>OY740799.1:41979913-42307256 GCA_963514005.1 Raja brachyura | reverse complement strand
GTCTCTTCATTCCTTCTATCAAGCCAATGACATATGATTAAAAAAGACAATGTTATCTAGTGTAGATATTTATAAACTTTTAAAGACAATTTTATCTTTTAATCCATAAACATATGATTAAAAAAGACATTGTGCTGTCGTGTACTGTTCTGGCTATATTTTGGCTACTTCCTGTTGTGTCTCTTGTGCCCTTCTGCTTGTTACTGCTTCTCAACTTCTCTGCGTTGTTCCTTGACCATCCTGCAACTCGATTGCTCCCATTTCTTGGCATGATGTAATAAAGAGAAAGATATTCATCACAATGTAGATATTCATAAACTTGTAAGGACAATTTTATCTATTGTAGATATTTATAAACTTCTAAAGACAATTATATCTATCAATGCATTAGCATATGATTAAAAAAAACATTACGCTATAGTACCATTTTGGATGTATTTTGGAAACTTATTGTTGTGCCTCTTGTTCCCTGCGAACTTCCGTTATTTTTCGGACATCTTCAAGAGATTCAGTCCTTTCTTGTTGCGTCTCTTGTTCCCTTCTGGTCCTTACTGCTTCTCAAAGTCTCTTTGTGGTGTTCCATGACCATCCTGCAACTCGTTTTCTCCTGCTTCTTGGCATGATTTAAAATAGAGATAGATATTTATTACGATGTAGATATTTGGGTGATTGTTCAGTAATTGTCTACTTTGGTGTCCCGCTACCTTGATGCTGTATATAAGGAAAATCCGTAATTCTATGCCATTTCTTCTTTTTCTATATTGTTAATGAACATCATCCTGATAAATAAATATTAAACCCTAGATCAATAAAGTGTTTTTTTTTTAATTTCCCGATGTTCGATGCCCTCCCCCCTCCCCCAGAAAAACGCATGTTACTTGTAAAAATTCCAGTCGGCATATTTATTTAATGGGGGATCTATCTGAAATAAAAATACTTTTAAATGGTAGGTATTTTTACCCTTAAAAATATTCCTCTATTTTTGGTAAAATTATAAATCTTACCTTACCTTCAAAAATTTCTTGTCCCGACGATTGGAGTCAGATACCGTCATGCACCTTTCTTGCGCAATCTCTTGTGGATTTAAATGGAATCGACATGCACTTGCTGTCTTAAAAGACCGCGGAATTCAAAAGTCACTTAGCGTGTGCGTTTCTCCTGCTTTGTGGGACGAGAACCCTGTCAAAACTCCGGTTTTTGCAGCATAACGGGTGAGTACTTTTAATCAGCGTCGTCTCCGAACACTGTAGAACTCTTAGAAAAGCAAAATATATATTTTTTGCTTTGTACTGTAGAGAGGTCCATGCCTGGTGTCACACGTCCAAATGATAGTGCCAGGCATCGCCTTCCGATGAGACCATGCTGGGCTAAAGGTTTTTGGCCATCATGTCCATCCCGGACATCTCCGTCACTTACTCCTGATCTCCCGGACTCCAGCTCCAGCTCCATCACCAGCTCCAGGTCCAGCTCCAGCTCCAGCTCCAGCTCCAGCTCCATGTCCAGCTCCAGCTCCAGCTCCATGTCCAGCTCCAGCGGACACAAAGGCATGTTGCAGCCATTGCCTCTTCCCATAAACCGATGTCCCTCTCCATGCCAGGCCCTCTTCAGCCCTTGTTCCCCGGTGGAACTTCTCTCTGCTCAGCATTCAGCAGAGGCCTCTTCTCATTAACAAATCACTGTTGTTCTGATCTATTGTAATTCAATTCATTAAGTAAATCAACATTTTCACCATCAATGCCCATCCTTTCATTTCTTGGTCAAGGCAAGGAAAAGTTTTCCAGTGTATTGTTGCAATTCACAAGCTTGTCCTGAATATACAACAGAGTCTGAACATGATGCCTCTCATCAATCATGATATTTGGATCACTGTTTGTTCTTCATTCGCTTTCAAGGAAATCCTCAAACATTGAATTCTTGAACTGATCCCATAATTGTCGAGGATCGTTGATGTCAGTATTTGTTAGCAAAAAAACAACAAACAAATCCCTGGTTGCATTGGGGAGTCTTGCCGTCTCTTCCATTGTTTTTGCCAATGGTCGTCAGCTTCCAACAAACCACTTTCTCTGCAGATGTCTTTGAAGGAAGGAAGAATATCTCCATTATGTGTCTTCAATGACTTGAAGAACACTGGCCCTTTGACGTGATGGAGAAGCAGTCTCAAGTAGTAGAGGTCACCACATTTTGGAGAAACTATATACACTCGTCCCAGAACGTAGGCTTCAAAAATACCTGGAAAATCTTCCACTCTCTTCCCAACCTTCCTTCTTTGCCATCTTCTGTTGTTCCATGTATAAAATTGGTGTACATCAGTATAGTATAGTGTTCTTGCAAGCGGTTCTTCAGAACACAATGCTATACATTTAAAGTCGTTCTCGCTATATCATCATTCCTCACTCACTGAGCAGCATCGACTCTGATAACGACTCGTTGTTCTTGTGGAAGATGTACCTGAATGACAGGGGGGTCTCTCTCATAAGTTGGAAATCCAAGGATTGATGCCACTGCCTCTGAAGGACCAAATGTATCTTCCAGTCAGGTACTGTGTAATCTCATCATTTACGTTAATTCCAAAAGTTGCCAGATCACTCCTCTTGAAGGTGTACTTGATGACGTATTTGATTGACTGTACAGAGCAGCATATTTCAACGTTGATGTGACATTTGAAAGCCTTCAATAGTTCAGCATTATAGGGCACCACCCAATTGAAAGTAATAGTCTGAAACTGGCGTCCTTCTTGATGTACCTGAAATCCTCCCATGTCTGGAGATCTTCTCCTGTGAATTCTCTTCACACCTTGTGCTCTCGATAAATGGCTTTTGGAATCTCTTACTACATCCTCCATCCTTCCAACATGCAGAGGTGTGCCTGCAGAACAGTTCATGGATCATGTGCTTGAGTACCAATTCATGCAGCTCAGGACCTACTTGCGGGTCCGGTAATTCAGCTTGCACAATCTGTCATAATGTTGAGGTCTTAGCTTACTCGCTTCATCAAGCCAAAGCAGAGAGTGGAAATGAGGCAGGCCTCTCTTCTGATATTCCACAGTCAACATGAAAGCTATACAGTTTCCAAAGAGGCCATCTGGTCCAGTGATGTTCTTGTTGAATATTTTTCTTTTCAGATCGAATACTCTTGCAATCAAGTCTGGTCTATAATGCGGTTGCTGATTCGGAAAGAGGTACTGTCGGATCTAGCTCCAATTCGGATTGCAAGTCATCGCAATGAAGATTGCAGCATTGCCATACTTCCGAATGTACATCATGGCATCCTGGCATCGTTCCATCATGTATCTCGGTCCACCAACAAATGTTGAGGAGAGGATGATGCGCCTACAATGTTTTCCAAATTATCATTATCATTTAATGCATCCATCTGGCCTTTGTAAGTTGTTGATCTCAACAATACCTGATTCATGCAAATATAATTGAACCTATCACTTTCAATTTTAGCCGCCGTCAACCACATATTGTTGAAAGAGTCATCATCCTCTCAAAAACAGGTTCATGATTCATGATCCTATAGGCATAATATCGCTTTAGTGTCAATTTCCTGCTGTTACTCATTTGGAGTTGTTTATGCCATCCATCATCTCCAAGTGGAAAGAATATGATGTATTCAAAACTGTCATATGAGACTCTGAATTTATTCACAGACCTCCTTCTGCTCCTCCTCTTCCTCTTATTCTCAGGACAATGTGGCGTGATGTTGCCGCAGGCTGATTATTGTTTGGTATTAGGATGGCAACTTAATTGGCAGTTTGCGTGTAAAACCTCCGTTCATGTTCCAAAGGGGGACGATAATTTGGATCAATAACGATTGATGCCTCTGGTAAATCTCTAATTCTCTTCATTGCCATCACAAATGAATCAATGTAAAGGGTTAAAGAAGGAACTGCAGATGCTGGAGAATCGAGGGTTACACAAAAAGCTGGAGAAACTCAGCGGGTGCAGCAGCATCTAAGGAGTGAAGGAGATAGGCGACGTTTCGGGTCGAGACCCTTCTTCAGACACAGGTGTGTCTGAAGAAGGGTCTCGACCCGAAACGTCGCCTATTTCCTTCACTCCTTAGATGCTGCTGCACCCGCTGAGTTTCTCCAGCTTTTTGTGTAACCCAATGTAAAGGGTTGTTTAGTCTTATCATGTTTCCAAGCATTTCAACAATGTCCCTTTGAATACCAGCGTCTAGCAGTATACTCATTGACAACTCAATGCTATCTTGGGGATCCATGAAATAGATTTGCAAGAATTTACTTCATTGGTCTAGGTCAGGCATCAACGAACCAATGCAATGATGAATCTGGCCTTGAATGATCACTGAAAGATTCCATCCATGTGCCACCACTTCCTTGGCACCGAATGGTGTGAGTTGAAAGAGGCAATTGTATTGTCTAATATTCTATCTGAACTCGTGTGCTTGTGGTGTGTCACCTGTATACAAATTTATGAGTGCATTAGGGAGTGTCTTCAGAGGAGCAATGTTGACCGTACCCTTCATGCAGCAAAGTTGGTTGTTTCTCTTGAAAAGCGGAACGCTTGACACTGAGGGCAAAAATTGGTCATTTCATCAACATCAGCAGAAAGATTTCTCCTTGTGAGTCGTGCATTTTGTTGTCTTGTATCGCTGTCTCGCTGTTCATCCAGCCTTCTCGTTCTATCATCTCCCGTCTCTACATCCCTTCTCTTTTGTATTCTTTCTCATTGTTCCTCAAGACATTGAGTTGTTTCTTGCTGCGTCTCTTTTGCCCTCCTGTCCTGCTCTCTCTCTCTCGATTATCTCTGAGACATTGAGTTCTTTCTTGCTGCATCTCTTGTGACCTTCTCTCCTGCTCTCTCTCCTTTATCTCTGAGAAGTTGAGTTGTTTCTTGCTGCGTCTCCTGTGCCCTTCTCCCCTGCTCTCTCCCTCATTTATCTCTGAGACGTTGAGTTGTTTCTTGCTGTGTCTCTTGTGCCCTTCTCTCCTGCTGTTTCTCCCGACTATCTCGGAGACATTGAGTTGTTTCTTGCTGTGTCTCTTGTTCCCTTCTCCCCTGCTATCTCTCCCGATTATCTTGGAGATGTTGAGTTCTTTCTTGCTGCGTCTCTTGTTCCTTTCTGTTCCTTGCTGTTTCTCGATGTCTCTTTTTGTCATCACATGACCATCTTGCACCTCTTTTCCTCCCTCTTCTTGGCATAATTGTTTTTAATAGCCTAAACATAATCTCAGTTGTCAATGAACACAGATCAATTTGTTCAAAATTGAATATTTCCTGTGGAATGAAATCAATCAAAATGAAACTTATTTTTAATTGCAACTGTAAATTAAAAAAGCATCTTTTATTTAAAATATATGTCTTTTGTTTAGTCTTTCCTGTGGAATGAAATCAATCACAATTAAATTTACTTTTAATTGCAACTGTAAATGAAAAAGCGTATTTTGTTAAAAAGCCACAAAATCATTGAAAAATCGCAAAGTCTTTTAAAATAAATGTTATCTTTAAGAACAACAAAAGCAACGTTGATGTATTCAATTTTTCAGTATTATTGAACCAGCAAGCACAAAAATATATCAACAGCGAATTATTTTGAAAGCTGTCAAAAAACACGGTCTTTTGAATGCTGGCAAAAATCTCGGAGTAAAAACCGTGTAAAATTGTAAAAAAATTAGTACAATGAAGTGAAAAACTGGGAAGTAAAAAATTGTGAATTCTTGTAACAACAATAAAAGAAATGTAAGAAGATAACTCTCCTGGTGGCAGCATGCTGTAAAGGTTGCAAATTTGTTTGCTCCCTTAACTTTCATCCTTCATTTACCACTCTTTCAATGTTACTTGTGATTACTTGACTTCAAGGCGTGGTCTAACTTTTCACAAAGTGTTGATACACTTTCACATGCCTTAATCGTGAAAAAGATGGAGACAAGAAGGAAAGGAGGCTCCCCAAGGGAGGAACAGGGGAAAGCCACAACCACAGCCACAGCTTCTGATTAGTATCATAGAAGTAATATCGAAAATGAACGATGAATTGAAAGATGATCTGAAAAATGAAATTAAAACAAGATTTTGGCCTTTTCGCAGATGATGTAATGATGTATCTTACGGAAGTAAACACCTCATTTCCAAGGATGATGGGGATCATAGATGAATTTAATTTTTATGCAGGATATAAAGTGAATATTTCAAAAACTCAAATCCTCCTATTTTATTGTCCGCCTCCAGAAGAAATCAAACAAAATTATAATATTAAGTGGGATTCAAAATCAATCAAATACCTAGGGATACATATAACAAAAAATATATCAATGTTGTATGGGGCCAATTATAATCACATCAACCCAAACATAAGAAACGATATAGAAAGATGGTCCACCTACCCAATGGATTTTAGTAGTAAGATAAATGTGGTGAAAATGAATATTTTGTCAAGGCTATTGTACTTGTTTCAATCTCTGCCAATTGAGGTACCATTAAAACAATTCACTGAATGGGATAAATTAATATCTAGATTTATTTGGGGAGGAAAGAAGGCCGGAATTCGGATACACTACACTACAGTTGCCAAAGGACAAAGGTGGAATAGCACTTCCAAATTTTAGGATATATTTCTATGCAGCCCAACTTCGACCACTAATTAATTGGTGTGAGGACAGCTATATAGCTAGGGGGAAAGAGATTGAGACATATATCCCTGACTTCCAAATCCAAACACTTTTGAGAGAAAAAGCGCTTCCTGGACATATCAGGAGTATAATTGATCCAATAACGATATTTACTTTAGAAACCTGGTTCACTCTTACCAGACAACTTAACCTGAATAAACGACAAAAAGTTTTAAGACGGATAGCTTTGGATAATGAATTTAAACCAGGGATGTACGACTCAACATTTAAAGAGTGGATGAGGAAAGGAATGACTGCATTTTGTACTGTTATTGAAAATGGAGACCTAAGAAGTTTTCAAGATTTGAGGGATAGATTTGCACTTCGGAACCAAGACTTGTTTAGATACCTCCAACTGAGAGATTATTAGAATAAAAAGGTAAAAAGGGAGGCACTAGAAGAAAAGAATCCAGTGATAGAAGTGATAGTTAGTGCGTATCATCAAAAAACATTAGATTAGATTAGATTAGGTTATCCTTTAGTGTCATTCAGACCTTTCGGTCTGAACGAAATTTCATTACCTTGCAGTCATAACATATAATAAAAAACAAAACGCACAATAAACACATATTTAACATCCACCACAGTGAGTTCACCAGGCACCTCCTCACTGTGGTGGAAGGCAAAAGTCTTAGAGTCTTTGTCTTCTTCCCTCCTTGTTCTCCCTCTGCGCTGAGGAGATCCAGGCCTCCGATGTTGCCGTCCACCAGGCCCGCGGCCGAGCCTCCGAAGCCGGGCTGCCGCCAACGCCGTCGCCGGAATGCCAGAACACCGCCACAGGGCCCGCCACTGGAATGCTGGAGCACTGCAGCCCCGAAAGCCAGGCTGCCGCTGGAGCACCGCAGCCCGAAGGCCAGGTCGCCGCTGGAGCACCGCAGCCCCGAAAGCCAGGCCGCGTCCGGAACGCCGCTGGAGCACTGCAGCTCCGATGCCAGGTCACCGCTGAAGCTCCGAAGCCGTGCCGCCGCTGGTGGAAGCTGGAGGGCCGCCATAGGTCCAAGGCCGCCAGCTCCGCCATTAGGGCCTCAGCACAGACGGAGACGTGACGGGCGACATGACAAGAAAAGTCGCATCCCCCCGAAGGGAGAGACTAAAACCCTGCTTCTCCCCCCCTCCCCCCCCCCCCCCCCCCCCCCACACACACACACACATACACAGCCTAATAAACCAAAATAATCACTAAAACAGACACAAGAAGACACAAACAAAATAAAAAACAGATGGACTACAGGTGAGCCACAGCTGCCAGGCAGCGCCGCCACCTGATTCCAAGTTTAGTGCTAAACAATGGCGATTTAATGCTACTTTGCTTCAAGACTTAAATTTTATTAATTTTATTAAATATCAGATTGCTTTTTACTTCTTGACAAACTCTACACCATTGGAAATATCCAATGGTATAGTCGGGATACTTTTATGGCATATCTTCATGAACAAATTATTTCATACACTGCGGGATTAAAAAAACTAACTCAAAAACAAATATGTACATTGGCTGAGGAGATTAAAGAAATTGATAAAAAATATTCAAAAGCTCCTAGTTTAGAGCTCCATAAGAATAGAGTTGAACTTCAATTGAGATATGATTTGTTATTAGTATCACCGATTGAGAACCAACTATTTAAAACCAAAAGTCAATTTTATATACATGGTGAAAAACCTGGCAAATTACTCGCCAATCAGTTGAAAGCGGTGTTGGCCAAGCGTCAGTTTACTAAAGTGAATAAACGGGATGGTACGCTAACTGTAGACCATGATGAAATTAATAAATCCTTTCAGGAATTTTATACCTCCCTATACCAATCGGAATTTCCTACTGATTCCAATATAATGCATGAGTTTTTAAAGAAACTGAACTTACCAAATTTACCACATAGAAACATAGAAACATAGAAAATAGGTGCAGGAGTAGGCCATTCGGCCCTTCGAGCCTGCACCGCCATTCAATATGATCATGGCTGATCATCCAACTCAGTATCCTGTACCTGCTCTCCATACCCCCTGATCCCTTCAGCCACAAGGGCCACATCTAACTCCCTCTTAAACATAGCCAATGAAATGGCCCCAACCACCTTTTGTGGCAGAGAATTCCAGAGATTCACCACTCTCTGTGTGAACATAATGAGTCTCTGTTGTTAGATGAACCCATCATGGAAGAAGAAATACAGAATGCAATTCTTTCAATGAATTGTAGTAAATCTCCTGGTTTAGATGGGTTTACAGTAAAATTTTTAAAGTATTTTTCAATTTTATTGTCTCCCTGGCTATGCAAAGTTTTTAAACAAGCCTTTTTAAGGAATAGATTACCACAATATTTTTATGAAGCATCTATATCTTTAATTATTTAAAAAGATAAAAACCCTACTGAAGTAACATCATATAGACCTATATCTCTGTTAAATATAGATTCCAAAATTCTTTCAAAAATATAAGCTATGGAAAATAATTTATCGCAAATTATCTCTGACGATCAGACAGGTTTTATTAAAAATCGTTACTCATACTTTAACATTAGGAGATTAAGGAATATTGTATATACAGCGTCTAATAAAACCCCAGAATGTGTCATTTCACTTGATGCCGAGAATGTGTTTGATAGAGTAGTATGGGAACACTTATTCAATACACTTAAAAAAATTAAGATTGTTCCAAAATTTATTTTTTGGATCAAGCTGATATATCATATACCTCAGGCTTCTGTACTTACTAATAATCAGAGATCCTCTTTTGTCAGGCTCTTTCGAGGTACTAGACAGGACTGTCCTTAAAGTCCTTTACTATTTGATATTGCCTTGGAACTTTTGGCCACCACTATTAGGGAATCCCCTAATATTTTTGGTATTGTCCGCGGGAATAAGACACATAAGCTATCTCTTTATGCAGATCATCTGTTATTATTCATTTCTAACCCTGAGAAATCTATCCCGGCAATAGTAGCATTACCTAATCAATTTAGTAATTTCTCTGGTTATAAACTAAATCATAGTAAGAGTGAGCTTTTTCCATTAAATAATTTAGTTTCGAATTATGGACAGTTTCCACTTAGATTGACTATAGAAAGTTTTACTTATTTAGGTATTAAGATCACCAAGAAACACAAGGATTTATTTAAAGCTAATTTTATGCCTTTAATTGACCATATTAAACAACACTTTACTAAATGGTCACCGATGTCCTTATCTTTAATCAGCCGAATCAATGCTAGTAAAATGTTCATTTTACCTAAATGTCTGTATTTATTTCAGATGATATTAATTTTTATTAATTTTTTTTTAAATATATTTTTATTAGAGGCCATACATATTACAAAAATTATAACAATTTTTTTTCAGATATTATTAATACATTTTTCCAAAATGATATAAATATTAGCAAACCATATATATAGGCCTCACTTTTTTTATATAGAGTGAAAAAGAGAATAAGAAAAAAGTATAAAGAAAGAATAGTGGATAATTAAAAGAGTATGATTATATTTGATTAATATAAAAAAAATAAAAAATAAAAAAATAAAAAGAACAACAAACAAAAAACAAAAAAACAAAAAACAAAAAAAACAAAAAACAAAAAAAAACAACAACAAAAAAACATATAACTAGTAAACTGTTATTATACTTGTGGAAAAGAAAACAGTATACATCTTATCAATGAATGGAGCAATTTCTAAATATAATATATAGAGACGAGTATATAAATCTGAAATTAAACATTTTTATTTGATCTTTCCACCAGGTACTTATTGAGTTTCAATGCTGAGCCCAGCTACCCCTTCATATAATCAGTGAATGGAGACCATATTTATTCAAAAAGTTCAAGTTTATCCATTAGGATAAACCTAATTCTCTCCAGTTGTAATGTCTCCAACATTTCCACTGTCCACATTTTAATTGTTGGGGATAATGGTCCCTTCCAAAATTGTAATATTAATTTTTTTCCAATTATTAAACAGTAATCCAGAAAATTTCTTTGATTTACTGTTAAAGTTTGGTTCGAATCTAAAACCACAAATATAATTAATTTTAAGTCAGGGCTTAATGTGATCTTTAAAACTATGGAAATAATTCTAAAAATCTCAGTCCAATAGTTATTAAGTTTTGTACATTTTACAAAACTATGAGTTAAATCGGCTTCTACGTGCTGACATTTATCACATAATGGTGATATATTAGGAAAGATTCTATTTAATTCCTTTTTTGAGTAGTGTAATATATGTATTACTTTGAATTGTATCAAAGTATGTCTGGCATTTAACGAACAGCGATGAATTCGTTGTAAGCTTTCTTCTCAAAAATCTTCTGATATAGGTAAACCAATTTCATTTTCCCATTTTTGTCGGAATAATTCAGTTTTTGACATTTCCCTGTCCAAAAAAATATTGTATATATATGCTATTAATTTTTCTGTTGTTGGATGCTTGTTAAGTACTTCATCCAGTAAACCTGGATCTCTATTTCTATAATTTAGCGTATTTAATTTGACATAATCTCTAATTTGTAAATATCTAAATAAATTATTTGCTTGCAATCCATAAATCTCTTTCAACTCCTGAAATGAGAGGAATTTCCCATTCCTATAAAGATGTTCTATCCTTATTATTCCTAAATTTTTCCAATGTCTAAACCGCACATCCAATGTCGAAGGTTTAAACATAGGATTATCCATAATTGGTAAACAAAGTGGCATAGTTTCTAAATGTAAAGTCTTAATGATTTGTTTCCAGGTACGTATATTATTTAAAATTATAGGGTTTTCCTTATATGATTTTTTTTGTACCACCCCAGGGGCAAGGAGTATTGTGCTTATGTCGAATGGGAAACAATCTTCCTTTTCAATTCTTAACCAAACCGGGTCTTGTTCCATCTGTATCAACCAATAATTAAAGTTCTTAATCTGAACCGCCCAAAAATAATATAAAAAATTAGGTAAAGTTAAGCCACCATTTATCTTAGATTTACATAAGTGTGTTTTACTTATTCTGTGATTTTTGTAATCCCAAATAAAGCTATTAACTATAGAATCAATTAAAAAATAAAAAATTTTAGGAAGATATAACGGAATGGCTTGAAATAAGTATAATAATTGAGGTAAAAAGATCATTTTAATGGCATTTATTCTACCGATCATTGATATCGGTAATGTTTTCCAATATAAAATATTATTTTTTAATTTATTTAATAATTGGGGAAAATTAGATTTAAATAAAGTTATAAGATTTTGATACATTAATTCCAAGATATTTAATTTGATTGTTAGCTATTTTAAATGGAAATTTTTGTAATTTATTCAATTTAATTCCTGTTATAGGCATAATTTCACTTTTATTCCAGTTAATTCTATATCCTGAGAACTTACTAAATTCATCTATCACTTCAAGTACTTTAGGGATACTAATCTCTGGTTTTGTTATATATAATAAAACATCATCTGCATATAAAGATATTTTGTTAATTGTAGTTTTGGTATTATATCCATATATTTCTGGTTCTACTCTAATCCTTTCGGCCAATAATTCTATAGCGAGTGCAAATAATAAAGGTGATAACGGACAACCTTGTCTACAACCCCTAGAAAGATTGAATTTTGCTGATAACATTTGGTTTGTTAGGATTCTTGCTGTTGGGCCAGATATTAAAATTCTAACCCATTTGCAAATCCTTCTCCCAGTTGAAATTTCTGCATTATCCTAAATAAGTAAGGCCATTCAACCTGGTCAAACGCCTTCTCCGCATCCAGGGATATAATTGCTAGTTCAATATCAGTCATTCTTTTCGAGTAAATGATATTAAATAGACGTCTTAAGTTATAAGTAGAGTAACGTTTAGGAATAAAACCAGTTTGATCATGATGTATTAATCTATTGATCACTAAACTTAACCTTTGAGATAAAAATTTTGTTAATATTTTTTGATCTGTATTTAAAAGAGCTATTGCTCTATATGATCCTGGGTCTTCTGGATCTTTATCTGCCTTAGGAATAAGTGTAATTGTGGATTCTTTTAAGGTTTCTGGAAGTTGTTCTTGTTCGTAGGCAACTTTGTACATAGTTTGTAGCCGTGGGACGATCAAATCATGAAACTTCTTATAAAATTCAACCCCCAAACCATCGGGTCCTGCAGCCTTACCATTCTTCAATGATCTAATTGATTCCTCAATATCTTTTGCTGATATTTCAGCATCTAATAATTCTCTACCTTCCCGATCTAATCCATTTCTGGAGAAACGTTTCTAATGTCTCGGGTTGATCCATCACTTTTGATGTATAAAGTTTTTGATAGTATTGTTGGAATCTATCATTAATGTCTTTTGGTAAAGTTAATATTTCTCCTTGTTCAAATTTGACCTTATATATAATTTTTTCTTCTTCTGATTTTCTTAGTTGCCGAGCTAACAATTTATGCGGTTTATCCCCAAATTCAAAATGTACTTGTTTGGTCTTTTGAAAAAGTTTAATAACATACTTTGATTGTATCTCATTTAATTTATATTTTAATGTTACAATTTTATTATGTATAACCCTAGACGGAGACATAGCATTTTCCATGTCCAACTGCCTTATTTCATTTTCCAGTTTCTGTTGGATCTTTCTATTTTCCTTGTTCAGATGTGCCTGCGCTGAGATTATAGCACCCCGTATAAAAGCTTTAAATGTGTCCCATAAAAGAGATGATGAGATTCCAGGTTTATCATTGGTTTCAAAAAATAATTCAATCTGTTTAACCAGATAATCTGAGCACATTTTATCATTTAATATATGAGGATTAAGTCTCCATTGCGAATATCCTTTAGTTATACCCTTTAAATTAATCTTGAATGTTAATGGAGCATGATCTGAAATAATAATATTATGATATTTTGAATCATACGTAAATGGGACAAGTTTTGAATCTATTAGAAAATAATCTATCCTGGAGTATGTTCCAAATACCGGGGAATAAAATAAGTATTCTCGACCATTAGGATTTATATTTCTCCAAATATCTTTGACATTAGCTGATCTAATAAAGGAATTTATAAATTCTCTGGATTTAGAAATAGCCTTCCTTTTGGTTGAAGATCTGTCCAAATAGTTATCTAAAGTGCAATTTAAGTCGCCCCCAATTATTAGATTGTTCTGTGTTACTGTAGGAATAGTGTTAAATATTTTCTTAAAAAATAGCGGATTATCAAAATTTGGGCCATATATATTCATAAGTACAACCTTCTTCGAATATAGTTCACCCGTAACTATTATATATCTACCTTCAGGATCCTCTATTATTGAACTATGTTTAAATTGAATACCTTTACGAATAAGAATAGCAACTCCTCGAGATTTATGAGTGAATGATGAATGATACACCCTAGAAATCCAATTTGCCGTTAACCTATATTGTGCCTCTTTTTTTAGATGTGTCTCTTGAAGGTAGATTGTATCAGCTTGCATTCTATTTAATTGCGCCAAAACCTTACCTCTTTTAATTGGTTCATTAATACCTTTTACATTCCAACTACAGAAGGTGATTCCATCACCCCCCTTATTCTTATTAATGTCTTGCATGGATATTATGGTGGATTATAATGAGGTAGATGTCTCAGCACATATATCCCAATTTCGTACCCTAATTTATGATCAATTAATACTAATAACATTATTTGACATACATATCCCCTCCAGTCTACTCTATAATACCATTCAAAAGTAAAGTAACATAATTCCACATATAATATATTTTAAAAATATATATAACAAAGAAAGAAAAAAGGTTAGTAATATTATTAGAAAACTGCAGGAAAAAAAGAGTGTCTAAAGCTATGTAACGTGGTGTTAGTGTAAGCCACACTAGCGTGGCTATTAAACTACGGACTTCCGTTGGGAAAAAAAAAGTTTATATTTCCAGTTCCGTAAATGCCTTAAGGGCAATATATTTAGGGGCGGGGTGGTACATTTCCATTCTTATTAATACTGTATTGTTTTGATTTGCTGCTATCATTTTAGGTTATTTAAGGAGGTATCACATACATTTGTTAATAATGGTTAATAATGGTTAGTACTGAACTAATACTATTATATGTTAATTTATTATTAATAATCATTGAGCTCTCCAAATCCAATAATTTTAAAAGTTCATAATTCTTCCTCCTTAATGTTGGGTGTAGATCGACATCAGGTAGGTGTTGAGTATAATTCAAATTCGTTACTCTTCGTCCTCATCATCGTCATCGTCTTCTCTCTGTGTTCCCTCTGCTTCTCCTTCTTCCTCATCCAACTCCTTCTTGATTTTACATGCGAACTCCAGAGCTTCGGTATGTTTAGTGAAGTGGTGCTCTTTATTGTCGTAGCTCACTCGTAATGTGGCAGGGTACATCAGACCATATCTCCGCAGGATAATCTCAGAATATGCTGATCTTGTCACCATCATAAAACAGATTCTGTTTGCGAATTATTATCTTCATCATATCTTCCAAAACATGATCGTAGACTACTTTCACAATCAGTTGTCTTGGTGGCGAACCCGTCTTTGGACGTCGTCTCAGTGCTCTGTGCGCTCGGCCAAGTAGGGGTGCTTGATCCAGATTCAAAACATTCTTCAGGAGATTTGCTGCAAATTCTCTGGTGTCTTGGGCTCCCTCCTTGCCTTCACGCACACCCACGATACGCAAGTTCTTGCGCCATTGCCTTCCCTCCAAGTCAATACATTTCTCAGTTATTTTATTCAATAAATCTGTTAAACGCTTGTTCTCGGAGAGAAGTTTGTCATTCGCCGTAGCACTTGAATCAGCAATATTAGTCAGTTCCTTTATTGCCTCGTGTTGTTGATCAAGTGTTCTCTGAATAGGTTCCAACTTTAGATCGACCGCGAGTTCCAAACCACCAACTTTCTGATTAACTTCATCCATCTGTTGTTTAAGATCAGCACCTGCTTTTATCTTCCATTCATTCATCATAATTTTTACTGTGGTTACAACTTCATTTTTCAACTCCTCTTTAACTTGCTCTTTAAATACTTCAATGTCAGCTCTGAGCAGTTTAAATTCTTCCTTATATTATTTTTTCATTTTTCTAAACTCACCCATCATGGTGGCTTTCAGATCCTCCATCTCAGATTTCTTCCTTGGGATATCCTCCAGAGAGCCAGTCAAACTCGCGGTCGAGGCTTCAACTGGGCCTACCTCTTTTTTCAGCACAGATTTTTTCTCTTTGGGAGGGGGTGTTCTTTTCATCGACATTACTGCTTTAAAAGTCGCTCGCCTGATGACGTCACGGACCTTATCTAGCTGCCGGTGCCGTTCACAAACGTTCCACTCTGGTGAGTAGCTAAAAATAACCCCGTTTTTTCCCGTTTTTAATACAATTTTTGCGGAGCTGGTCGGCGCTAGTTCCTCCTACTCCATAGCGCCACCGGAAGTCCTATAAAATACTAATTTTTTATCACCAAATCATTCTTTGACATTATTGATTCCAAAATTTATTCATATATATGGCAGAATAAAAATTCCAGACTAAGTAAAGAATACTTACAGAAATCAAAAAAAGATGGTGGTTTGGCATTGCCGAACCTTAGGTTCTACTATTGGGCAGTCAATGTTCGTTATCTAAGACTTTGGACAAAGATTTAGAAGACACCCAATGCCCACGATGGATAAATCTTGAACATGATTCCTTACAAGGGCGATCATTGGCTTCTATTCTAGAGGTTACCTTTTACAATTATGAGATTGAATAAATATACGACTAACCCAAAAATAAGCCATACGTTTCGAATATGGTTTCAATTTCGTAAGTTTTTTGGACTAAATTATTTTATCTTATCGAGTCCTATCTTATCTAATTTTCTCTTCCAACCTTCTAGTACTGATCAAGCCTTTTTGTTATGGAAGAGGAAGGGACTAGTAGCTTTTCGTGATTTGTTTTGGATGGTTGTTTTATGTCTTTCGAACAACTTTCCAATAAATATAATTTACCTAATTCACACTTTTTTAGATATTTACAAATTAGACCTTTTTTGAATGCTACTCTACCCTTTTTTCCACTACCACATCAAACCGTAATTTTTGAAAAAAATTACATTTGAACCCTTATCAGAAAGGATTAATAACGACTATTTATGAGTTGATTTTGAAATTACAAATAGATATATTTGATAAAATTAAGAATGACTGGGAAAGATAACTCCAAATTTCTCTATCTATAGAGAAATGGGACATGGTTCTTCAATTAGTCAATACCTCTTCAATGTGTGCAAGACACGTTCTGATACAATTCAAGGTGGTTCATAGAGTTTATATGTCAAAAGATAAGTTAGCATGTTTTTATGGTCATATAAATCCTACCTGTGACAGATGTAACTCTGAAGTGGCCTCACTGACCCATATGTTTTGGTCCTGCTCACTTTTGGAAAAATATTGGAAATAAATATTTGATACTATTTCTGTAGTCTTAGGTATTGATTTACAACCTCATCCTATTATTGCAATTTTTGGGCTACCAATGTTAGATTCTATTCATTTGTCCCACGCCGCCCATCGGTTGATTGCTTTTACCACATTAATTGCCGGAAGATCTATTTTATTTAAATGGAAAGACTCCAACCCTCTGACCACACTCCATTGGTACTCTGAAACTATATCATGTTTAAATTTAGAAAAAATCAGGAGGAACATTGTTGAACCCTTGGTTAAATTTGATAAGACTTGGGGAAAATGTATTCAACACTTTCACACAACATAAATTGCTCCCTCTCTAACCGTTATAAAAACTATTTTACCTTTTTATGGTGGAACGGACTTGGCGACAAACAGACTTAAACTGTTGAAATTCTCAGCTCAGATTCTGTTTTGCATTTAGTTAAACATTTAACTATATTTACATGGAGACCAGGAGGTCTATATTCAATGTGTATTTTAACACTGGACTGATATTTAGGTTATACCTGTTATTAATGTAATCCTGATCCATATGTATCAATATCATTGTAATGCTTATCATTATTCATTTTGCTTTGTTTTTTTTGTTTTGTTTTTGTTTTTTTGGATAAAAAAACTAATAAAAAGATTTTAAAACAAATAAGATATATTAAAAATTTTAAAAAGCGTGGAAATCGCAAAGAAAACAGCTAAGTCTTTGAAATTAAATGTTTTTAGGAATTACAATTTAGTGCAAAACTGGGAAGTCTTTAAAGAACAATAAATGCGACGTTAATGTATTAAAATCTTACGAAATTAAAACTAACAATTTCGAACTCTTTTCTTTAAAGATGTTGAAGTCAGCATGAAACACCATTCATCAAAGTGAGAATTACTGTTGGGAAGGTGGTGAAGCATTTGAAGAATGTTCTGGAAATGCTGCCCTCTCCCTGACCTCACTGGAAGCTGTGTGTGGAGAGGGTGCCCAGCAGGCCCATTGTGACATCATCAGCAATAGCTTCCTGTTTAAATTCAAATTCTTTGGATATCTTTAAACATTTTCAGCAATAAGTCGAGAAATAAAGCATGACATTTTCAGATAAGTAGTTTTGGACTCGAAGGGAAACATGTCAACCGCAATATGTAAATATTTTATCGTTACCACATCATTTTTTAGCGAAGATGAAATAATACACAAACAAAGACACACATACAAGATCAGACTTTTAATAGTTACTAGACCAAGTGGGACCCATTGGGTCCCGTCCCCTCAATGCGTGGTTGCAGCATCACACATGCTAACCACTCCCCACACACACACACACTAACCACCCCCCACCCACACACACGCACAATAACCACCCCACCACACACATACACACTAACCACCCCCCTTGATATCATATTAATATTATTCATTCGCTCCTTTTATCCCATCTCCCGCACTCCCAACTCGCAGGCGCGGCTAGAAAGTGAGAGGGAGGGTGTAGAGAGAGAGGGCAAAGAGAGAGGGGGCAGAGAGAGAGAAGGGGGCAGGGAGAGAGAGGGGGGCAGAGAGGGGCAGAGAGAGAGAGGGGCAGTGAGAGAGGGGGGGCAGAAAGAGAGGGGGGTAGAGAGAGATGGGGGCAGAGAGAGAAAGGGCGGAGAGAGAGAGAGGGGGTGGAGAGCGAGAGGGGCAGAGAGTATTCTGTTCTCTGCTGGACTTTATGTGCAATAGCGCCATCTGTTGGACATTTATTGTGGAAGGTCAGTTGCACACAGGAAGTAGGAAGCAGGAAGTAGTCGCCTGTCTTTTGTTTTCTGTCATGCTCAGCAGCAGAAGCAATCCATTTATCGGGAAACATGTTTCTGGCTTGTGTGAATGTGGGAGTGATGAGACAGTTAAGCATGTTTTCCTAGAATGTAAAAAGTATAGGATAGAAAGAAAAGTATTGTTAGTTAGACTGATGGGACTTGGTGTTGAGGCTTTTTCTGTTTTATCTTTGTTTGGGTATAATGAGAAACATCAATTGATATCCAGGGCTGTTCTTCAATTCCTGCATGTGACAGGATTGTATGTAAGAATCTAGTTCAAACTCTGAACTGTGGAAGGCAGTAATATGCTTAGCAGTGCCTACACTCCCAGAACCCGAAATAAAAGGAAAAGGAAAAAAAAGAAGCAATCCATCCCAATCCTAACTTGCTACGCTTAAGAAAGCAATGGCTGTAATTTTATATCGTTCACTGTATGCTTGGAATACTATATTGGAGAATATTTATGGCAGATGATGTTTAACTCATTTCATTAACTTCATAGCATTTGTGAATGTTAGATTGTTAGCAGGTGGCCATTTTGTAGCGCCTTAACATACAAGGAATAGGATTTGCTTTGATTGTTAATAGGATTGTTTATTATATATTTGCCCCATATGTTCCACTGTTTAGAAGATTTGTATATTTCTGTCAAGGAGAGTAATTTGTGTATCTTTCTTCTCCTTTATAGTTTTCACTCATTTTTCAATATTACGAATGACAGCACTGGAAAATCATTAAACTTAAGAGCAGAGATTCTAACTTCCTGACTCGGGTCTGTATTATTGAATCGAGTTTGGCTGGCTGTCATTCTACGTTCTACTTAACAATAACGTAGGAAGGACAGTTACAGTGAAAAAGCCAGGAGAACAATGAGTGAAGGAAGCAACAGCAATAAAGCTGCAAAAATAGAAAAGACAAAGGATCATGATGACAAAGCATCGCAACCGAGTACACGCTCACAACTCACCTCCTCCTCTAGATCTTCTAGTAGCGCAGCCGCTAAAGCTCGGGCAAAGGCCGAGGTTGCACGTCCAAGTGCATCATTTGCTGAGAGAGAGCTGGACATAAAAAAAGAGAGAGCAAGACTAGAGGCAGAGAAAGCAGGAGTAGGAGTCACTTTAGAAGCTTTACATTTGAAGCAAAAGGCTGCTGCTGCTCTAGCACATGCTGAAGCTTTGGAAGCAGCTGCAGAAGTGGAAGATAGAGAACGTCACAGCCAAGGTCAGTCACACTTACAGCAAGTCATAAAGCAACAAACAGAAGAATATGTACAGGAGCACAGTGAATGGCTAACTGTCGACGCTATCATCTCTTCACCTGGCAGACCATGCATCAATGAGGACTCGCCACCACCAGCAAAACATGAGGTCACCCAGGTGACTCATTCACGCTACAATGATGGTTACCAACACCCTCAGGTCTACAGAGGTGAAACCAAGAAAGCATTGAGGCATCATGCTTCCCCAACGTCGTATACACCAGGCTGGCCAAGGTCCTTCTCGCAAAGCCTGCTTTGCTGAAGAGGAACCTCTATTAGGCCATATAGCTGATGACAAACATCCTTTGAATCGTAAACAACACCTTGCACCTGAGACAGGACCTGCTAGTATGATCGACTTCGCCAAGTACTTAGCAAGAAGAGAACTCGTGACCAGTGGGCTCACTAAGTTCGATGATAGACCTGAGAGCTTCAGAGCATGGCAATCATCCTTTATTAACGCCATTTGTGGCTTAGATCTCATTGCTAGCGAAGAGCTAGATCTCTTAGTAAGGTGATTAGGCAAAGAATCGTCAGAGCATGTCAGAAGAATTCGCTCAGCGCATCTTACCGACCCATATGCTGCTCTTCAGTCGGTATGGGACAGGCTCCTGGATTGTTACGCCACTCCAGAGGTAATAGAGAGTTCTCTATTCAAAAGGTTGGATAGCTTCCCCCGGTAACCAGTAAGGATCACATCAAACTTCGAGAACTCGGAGATTTGCTTATGGAGTTGCAGGCTGCTAAAGAAGATGGATACCTACCTGGTTTGACTTACTTGGACACGACCCGTGGCATCAGCACAATTGTGGAGAAACTCCACCATGGCCTCCAGGAAACATGGATCTCGTCGGGTTCAAGGTATAAAGAGGAGCACATTGCCTGCTTCCCACCATTCTCCTTCTTCACGCAGTTCATCTGTGGAGAGGCAAGAACTAGAAACGACCCAAGTTTTGCCTTTTCAAGCAGTGTTAGTAGTCCTTCCAAGTATGAGAAGCCTACCCAGAGACAGGATATTTCAAGAACCCCCATATACGTACACAAGACTGACATTGCTGCAACAGTTATAGACAATACAGACAAAACAACGCACAGCAATGACCCGGCGAAGATTTGCCCCATCCACGACAAACCTCATTCCCTGGCTAAATGTAGAGGTTTTAGAGCCAAGCCCATAGAGGAGCGTAAAACCTACCTTAAGGAGAACAGCATATGCTTCAGGTGTTGCTCCTCATCTTCCCACTTCGCCAAAGACTGTAACAAAGTGATCAAGTGCAGAGAATGCAAAAGCGACCACCACATCACAGCAATGCACCCAGGCCCTGCCCCCTGGACCTCTAAGCCCCCACTCAAGAGCCAGAGCCTACAGTGCAAGAGAACGAAAGTCTCAATCTTCCAACCACTATCACTTCCCATTGCACTGAGATATGTGGCCCTGGCCTTTCAGCTCGTTCTTGATCCAAGAAATGCCTGGTAAAGGTATACCCACGTAGCCAGCCTGAAAGCTCAATCACAGTGTACGCACTTCTTGATGATCAGAGTAATCACTCTTTAGCGAGGTCACGTTTCTTTGATCAGTTTGGGATTGAGAGTGACCCATCCCCTTATTCACTGAAAACTTGTGCAGGAGTGATGGAAATGACAGGAAGAAAACAGATGGCTTCCAGGTTGAGTGTGAACGGAGGGATAGTCATTGATCTTCCTCTACTCATCGAGTGTGATGAAATTCCAGATAATAGGACAGAGATACCAATACCGGAGGCAGCACGTCAACACACACACTTAAGTCCGGTTGCAGCTCACATCCCAGAACCAGATCCAAATGCTCAGATTCTACTCTTGCTTGGAAGAGATATCCTCAGAGTACACAAAGTGAGGCAACAAATCAATGGGCCAGGCAACACTCCTTTTGCACAGAGACTGGACTTAGGCTAGGTCCTCGTAGGTGATGTTTGCCTTGGGCATGTGCATAAGCCAAGCATCGGCACTTTAAAGATGCACATCCTTGACAATGGTCGACCCTCATTCCTCACCCCCTGCCAGAGCCAAATATATCTCAGAGAGACGGTGAACCATGGCGGGGAGTCAATACTTTGGGATCTGTTTCCTTCACCTACAAGTGTCTCTGCTGAGAAAGCAGCTGTAGATAAGCTTGGCAGCTCAGTATTCGTGAGGACTGAGAATGATGATAAGTGTGCTCCATCCTTTGAAGACAGAGCCTTTCTAAAGGCTATGGAAGAAGAGTGCCATAAAGATGACACCAACAGCTGCGTGGTGCCTCTACCTTTTAGAGTAACCAGACATCCTCTTCCCAATAATCGGGATCAGGCCCTCTCCCGTCTTGCCTCTTTACAGCGCACCATACAATGAAAGAGCAGTTCATTGCCTTCATGAGAAAGATGTTTGAGAACAGCCACGCTGAACGAGCACCCCCACTGAAATTTGGAGAGGAATGCTGGTATCTGCAAATCCTTGGAGTTTACCACCCTTAGAAACCAGACCAGATCAGGTTGGTCTTCGACTCCAGTGCGCAGCATGGTGGAATATCCCTCAACAACGTTCTGCTGACCGGCCCAGATATGAATAACTCCCTCCTTGGAGTGCTGATCTGCTTCCGAAAGGAACCTGTAGCCATAACAGCCGACATTCAGCAGATGTTCTATTGTTTTGTAGTGAGAAAAGACCACCGGAATCACCTAATGTTTTTATGGCACAGGGACAACGGTCAAAGGACAATGTTGAGTATCGGATGCGTGTGCACGTCTTTGGGAACAGTCCCTCTCCTGCCATCGCAATCTATGGGCTAAGACGTGCTGCTCAGGAAGGTGAGAATTATACGGATCTGATACACGTCGCTTTGTGGAGAGACATTTTTACATAGATGATGAGCTCATCTTTCTGCCCACAGAGTCCAAGGCCATCGATCTGCTGAAACGAGCTCAGTCGCATGTCTTGCTCAGTCAAATCTGAAGCTGCACAAAATCGCTTCAAACAGTGCTGCAGTCATGAAAGCTTTCCCCGTTGAAGACCTGGCAAAAGGCATAAAGGATCTTTCTTTGATTGATAAAGCTTTACCAATGCAAAGAAGCCTCGGACTGTACTGGGAAATGGAGTCTGACACATTCACCTTCAAAGTCTCTGTAGAAGAAAAACCATTCACTCGACGTGGAGTTTTGGCCACAGTGAACAGCCTTTTTGACCCCCTCGGTTTTGTGGTACCAGTGACCATACGAGGAAGGGCACTACTGCGTGAATTCTCTACCATTGGCAGTTGTGACTGCAACACACCACTTCCAGAGAAAAAGCTAGAGAAGTGGAAAACGTGGAGAGCTTCACTTCGACACTTGAAGAATCTTCATATCTCATGCACATACTCCCCCCACTATCTTCTTAGTGCTAAACACACAGAGTTGTGCCTCTTCTCTGATGCCTCCAACACAGCCATCGGTGCAGTAGCCTACCTTAGAATAATCAGAACAGTTTCCACAAATTCCCAGTCCACAGGGACATGGGTGGAAAATTGTAGGTGGTGAATTGGACATTGACTGGGCTGATCTGCCTCCAGCCCCAAGCATGTTGCTAGAATTGACATACTGTTCATGCAAGAAAACAAGCTGTGAGAAGCCAAGTACTGGGAAAGGAAGATGCTCGTGTCAACACCATGGTGTGCCATGTACAGAATTGTGTAAGTGTGTTGACTGCAGAAACTCTCTTTCTACAAAAGATTTGGAATCTGATGAAGAATATTCAGATGAAGATTAGATAGAATGTAAACCAAAAGATTTGGGAAAGAAATGATTATATAAGATCTTTTAATGTGAAGTATTTTACTGTTTATTGTGTTGAATTATTCAAACAATGAGTGAACTACATGATTATGGCATGCTGGTGAATGACAGTGCGACAGTCCACACACCCACACACACACACACACACACACACACACACACACACATACACACATACACACATCCATCCACACACACATCCACACCCCCATCCACACACACATCCACACATACATCCAGAAACATCCACACACACACATCCACACACACATCCACACATACATCCATACACACACACACACCCACACATACATCCACACACACATCTACACATACACACACCCACACATACATCCACACACACACACATCCATCCACACACACACATCCACACACACATCCACACCCACATCCACACACATACATCCATCCACACATCCATCCACACATCCACACACACACATCCACACATACATCCACACATACATCCACACATACATCCACACACACACACACACATCCACACACACATCCACATACACATCCACACACACACACACACACATCCACACCCACATCCACACACACACACACACATCCACACACACACACACACACACACACACATCCACACCCACATCCACACACACATCCACACATACATCCACACACACATCCACACATACATCCACACATACATCCACACACACACACACATCCACACACACATCCACATACACATCCACACACACACACACACACACACACACATCCACACCCACATCCACACACACACACACACATCCACACACACACACACACATCCACACACACACACACACACACACACACACACACACACACACATCCACACACACACACACATCCACACATACATCCACTTCCACACATACATCCACACATACATCCTCACACACACACATCCACACACACATCCACACACACATCCACACACACACACATACATCCACACATACATCCACACACATCCACACACACATCCACACACACACACACACATCCACACACACACACACACACATCCACACACACATCCACACACACATCCACACACACACACACATCCACATACACACACACACACATCCACACACACACACATCCACACACACACACACACACACACATCCACACACACACACATCCACACACACATCCACACATACATCCACACACACACACATCCACACATACATCCACACAGCCACACACATCCACACACACATCCACACACACATCCACACACACACACATTCATCCACACACACACACATCCACACCCACATCCACACCCACATCCACACATACATCCACACATACATCCACACATACATCCACACACACACACATCCACACATACATCCATACACACACACACATCCACACCCACATCCACACCCGCATCCACACATACATCCATACATACACACACACACATCCATCCACACATACATACATCCACACACATATATCCACCCCCATATACATACACATACACACATCCATCCACACACATCTATCCACACATACATACACACATCTATAGATACACGTTTGACAGGTACACCCAGACACATGCACAAACTACAGATACACAAACAATGCAATACTTTGGGGGTTCTTTTAGGTTAAAGATAATAGCTCTCATTTGCAAAGGCATCATGGGGATCTCCAACATAAATATAGGCTCATTGTAATTTAAAATGAATACTCATCAAGTTAAAATCAGAGCATTCAATTCTGGTCAGGATGTGACATATACATCAGAAATACGACTTTTTCCTCTTACGGGTCTGTCCCCCAGCCTGGCACGTCCCCAGTCCCAGTCCATGACACCCACTCTGCACACTGGCAGTCAGTGGGGTTCAGTAAACGGAGGAACCCACAGGATCTGTCCTAACCCTCTAATTAGACATGTTCATGAGCCGGTAAAACCTGGGACCTCCGTGGCCGTCTCATTCGTTTTCCTATTAAAGCGACTTGAAGATGCCTTGCAGGTCGGTCCCCAGCCTGGAACTGCCCCAGTCCCACTATGGCCGTGACCCCCACTCTGCACACTGGCAGTCAGTGCTGTGGAGACTGTTCTCCTGTCGCCGGGCAGGAGTGGGAACAGCTGAATCTGAACTCATTCCTGGCAGGCGCTGCTCCGGCCGGGCCCAAGCCACCTTCCGCCCATGCAACCCCCGCTGTGACAGCCACCTTCACCCCCCTCCCCTGCTGGGCCCAATGCACCTTCCACCCCCGCCAGGTCCACACCACCCCCGCTGGGCTCTCACCTCCCCCCCCCCCTCCGGCAGGGGTCCTCCAACTCTGCGTGGTAGGGAAGTGGGGGGGAGAGAGATGGGGGAATGTGAGAGGGGGAAAGTAGGGGGAAGTTCAGAGGGGGGAGAGAGATGGTAGGGGGAGAGATAGAGAGAGAGAGGGGAAGGGGGAGAGGGAGGAGAGAGAGAGAGGTGGAGGGAGAGGGAAGGGGATTATCTTTAGTAAGATTTCAAAATTAAGGCACATTTAAGAGCAATTATAATTACTCCTCCATATGAATAATATCAAACAATTGGAACTGCTTTCTTTTCCTTGATAACAATACTGAAAAATATGAATTCCATAGTTTGCGAGTTTCTTTTTGCATCATATTTTGAATATAACAAATATTATAAAAATCTGCATGTTTTCAGGGTCATCATGGATTTGTCTGCAATAATGAAGCAGCCCATTGATGATGTTAAAGCGGAGGATGTAGTTGTAGAAGATGTAGTTAGAACAGGGTGGGGAACCTTTTCATGTTGGAATTAGATTAAGCTAGCTGTAATCTAATAAGGCCGCATCCAAGAAACTTGAATTGGATGTACTTCAAAATGTACATTAACTTGTAAAAATCAAACTACTATGTACTAACCAAGAAAATGAAAAAAAATTGTTAATTTTAAAGTTAACTAACCTTTTAAAGAATTTGTTGTGACTGCTTTTTGCGTGAAAGCACTTGAATATTTAGTTGCAACATGGAGGTACGCAGTTTCAGCTGATCTTCTAGATGGGTATCCGTCATTTGTGACCTTAAGGGCGTCTTGATTTGGGTTAGGTAGGAGAATGTACAGGGCTCGAAATTAACGGTTGCCCAGTTGCCTATGGCCACCTAAAGTCCCGCCGGGCAACCTAAAAGCTGTGTCATTTTGCCTGGAATTCACGATCGGCATTTGATTTTTTTTTGCGAAGGGTGCGGTCGCACCCCCCTTTTTAAAAAAAAACGAGTAAATAAAAAAATTGGGGTGCAATATTTTTTTATTCTACACCAGGACAGAGGGAGCCTTCCTTTGGGCTCCTTGGCCCTCTAGCAGCCGTACAGCCACTGGATGACTCTGGCGTTGCGCTCGATGACCGAGAGAGCAGAGGCTTGTTCTTCCCCCGAAGCGGCTCATTGCCGCTGTCACTGCTGCTGTTCCGGGACGGCTCGCTCTCCGAGTCTGGCCAGCTTCACACTGCAAAACTTGAGGGCAAGGCTTTCGAAGGTGGCATCGGCGGCAAAATTCTCCCTGGCCAGGTTCTTGATCACCTCGGGCTCGAATCCGCAGTGCTCGAAGAAACTGTCCAAGCCCCAGCAGGCTCGGGAGAAGCGGCCGCTGAGATCGGAGAGGAGGGGGGTAGAGAGGAGAGAAGCCGGGGAGGGGAGAGAAGGGAGGGGGGTGAGACCAGGGGAGGGGAGAGGAGCAGCGGGGAGTGAGCATCAACCAAAGGAGGTGGGGGGGGTGACGACACTCGCAGCGCGAGCAAGACTGCACAGACTTCAAAGTTTGTCAGATTTTTGAAGATTTTCATTAATAACTAGAGAAATAAAGCATGAAATTTGCAGATAAGGCGATTTTGGACTACATGGGAAACATCTCTACCGGAATATGTAAAAATGTTACAGTTAGCGCATCGTTTTTTCGAGATGTTGTGATTATACACAAACAAACGCGAACAAACACACACACGAAGAAACACACACACATCCAAGATCAGACTTTTAATAGTTGCTAGACCATGTGGGACACGTAGGGTCCTGTCCCCTGAACTCATGGTTGCGGGGGGGGGGGGGGGCACGGTCTGCGGTGTCACACACACACTAAGGGGGAAAGAGTAGGGGGGAGAGAGAGTGGGTGGGGAGAGAGAGTGGGGGGGAGAGAGAGGGGGAGAGAGAGAGAGGGAAGAGAGAGGGGGGAGAGAGAGAGGGGGGAGAGAGAGAGGGGGTGAGAGAGAGAGAGAGGAAGAGAGAGAGGGGGAGAGAGAGGGGGGAGAGAGAGGGGGAGAGAGAGGGGGAGAGAGGGGGGGGAGAGAGAGAGAGGGAGAGGGGAGATATGAAACCCGAGCCGAGGCGCGAGCGGGGGGAGAGACGAAAGCTGAGGCGCGAGCGTACGTCGACCAAAGCTCTCGGGTACAGGGCCCGAGCCGAAGCGCAAGAGGGCGAATGTATTCAGTCAACAGGGCAACTTTTGAACAATGGGGGGAAGAGGGAGGGGTGGGAGGTGACGTCAGTCGCCGTGCGAGCAGACAGCAGGCAGATCCATTGTCACGTCATCAGGGAAAAAAACAGGCATTTTGAATTCAAAGTTGGATTGGATTTGTGAACTTTTTTATTAATAACTCAAGAAATAAAGCACGAATTGTTCAGGTAAGCCGATTTTTGACTCCAGGGAATGTTATATTCTCTACCGGAATATGTAAAAATGTTCCCATTAATGCGTCGTTTCTTCGAGTAGAAATCACACACAAACAAATAAATACACACACACACACGCACGCACGCACGCACACACACATACATGCAAGATCAGAGTTTTATAATTGCAAGAATATGATTGAATCAAAATCAAGGATTAAAAATTCACATTTCAAAAATGGTTTCGCAATTCAGTAGTACTGATTTTCAGTATTCCATACTGATATTTACGATGTAACATCAGTTTGCATGCAAAATACTGATTTTCAAAAATCCAGTTTCTGTGTAGTACGTTCTATTGCATTTATGTAGGAAATGCCGATTTTCCTTACAAAATACTGATTTTCAGCCATCAAAATACGTAAATGCTCAGTGAAACTTGGTAGCTCTGCAATTATTCACAATCACATTGTGTTTGAGAATTCAAAATGTGATTTGTGATCTTGTTTATGAGTCATCATGGAACTAAAATTTGTTATAATAGTATGACATTAAAATAGGTTAGTTTCAAAGGGATCATAGTAATGTAATTGTTTAAGAAGGAACTGCAGATGCTGGAAAATCAAAGGTAGACAAAAATGCTGGAGAAACTCAGCGGATAAGGCAGCATCTAAGGAGCGAAGGAAATAGGTGACGTTTCAGGTTGAGACCCATCTTCAGACTTAGTCATTCTTAGTAATGTAAATGCACCATTTAGTTTGACTTCAATTGTCATGATGGAAATTGAAGTCGAACTAAATGTTGTAGTCACATCACTATTCCATGTTGACATTGATGTGGTGACGTTGTTAGGTCAGGAGGACCATTAAAGGTGCACAACACACACTAACACAGTCGAACAGTAACAGGCAATCAAATCAACACACAAAACATTTTCTAAAAAAAGATTTTATTTACTGCAAAAACTTACAGTATTTTATTCACAGTTTTTGCATGCTCCTTTATAACATTTTACAACAGTAAAACAATTCTTGATTTAATTCGATTCTTGATTTTTAAAAAATGTAGACAACAATGACCCCAATCATCCTATTCCACCCACTCATCACTCTTGACTCAACCAAAATTATTTCTGAACTATTGGTCATAAATTTGGCACACAAAATGCTCCAACATAAGGACAGGAAAGCATCTAAAACCCCAGAGCTTGCCTCAAGGGACTTTGAGCTTTGCGCTTGTGATATGCGCTGCGCGCACTTATTTCACATAAAATATTTAGAATCCTGTCATGCCACCCCCATTTTTGAAAAGCTTCATACGGGCCTGAGTTGGAAGCAAGATCACATTTTGTCAAACATCAGTCCCTTATCCCGTTAATGTGACTGACCACATGATGGAGCTAAATGAGCATGTAATTTGTGGAAACAAGGAACTGCAGATGCTGGTTAACAAAGAAAGACACAAAGTGCTGGAGTTAATCAGTGGGTCTGGCAACATCCTTGGAGAACATGGGTAGGCAATGTTTTGGGTTCGAGTCTGAAGAGAGGTCCCGACCCAAAATGTCACCTGTCTATGTTCTCCATATCCCTCCAAACCTGTCCTATCCATGTACCTGTCTAACTCTTTCCTAAACATTGTGAAAGTCCCATCCTCAACTATCTCCTCTGGCAGCTCGTTCCATACACCCACCACCCTTTGTATGAAAAAGTAACCCCTCAAATTCCTGTTAAATCTTTTCCCCTCATCTTAAATCTATGTCCTCTGGACCTCGATTATCCTACTCTGGGCAAAAGACTCTGTGTATCTACCCCATCTATTCCTCGCATGTTTTTATATACCTCTATAATATCACCAATCCTCCTGCACTCCAAGGAATAGAGTCCCAGCCTACTCAACCTCTCCCTATAGCTCAGACCCTCTAGTCCTGGCAACACCTTCATAAATCTTCTCTGTGCCCTTTCCAACATGACAACACCTTTCCTATAACATGATGCCCAGAACTGAACACAATACTCTAAATACAGCCTTACCAATGTCTTGTACAACTGCAACCACCTCCCAACTTCTATACTCAATACTCTGACTGATGGCGAATGTACCATAAGCCTTTTTGACCACTCTATCTATCTGCGACTCCACCTTCAAGCAACCATGCATCTGCACTCCTGGATCTCTCCGCTCTACAACACTTCCCAGAGCCCCAAGACACTGTGTCGGTTCTGCCTAGGTTAGACTTCCTAAAATGCAACACCTCACATTTTACTGTATTAAATTTCATCGACCATTCCTCCGCACACCAGGCCAAGCGATCCAGATCCTGCTGCAATCTTTCACAACCATCTTCACTATCTGCAAAACAACCCACTTTTGTATCATTTTCAACTTGCTAATTTTGCCCTGTATGTTCTAATCCAAACCATTGATATAGATGACAAACAGTAACAGGCCCAGCACCGAACCCTGAGGCACACCACTAGTCACAGGCCTCCAGTCCGAGAAGCAACCTTCCACCATCACCCTCTGCTTCCTTTCATGAAGCCAATTTGCTATCCATTCAGCTATCTATCCTTGGGTCCCATGTAATCTAACCTTTCAGAGCAGCCTGCCATGCGGAACCTTATCAAATGCTTTACTGAAGTCCATATATACAACATCTACAGCTCTGTCCTCATCTACCTTTTTGGTCACGTCTTCAAAAAACTCAATCAGATTTGTGAGACACGACCTCCCACGTACAAAACCATGCTGACTATCCCGAATCAGCCCTTACCCATCTAAATGCCTGTAAATCCTACCCCTCAGAATACCCTCTGGTAACTTACCAACTATAGATGTTAAGCTCACCGGCCTATAGTTCCCAGCATTTCTCCTACAGCCCTTCTTGAATAAAGGCACAACATTTGCCACTCTCCAGTCTTCCGACACCTCTCCTGTATTTAAGGATAACTCGTAAATTTCAACCAGGGCTCCCGCAATTTCCTCTCTAGTTTTCCACAATGTCCTTGGATATATCTGATCAGGCCCTGGTGATTTGTCTACCTCCATAAACGACAGTACCTTCAGCACCTCTTTGACCGTAACACTGACTGTTCTCAAGACACTTCCATTGACTGCTCCAAGTTCCTCCATCCTACTGTCTTTCCCCTCGGTAAATACTGACAAGAAATACTCATTGAGGACCTTGTCCATCTCCTGTGGCTCCACACAGAGTGTTGAGGGGTCCCACTCTCTCTAGTTACCTTTTTCCCCCTTATGTATTTATAAAATCTCTTGGGGTTGTCCTTAATGCTGTCTGCCAGAGCTGTCTCCTGGCCCCTTTTTGCCCTTCTGATCTCCATTTTTACTTTGCTCCTTAATTCCCCAAACTCCTCCAAGGACTTGATCCCAGCTGCCTGTTCAGGTCCCATGTATCCTTATTCTAGACCAATGCCTCAATTTCCCTCATCAGCTAAGCTTCCTTACATTTGCCTCCCTTACCCTTCAATCGAACTCTCAATCCTCTGATGATTTTATACACCTCGATAAAAGTACTTTAAGGATTTTATTCTTCAACTTTCCAGCACATGTTGTTTTGTTTTGCTTTTGACGATGATGGAGGATTCTGGCCCATTGTCTGTGATGTGTTATTCCTTAATCTAGATTCTACCTGGCTATCACTTGTTTAAAGATAGACACAAAATGCTGGAGTAACTCAGCGGGACAGGCAGCATCTCTGGAGAGAAGGAATGGGTGATATTTCGGGTCAATAGACAATGGACAATAGGTGCAGGAGTCGGCCATTTGGCCCTTCGAGCCAGCACTGCCATTCAATGTGATCATGGCTGATCATCCCCAATCAGTACCCCGTTCCTGCCTTCTCCCCATATCCCCTGAGTCCGCTATCTTTAAGAGCCCAATCTAGCTCTCTCTTGAAAGTATCCAGAGACCCTTCTTCAGCCTGAGAGTCAGCGGAGGCGGAAACTAGAGATATGGAAAGGTATACAGAGCATATAAGGTGTGAAAAGGACAGATCACAGCAGCCGATGTTTAAGGAAATGTACAATGGTTCATTGATGGCTTAGGAGAAGGTGACAAGGCTTACATTCAGTAAAATTAATCTGGACAGTGAAACTAGTCGGAGAACTAGGATGGGGGAGGGACGGAGAGAGAGGGAAAGAAAGGGTTACTTGGAAAAATCAATATTCATACCGCTGGGCTGTAAGCTGCTCAAGCAAAATATGAGGTGCTGTTCCTCCAATTTGTGTTGGGCCACACTGACAATGGAGGAGGCCCAGGACAAAAAGGTTAGTGTGGGAATGGGAAGGGGAGTTAAAGTGTTTGGAAACCGGGAGATCACCATAGACCAGGTGAACTGAGCGAAGGTGTTCAGTGTAACGATCGCCCAGTCTGTGCTTGGTCTCGCCGACATATAGGCAACCACTTTGTAGGTTTAAACATCATTCCAACATATTCACAAGGGAGACTTTGCAAGATTGTCCGAATTTGTTGTCTGTTTGTTGCTGAGTGTTTCATCGGTTCTTTTTATTCTTAGTCTATTTCACGCAGTGGATAAGATACAGCTTCAGAGGGTCACGTCAGAGGGCAATGAGGAGTCAACCATTTACAGCACGAATGGCGAATCCAGGGACACGAACGTCTGTGGATGCTGGAAACTGGAGCAAAGAACAAACTGCTCATTGAGTAATACAGTGTGGAAACATGCCCTGCGGCCCAACTTGCCCACACTGACCAACATACCCCATCTACACTAATCCCATCTGCTGGAGTTCAGACCAGATAAGGGTGGCACATTTTCTCCCATAGAGCACGTCAATCCACCTTGAGAGGAATAGATCAAGTAGATGCACAATCTCTTGCCCAGAGTAGGGGAAATCAAGAACCAGAGGACGTAGGTTTAACGTGAGTGGGGGTGGGGGGGGGGGGGGGGGGGGTGGTGAAAAGTTTTAATTGGAATCTGAGGGGTAAATTTTCCACAAAAAGGGTGGTGGGTGTATGGAACGAGTTGCCCGAGGAAGTAGTTGAGGCAGGGACTATCACAACATAGAAAAATAGAAACATAGAAAATTAGTGCAGGAGTAGGCCATTCGGCCCTTCAAGCCTGCACCGCCATTCAATATGATCATGGCTGATCATCCAACTCCTGTACCTGCCTTCTCTCCATACCCCCTGATCCCTTTAGCAACAAAGTCCACATCTAATTCCCTCTTAAATATAGCCAAAGAACTGGCTTCAACTACTTTCTGTGGCAGAGAATTCCACAGACTCACCACTCTCTATGTGGAAACAAAAAAATTCTCATCTTGGTCCTAAAAGATTTCCCCCTCATCCTTAAACTGTGCCCCCCTGTTCTGGAGTTCCCCAACATCGGGAACAATCTTCCTGCATCTAGCCTGTCCAACCCCTTAAGAATTTTGTATGTTTCTATATGATCCCCCCCTCAATCTAAATTCTAGCGAGTACAACCCGAGTCTATCCAGTCTTTATTCCTATGAAAGTAGCAATGTTACAAAATTTTGAGATTTAAAAAATCAAGTCTGCAATTTATCCCATCAGATAAAGCATAAAAAGAAGTTTAATTTGACACCTAATTCACTTTCATATCTTCAGTATTAAAAACATTATGGCCAGTTCCATACTCAGAAATTAGCATCTTGTTCCCTATTGCTTTTCCATTGACTTAACACAAAAGCTGTGATCAAGGACATAACTTTCTTAAAAAATTAAGTGAACTGAATGACATTTTCAGTTATTAAAGATTGAAGCATTCTGAAACAAATATGAAACAATCTTACGTGGATGACCTGAAATTAAAGCATATAACTAGTTAGTTACCTAATTGTAGCTAATTACAAAATTCAATTACTAGATCTAAACATGTATCCATTTCATAAGAAATGTTAACATTTTTTAAAATCTTGTGCCCAAATAACATTCACACAAGCATTCACAATATAACATGATTTTTAAATCTCATTGTCATGAATTTATGGGCCAAATTGAAGGAATTTAGTGTTTAATTCCCATAAATTAATGGCCATTTAAATCAACTTGCGAGTGGGTTTTTCTGGAAGGCGATGGATTGGAACGTTGCGGTTTGCGGTGAATTTAACCCCCAGTCGGCAGGAGAAATACTACCAATTCGTATATTTTTTAAGTCACCTTTTCGCAACATGAAATTTTGATTAAAGGCTTCCTAAGAAGCACGTTTTTATGTAAAAATAAACTGTGTACCTTCATTTGTCCCCTACGTGAGATCCGTCCCGTTGTCGGTGTTCACGGCTTTAGACGATGATTTTTAATTCACTCTGGCAATTAAATTATTCAGCACAGTTTAAAAATACCTTCATAAAACAAATGTTGGAGCGATTTCTCGTCTGCAACTAAATCCCCTGAGATTAATCGATTTGAATGTTCTGGAGTAAACGGCATTTTAAACCCGCCCCCCTCTCAAAGGCGCCAAAGTCGCGCACACGGGCAGTGGCAGAACTACAGCGCCACTAAAGGTAAGTTTTGTAACATACCTAATGAAAGTCCTGCCATCCCAGGAATCAGTCTGGTGAACCTTCTCTGTACTCCCTCTATGACAAGAATGTCTTTCCGCATATTAGGAGACCAAAACTGTATGCAATACTCGAGGTGTAGTCTCACCAAGGCCCTGTACAACTGCAGTAGAACCTCCCTGCTCCTATACTCAAATCCTTTTGCTATAAATGCTAACATATCATTCGCTTTCTTCACTGCCTGCTGCACCTGCATGCCTACTTTCAATGACTGGTGTACCATGACACCCAGATCTCGTTGCATCTCCCCTTTTCCTAATCGGCCACCATTCAGATAATAGTCTACTTTTCTGTTCTTGCCACCAAAGTGGATAACCTCACATTTATCCACATTATACTGCATCTGCCATGCATTTGCCCACTCACCCAACCTATCCAAGACACCTTGCAGCCTCTTAGCATCCTCCTCACAACTAACACTGCCCCCCAGCTTCGTGTCATCCTCAAACTTGGAGATGTTGCATTCAATTCCCTCGTCCAAATCATTAATATATATTGTAAATAGCTGGGGACCCGGCACTGAGTGCGGTACCCCACTAGTCACTGCCTGCCAGTCTGAAAATGACCTGTTTACTCCTACTCTTTGCTTCCTGTCTGCCAGCCAGTTCTCTATCCACATCAATACTGAACCCCCAATACAGTGTGCTTTAAGTTTGTATACTAATCTCTTATGTGGGACCTTGTCAAAAGCCTTCTGAAAGTCCAGATATAACACATCCACTGGTTCTCCCTTATCCACTCTACTAGGTACATCCTCGAAAAATTCTATAAGATTCGTCAGACATGATTTACCTTTCATAAATCCATGCTGACTTTGTCCAATGATTTCACCACTATCCAAATGTGCTGCTATCCCATCGTTAATAACTGACTAGCATTTTCCCCATTACCGATGTTAGACTAACTGGTCTGTAATGTTTAAGAAACAGTTAGACAGGTACATGGATAAGACAGGTATGGAGGGATATAGAGAACATAGACAGGTGACATTTCGGGTCAGGACTTCTTCAGACCCAAACCCAAAACATAGCCTATCCATGTTCTCCATAGATGCTGCCTGACCCGCTGTTTTGAAACATTTAGACAGGTACATGGATAGGACAGGTTTAGAGGGATATGGGCCAAATGCAGGCAGGTGGGACTACTGTGAGACATGTTGGCCAGCATGGGCAAGTTGGGCTTAAATGCACCCTTAAGGGCGGCACGGTGGCACATCAGTAGAGCTACAGCCTTACAGCACCAGAGACCCGGATTTGATCCCGACTATGGATGCTGTCTGTATGGAGCTTGTACGTTCTCCCTGTGCCCGTGTGGGTTTCCTCCAAGTGCTCCCGTTTCCTCCCACATTCCAAGGACGTGCAGGTTTGTCGGTTAATTGGCTTCTGTAAATTGTCTAATATAGAACGAGTGTACGGATGATTGATGGTCGGCATCGACTCAGTGGGCCATAGGACACGTTTCCACACACAGCATCTCTAAATTAAACTGTACTCCTTCCAATGTGCTTGGAGCCTCAGCATGGACTCCAGGGCTCCTTAAGGAGTTGGTCTGAATGATACAACCATCCATCTCATGTTGGAGTAAACCATAAAGTGCTGGAGTAACCCAGCAGGTCAGGAAGCATCTGTGGAAGCAATGAACTCTTCCAAATGTTACAACTCACTATTTAACAGCTCTCAGGTTGAAGGTCTCAGTTTAATATCTCCTGCAAAGGATGACATTTCCAACAGTGTAATACTGATATATAAAGGAATAAACTTCAGAAGCAGGTTCACACCAAAGATAGATACAAAAGGATGGAGAATTCAACGGGTCAGGCAGCATCTTTGGAGAAAATGGCGCTCATGGTGGCGAAGAGGCAGCGTTGCTTACAGCAAATGCAGCGCTGGAGACCCAGGTTCGATCCCGGCTACGGGTGCTGTCTGTACGGAGTTTGTACATTCTCCTCGTGAACTGCGTGGGTTTTCTCCGAGATCTTCAATTTCCGCCCACATTCCATAGACGTACAGGTTTGTAGGTTAATTGGCTTGGTAAATGTAAAAATGTTCCTGGTTTGTATGGGATAGTGTTAGTGTGCGGGGATCGCTGGTCGGCACGGACCCGGTGGGCCGAAGGGCCTGTTTCCCTGCTGTATCTCTAAACTAAACTAAAACTAAAAGACAGAGGTGATATTTCGGGTGGAGACCCTTCTTCAGTATTGAACGTTGTCCTGTGGAGTGGAACTTCTCCTTCTGAAGGCGAGGTGAGCATGTTAGCACTGAACCATGGGAGATAAAGCTGATCTCTCTGTTCCTCCATCCACTCCCCCATGTCTGTGCTCCAGTGAGTGTCACTGCAGTTGTATTTATTGTCCACCTGGAGCCGACTGGACGATGCCACACACCGCTCCAAATGGGTTTCTGTTGTGTGTCCAGTCTGGCCACTCCCTCTCCCGATACCCAACAGACAAAGTTCCCCTGCAGCCTCACCAACTCCCGCCCAGCGCTGGAACGGACCCGGCCACCGGCACGGAGTCGGTCAAGACCGCACTCGAGCTGCCCTCAGCGAAAAAGGACGGGCCCGGCGGCCCAGCGAGGTGTGACATCAGTGTGAGTGGGGGGGTCATGGGGAGAAGGTAGATGAATGAGGTTGTGAGGGAGAGATAGATCAGCTATGATTGAATGGCAGAGTAGACGTGATGGGCTGAATGGCCTAATTCTGCTCCAAGAACGTATGATCTTATCACACTGGAGTGGAGGGACGTCGGTGAGAGTGGAGGGCCTTCAGAGAGCCATTGCCAGCGAGTGTGCCGGCCATCGGTCGGTCCACAATGTGCCACTGAGAACAAAGAGCGACCATTGGGATTACATTGAACTCTTTGTAAGTTTGTCAACACTGTATACGTGGGGACTCTTTGCATACTTTGTATAATGTATGCAAAACAAGCATTTCTCTGAGCCAAGTACATGTAGCAATAAAGTAGCAATCAATCATTGTCTATCATTGTACAGACATCATACACATTGGTTCCCAGAGAATATTGATCATGGCAGGCAGCATTGGAATGCGGCAGGCACCTGGGCAACCTGTGCCGACAAAAGTCCTTGTGTTTCTACAGTGATATTAACAGAAGACTTCACGTTGGACACGGCCCATTATGACTATTCATCTATGTGTGCATCATCGGGATGCATCACGGCACGGTTTGGGAACAGCTCCATCCAAGACCGATAGAAATTGCAGAGTTGTGAATGTAGCCCAGACTATCACACAAACCAACCTCCTTTCCATTGAAGAAGAATGTTCTCAAAGAAAGGTGTCTGAAGAAGGATCTCGACCTGAAACGTCACTCATTTCTTCTCTCCAGAGATGCTACCTATCCCGCTGAATTACCCCAGCATTTTGTGCCTGTCTCCCTTCCATTGACTCCATCTACGCCTCATGCTGCCTCGGCAAGGCCAGCAGCATAATCAAGGTCCAGTCTCACCCCGGCCACTCCCTCTACTCCCATCTCCCATCAGGCAAGAGGTACAAAAGTGTGAAAATGCACACTTCCAGATTCAGTCACAGTTTCTTCCCAGCTGTTATCAAGTAACTGAAGCAACCTCTCACCAATTAGAGTGCAGTGCTGACCACCCATCTATCTCATTGAAGACCTTTTAACTCTCCTTAATCGGACTTTACTGGACTTCACCTTGTACTAAACGTTATAACCTTTAACTTGTATCTGCACACTGTCTTCGTTGTAATTATGTATAGTCTTTACACTGACTGGATAGCACTGAACAAAAGAAAATGTCCCTGTACCTTGGTACACATGATGATAACAAACAAAAACTAAACATTGCTGCAGTTGTATAAGACGTTGTATAAGACATTGGTGAGACCGCATTTAGAATATTGTGTTTAGTTCTAGGAAAGATATTGTCAAGTATTGTCATGTTATAGGAAAGATATTGTCAAGCTTGAAAGGGTTCAGAGAAGATTTACAAGGATGTTGCCAGGACTAGAGGGTGTGAGCTGTAGGGAGAGGTTGAGTAGGCTGGGTCTCTATTCCTTGGAGCGCTGGAGGATGAGGGGTGATCTTATAGAGGTGTATAAAATCATGAGAGGAATAGATTGGGTAGACGCACAGAGTCTCTTGCCCAGAGTAGGGAAATCGAGGACCAGAGGACATAAGTTTAAGGTGAAGAGGAAAATATTTATTTGGGATCAGAGGGGTAATTTTTTCAAAGGGTGGTGGGTGTATTGAACAAGCTGCCAGAGGAGGAGGTTGAGGCTGGGACTATCACAACGTTTAAGAAACAATTACACCGGTTCGTGGATAGGACAGGTTTGGAGGGATATGGACCAAGCGCAGGCAGGTGGGACTAGTGTAGCTGGGACATGTTGGCCGGTGTGGGCATGTTGGGCCGAAGAGCCTGTTTCCACACACTATCACTCTATGACTCTATGACCAGGTTCCCAGATGGGACAGATTCTCAATTAGCGAATAAAGTAGAAACAGCTCCATCAGCTGCTGAGTCCTTGCTGCATCACCTACTCCAGTTACATTAATTCTACATCAAGTCGATTTTATTCTCCCCACACACCTTCATCTCCCCCAGATTCTACCACCCACCTGCACATCAGAGGTAATTTGCAGCGGCCGACCTGCACATCTTTGGGTTGTGCGAGGAAACTGGAGCCCCTGGGAAAAACCCACACGGTCCCTGGGAACATCTGCAAACTTTGGGACAGCACGGTGGCGCAGCGGTAGAGTTGCTGCCTCACAGCGCCAGACACCTGGGTTTGATCCTGACTATGGGTGCTGGCTGTACAGAGTTTGTACGTTCTCCCGGTGACCTGCATGGGCTTTCTCCGAGATCTTTGGTTTCCTCCCGCACTCCAAAGACGTGCAGGATTGATGATTAATTGGCTTGAAACATAGAAACGTAGAAACATAGAAAATAGGTGCAGGAGGAGGCCAGTCAGCCCTTCGAGCCAGCACCGCCATTCACTGTAATCATGGCTGATCGTCCCCAATCAATAACCCATGGCTGCCTTCTCCCCATATCCCTTCATTCCATTAGCCCCTAGAGCTCTATCTAACTTTATCTTAAATCCATCCAATGATTTGGCTTCCTCTGCCCTCTGTGGCAGGAAATTCCACAAATTCGCAACTCTCTGGGTGAAAAAGTTTTTTCTCACCAGTCTTAAATGGCCTCCCCTTTATTCTAAGACTGTGGCCCCTGGTTCTGGACTCGCCCAACATTGGGAACATTTTTCCTGCATCTAACTTGTTCAGTCCTTTCATCATTTTATATGTTTCTATAAGAAAACCCCTCATCCAAATCTGAGGAAAGACATCCTTGCCATAGAGGGGGTACAGAGAAGATTCACCAGACTGATTCCTGGGATGTCAGGACTTTCATATGAGGAAAGATTGGATAGACTCGGTTTGTACTCGATGGAATTTAGAAGATTGAGGGGGGATCTTATAGAAACCTACAAAATTCTTAAGGGGTTGGACAAGCTAGATGCTGGAAGATTGTTCCCGATGTTGGGGGAGTCCAGAACAAGGGGTCACAGTCTAAGGATAAGGGGGAATTCCTTTAGGACCGAAATGAGGAAAACATTCTTTACACAGAGAGTGGTGAGCCTCTGGAATTCTCTGCCACAGAAGGTAGTTGAGGCCAGTTCATTGGCTATATTTAAGAGGGCGTTAGATGTGGCACTTGTGGCTAAAGGGATCAGGGGGTATGGAGAGAAGGCAGGTACGGGATACTGAGTTGGATGATCAGCCATGATCACATTGAATGGCGGTGCAGGCTCGAAGGGCCGAATGGCCTACTCCTGCACCTATTTTCTATGTTTCTATGTTTCTATCCATCTAAACTCCAGAGAATACAAGTCTAGTCTTTTCACAAAGGGCTTGATATAAATGTAAAGTGTAAACTTGTCCTTTGTGCGTGTAGGATGGTGTTAATGTGTGGGGATCGCTGGTTGGTGTGAACTCGGTGGGCCGAAGGGTCTGTTCCGCACTGTATCTCTAAACTAAGCTAAACTAAACTAAACTAATCCACACAGAGAGCACCAAAAGTCAGGATCAAACCTGGTCATTGACACAAAATGCTGGAGTAACTCAGCGGGACAAGCAGCATCTCTGGAGAGAAGGAATGGGTGATGTTTCTGGTCAAGACCCTTCTTCAGAGTGAGGGTCGGGGAGAGGGAGTCTACAGATATTGAAGGGTAAGGTGTGAAAATGACAGATCAAAGCAGACGATGATCAGGGTAGAATGGTTCATTGTTGGCTGAGGGGAAGGTGACAAGGATGCATACAATCAGTAAAATTAATCAGGAGGACAGTGAAACTAGTCGGAGAACTGATGTGAGGGAGGGGCTGAGAGAGAGGGAAAGCAAGGGTTACTTGAAGTTAGAGAAATCAATAAACCACTGAGTTGTAAGCTGCCCAAGCGAAATATGAGGTGCTTTTCCTCCAATTTGCGTTTGTCTCTGGAGCTCTGAGGCAGCAGCTCTACCCGCTGCCCCATCGTGTGGGGTGGTTGTGATTCCCAATGACAGGGCCTCCTGTGTCTACATTTATAGGCCAACCGGTGGTTTGAATTACCAGCTGGTGCAAGGAAAGGTGAGTCAAGGTGGATGAGCTTCATCCATCGGTGACTGCCCAGCCATGACTTTAACCTGATTCATCAGCAATGGGCCAGGACCCAAGTGAGGGACATTCACAGCAGTTATTGTTATAGTTTCTGCGTGCGTGTGTGTGCACGTGTGTGTGCGTGCGCGTGCGTGTGCGAGTGTGTGTTTTTGTACTCCGGGCTGCCAAACACTTTAACTCCCCTTCCCACACTGACCCTTCTGTCCTGGACATCCTTCACTGTCAGAGTGAGGCCAAACGCAAATTGGAGGAAAAGCACCTCATATTTTGCATGGGCAGCTTACAACCCAGCGGTATGAATCCTGACTTCTCTAACTTCAAGTAACCTATAAAATCATTCCCCTTGAACCCATGTCCTCAGGTTCTTGATTCCCCTACTTTGGGCAAGAGACACTGTGCGACTACCCGATCTATTCCTCTCATGATTTTACACTCCTCCATAAGATCAGCCCTCATTCTCCTGCACTCCAGGGAATAGAGACCCAGCCTTGTCAACGTGTTCTTGGTTCCAAAACCTTTGGAGCTGTTACCCCTGCCAATGTTTCATTTATATAAATAATGATTCATTCCACATCTATTTTTACACCCCGAGTAGCACACAATAATGTTGACGTTTGGTTGCTATTGAGACGTCAATAGCAACCAACTAATAAGAAATTCGTTTTAGTTTTAATGTCGAGATACAGCACGGAAACAGACCCTTCGGCCTACTGAGTCTGCACCGATCTGTGATCATCGCACATTAACGCTATCCTACACACAATAGGGACGATTTACACTTATACCAAGCCAATTAACCTACAAATCTGTACGTCTTTGGAGTGTGGGAGGAAACCGAAGATCTCGAAACCGAAGAAAACCCACACGGTCTCAGGGTGAATATACAACCTCCGTACGTAAAGGCAGCACCCGTAGTCAGGACCGAACCCAGTTCTCTGGCGCTGTTACTGCTGTAAGGCAGCAACTCTACCACTGCATCACTGTACAATAATTAGTTTGAATTTATATTGTTGTACACAGCTGTGACATCCCAAAGCATGTAACAAATATTTCTTAAATACCGATGTGTTAATATTATGAAACATCCAGTTAGTGTGTCCTGCACCATTGCTATTGTTAGGACGTGGCAATATTTTAGATTGAGACTCGGAACCACGCAAGGTGCATGTACACGATTGGTGAATCTGGGGACACTGAGGATGCTGGAATCTGGAACAAAGAACAAACTGCTCAGTCATAGAGTGATACAGCGTGGAAACAGGCCCATCGGCCCAACTTGCCCACATCGACCAACATGTCCCATCTACGCCATTCCAACCTGCCTGTATTTGGCCCATATCCCTCTAAACCTGTCCTGTCCATGTACCTGTCGAATTGTTTCTTAAACGTTGCGATAGTCCCTGCCTCAACTACCTCCTCTGGCAGCTTGTTCGATACACCTACCACCCTTTGTGTGAAAAAGTTACCCGTCAGATTCCCATTAAATCGTTCCCCCTTCACCTTGAACCTATGTCCTCTGGTTCTCGTTTCCCCTACTCTGGGCAAGAGACTCTGCATCTACCCGATCTATTCCTCTTGAGATTTCTTGCACCTCAATACAATCATACATGATCCCCCATTCGGGTGCTCCGGTTTTCTCCCATACTCCAAAAATGTACAGGTTAGTATGTTTATTGGCCTCGGTAAAAAGTTGTAAATTGTCTCTAGCGTGTAGGATAGTGGCAGGGTACGGAGTGATCGCTGGTCGGCGCACACGCGTTGGACCGAAGGGCCTGTTTCCAAGCTGTACCTCTAAAGTCTAAAGTAAAGTGAGAATAATATACCAATAACATATTAAATGACTGAGGAAGTTGGCAGAAAGCGGGACTTTACAATCAACCTCTATTTCAGCAATGTTCAGGTCCTAAGTTCTGGTATATTAATATATTTTTTAACAGGGGCAGCACGGTGTAGCGGCGGTAGTGCTGCCTTACAGCACCAGAGACCCGGGATCGATCCTGACTACCCGTGCTGTCGGTATGCAGTTTGCACGTTCTTCCCGTGACCTGCGTGGGTTTTTTCCAGGTGCTCCGGTTTCCTCCCACACTCCAAAGATGTACAGGTTTGTAGGTTACTTGGCTTGGTATAAATGTAAAAATGTCCCTAGTATGTGTAGGGGAGTGTTAATGTGCGGGGATCGCTGGTCGTCACAGACTTGTTGGGCCGAACGGCCGGTTTCGGGCTGTATCTCTGAACTAAACTAAACTAAACAATGTGTAATATAATGTGTTCGTCGTTTCATATGGTGGAATATGTTAGGTAAGCCTACTCCAGTGTTTTGAAGGGTGTATGAATAGACAATAGGTGCAGGAGTAGGCTATTCGGCCCTTCGAGCCAACACCGTAATTCACTGTGTTCATGGCTGATCATCCACAATCTGTGCCCCCATTCCAGCCTTCTCCCCATATCCCCTGACTCCGCTATCTTTAAGAGATGGCAATACACTAAATGGCAAACAAGTTGGCCTTGTCTGAGACCATATTGACTCATTTCCTCATTTTGTCTCCATTTCTCACCCTTTCTATAAGCCTGCGTCTGTAGAAGGGCTTGAAGACATCCGAATCATCATCTATCCATGTCTTCCAGAGATGCCTGGCCCACTGAGATACTTCAGCAGTTTGTGGTTTTATTGTTGTAAATCCAGCATCTGCAGTTCCTTGTTATGGTTAGAGATACAGCATGGACAAAACCCACGCGGTCACTGGGAGAACGTGCTGGAGGGACTCAGCAGGTCAGGCATCATCTTTTTTTTTAATATAATATTTTTATTAGAAGCCATACATATTACTAATAATATAGCAGTTTTTTCAGATATACATTTTACATATTTCCAAAGTTATATAAGTATTACAAAGCAATATATATAAGCCTCTATTTTTTTTTAGAGTGAAAAGAGTAAAGAATAAAGAAATAATAGATGTTTAATCAAAAGAGTGTGATTAAATAATATTGATTATGATTTTGGTTATATGTGAGAGAAAAATCAAAAACAAATTTAAAAAGGAAACAAAAATCAAAATAATAAAAAAATAATAATAATACTGGCAAACAATTATTATACTAAAAAAAAATTGAAGTATACATCTTAACAATGAATGGAACAATTTCAAATAACAATATATATAGTTGAGTATACAAATCTCAGATTAGATCTTTTCATCTGATCCCACCACCAGGTACTTATTGAGTTACAATGCTGAGCCCAGCTACCCCTTCATATAGTCAGTGAATGGAGATCATATTTGTTCAAAAAGTTCATATTTATCCTAGGATAAACCTAATTCTCTCCAATTGAAACGTCTCCAACATTTCCACTGTCCACATTTTTATTGTGGGGGATAATGGTCCCTTCCAGAATTTTAATATTAATTTCTTTCCAATTATTAAACAATAATCAAGAAAATTTATTTGATTTACTGTTAATGTTTGATTTGAATCTAAAACACCAAATATTATTAACTTTGGGTCAGGATTCAATATAATCTTAAGAACTATAGAGATAATTTAAAAAAATTTCAGTCCAATAACTGTTAAGTTTTGTGCATGTTACAAAACTATGCGTTAAATTAGCTTCTATGTGCTGACATTTATCACACAATGGAGATATGTTAGGAAAAATTCTATTTAATTTCGTTTTTGAATAATGTAATCTAGGTCAGGCAGCATCTGTGCTGGGAATGTACAGGTGCTGTTTCGAATCAGACCCTTCGTCAGACTCCAATCCGTGGATAAAGTTCAACTAAGCCACCGGGAACCTAAAGATATGGAAATGTGGTCGCATCCCATGTTTAGATCTCAGTTGCACTTAGCAACATAAACCTTGATAAACAGCAGCTGGTCTGTAATCCCCAGGGCCGACGTTCTGTGCCAAATATCAGTCAAACAGCGTGCGTGGGAAGGAACTGTAGATGCTGGTTTACAACGAAGATCGGCACAAAATGCTGGAGTAGCTCTAGCTTCCCACTTGTTCCGTACACCCACTACCCTTTGTGTGAAAATCTTACCCCTCAGATTCCCATTAAATCTTCTCTCCCTCACTTTATACCTGCGTCCTCTGATTCTCGATTCCCCTACTCTGGGCAAGAGACTCTGTGTGTCTACCTCATTTATTCCTCTCATGATTGTGTACACATGTTTCAGCCCCCCCCCCCCCCCCCCCCCGTGTTAACAGTGAAACTGGGGTGAAACGGATGACCCTGAGACCCTGACTCTCAGTACTGAAGAAGGGTCTCCACCCAAAACGCCACCAATTCCTTTTTCTCCAGAGATGCTGCCTGACCCGCTGAATGACTCCAGCATTTTGTGCCTATCGTCAGTCAAACAGCCCTTTGTCCATGATTTTCTAGCAATTCTCTAACAATTTTGCATGTAAGCCATTCATGAAAAAGTGGATTTTAGAAGAGGTCTGGCTGTCATTATCACAGGATGGCCCTGCAAGCGGAGCCAGAACTGTGACTGGTCAGGTTATCGCACCCCGAATTATTCCAGGTATAACACGATATTCAAGTCTCATGGTCTTTCAGTTTAGTTTAGAGATACAGCATGGAAACAGGCCCTTCGGCCCACCGAGTCTGCGCCATCCAGCGGTACCCGTACACGAACACTATCCTACACACTAGGGACGATTTACATTTGTACCAATCCAATTAACCTACAAACCTGTACGTCTTTAGAGGAAACCGTAGCAACCGGGGGAAACCCACACAGGTCACGGGGAGAACATACAAACGCCATACAGGCAGCACCCATAGTCAGGATTGAACCTGGGCCCCTGGCACTGAATGGCAGCAGCTCTACCGCTGCGCCACCGTGCCGCTCTTTATGTTATTAACCATCACAGCCACCAGGCAGTCCAGCATTTCATATCTCCTGTCACTGTCTTTCGACTGTTGGCCATGTGTTAAATATTTCTAGATTGACATTCTAATCTTTCTCGTAATCCGCGAGATTCATCAATCAAAAAACAAACCGCTGGAAGGATTTAACAAATCGGGCAGCATCTGCGGGGTGAAAGGCAATGCAGATGTTTCTGGTCAAGACCCTGCATTAGTTCTTGCCCTCCACACAGATAGTGCTCGACACACCGAGTTCCTCCAGCATTGAATGTTAATGTGACCCATAGTGAATGGGAGTGAATGGTAGGGCTCTGGGGAGTGTTGTAGAGCAGAGTGATCTAGGAGTGCAGGGGCATACGGTAGTTCCTTGAAGGTGGAGCAACTGGTAGATCAGGTGGTCAAAAAGGCATTTGGCACATTGGCCTACATCAGTCAGTATAGAAGTTGGGAGGTCATGTTGCAGTTATACAAGACGTTGGTGAGACCGCATTTAGAGTACTGTGCTCAGTTCTGATCACCATGTTACAGGAAAGATGTTGTTAAGTTGGAAAGAGTGCTGAGAAGATTTTACGAGAATGTTGCCGGGACTCGATAGTCTGAGTTATAGGGAGAGGTTGAGTGGGCTGGGACTCTATTCCCTGGAGCACAGGAGGATGAGAGGTGATCTTATAGAGGTGTATAAAATCATCAGAGGAATAGATCGGGTAGATGCACAGAGTCTCTTCCTAGAGTTGGGGAATCGAGAACCAGAGAGCATAGGTTTAAGGTGAAGGGGGAAAGATTTAATAGGAATCTAAGGGGTAACTTTTTCACGCAGAGGGTGGTGGGTGTATGGAACAAGCTGCTGGAGGAGATAGTTGAGGCAGGGGCCATCGCAACATTTAAGAAGAAATCAGGTACATGAATATGACAGGTTAGGAGGGATATGGGCCAACCACAGGCAAGTGGAACTAGTATCAAGTTGGGACATGTTGGTCGGTGCAGGCAAGCTGGGCCAAGTCTGTTTCCACACTATATGCCTCTATAACATTATTTGAATTACCTAATAGTAGAAAAATGGTTTCTTTATACTTCACTTGTCTAACCCCTTTTTAATTGTGCACATCTCAAAATTCTAATTCGATCCTCTCACTGGCATTTATTACACCCCCAGTTCTCTGATGTTTCTGCCTAGATGGGGTGCCTCATTCCTCCCAACATGCTGAGGATTTTTTTGTGACCTCCTCAGGTCCTTCATCCCTGGTGCGGACACCAGCATGCCGTGAGATCTATGCTGATCTGTATCTTGGCTATATCACTTCTTCCACAGCCAACAATGGACCATTGTGGGCTCCACATTTCCTTGGTCATCGGCGCTGACGCTGTTTTGTTCTGAACCTTTCCATACTTCTAGTTTCCCTCTCCCTTGCCTCTTAGTCTGAAGAAGGGTCTCAACTCAAAACATCTCCTATTCCTTTTCTGCAGAGATGCTGCCTGACCCGCAGAGTTACTCCAGCTTTTTGTGTCTATCTTCTGTATCTTGACTGTTTGTCTGCCTTGCCTCCTGATCCCTTAATACAGCTAACAAACAAATAGCTAATCAAAACAGTCTAAAAAAAAAGCTTCTACAGAGTCAGGAAGAGGTCTTGGCAGGAAACTCATCTACTTTTTTCCCACAATTTTCAAACTTTTATCATTTACTGATATTTTGAGTTTGAGTGTTTAAGAAAGAACTGCAGATGCTGCAAAGAAGGTAGGCCAAAAATGCTGGAGAAACTCAGTGGGTGAGGCAGCATCTGTGGAAAGAAGGAATAGGTGACGTTTCTGGTCGAGACCCTTCTTCAGTTCGAAACCCTTCTTAAACTCTTCTTTCGAGTTTTTGTTCCGGATCATTTGGAGCTTGGTTCTTTTACAGTTGCTCGTGTTTTAGTGTAGTTTAGTTTCGAGATACAACGCGGAAACAGGGCCCTCAGCCCACTGAGGTCACACCAATTAGCGATCCCCACACATTATCGCTACCCAACACACACTAGCCTTGGCGGAGGCGGTGGCGATGGGCCCTTGGCGGTGGTGAAGCTTCGCGGGTTGACACGCAGTCGACGGTCGATGAGAGCGTGGGGAAGAACAATGGAGAACCCGGCGTGGAGGAACCGCTGTGAGGGGGAAGGGAAAGGACAAAAGGAGGAGCCGGCGTGCTTTGCAAAGCCCCTGTCCCACTTTCCCGAGTTACCACAAATTCTCCCGGGTTTTCCCCTTGATTCAAACTCGGGGAATTTCCGTAGCGAGTCGGTAGATATTTCGTAGTGGCTCGTAATGCCAGCTGTAGGTACTCGGGGCATCAGGCAAGTCGGGACGTTTTTTCAGCATGTTGAAAAATGTCCACGAGTAAAGAAAATAGGCCCGAGTACCTACGGATGGCTCTTGCCGTAATTCTCCGAGTTTGAATCAAGGGGAAAACTCCGGAGAATTTGTGAGTAACTCGGGAAAGTGGGACAGGGGCTTAACTCTGTCAGTGCTGTTGGTGGCTGCCATTTGTATACATTGGGTATGCAAGCAAAGATTTTCACTCTGCCTAGTCACATGTGACAATAAAGTATTCCATTCTCTGTAATATGAACTGAACAAACACCTCTTGTTATTTGCACCTCATTAAATTTAGTGCATTCCATGCTATTAACGAAGCAGGAGGGTGATTAAGTGATCGCTGCACCCACATTAACAAGTTTCTCCTGTCAGGCCCAGCGTTGGGCAGTAGTCCAGTGCATGCCTGGAGGTCTTTGGAGGGAAGCCAGCCTCGCACTGACTTCCAAGAAAGCAGCCGATGAGGTTGTCAGCACACTTCCTGGAAACATTCAATAGGTCATCTGCTGCAGAAACTATTTGTTTTGTTTTTTCCGCACTGCCACTCTGAGGGGGAGCTTGGTGAGCCTGCAATTGGCTCTCTGCGACATTGAGCACAATTCCTGCCTCATCTGCGGTTTAGTGGGGACAATAGCAAACCTGCCAGGTCACACACACGTTATCTTCCTATAGGTAGTTGGGTCCCAACTCTTGACAGTGTTTGCAGCTACTCAATTAAGGCAGATGCCGTACTTCCAGTTGCAAGAAAAATATTTTTCCCAATCTGTAAAATAAGATTGTGTGCAACGGTTCAAGAGCTCTGTGTATGTAGGAGGAAGAGATCATAAAATCAGAGTGAGAAGGGCAGGGTGAACAGTGAAAAGCAGTATCTTTGGCGAAAAGACCCAGATTTCAACTGGGAAACAGCCTTTGTTAGACCTCTGGCAAAGATTCAATACTACATATCTATCCGGCCTGGCTGGCTTACGTCAATGCCTTCTTTGCCTCTCCTTGTGTTCCTGAAGTGCTTGAATCCACACCAAGTGCTCTGTCTGTTTTATTGCAGCAGAATTATTCAAATACGCAGACAACTCTCCTCATGCTTCTCCAGGCCATCTGTTTCCAGTCGGCACACGGCATTTCTCTCCCTCCCACCACTCGGCTGGTTAGGAAATTCCACTCGGAGCAGGTAGCCATTAGGACAGGTCATATTTTCACCACGACAGCCAGTGGTTTGCTTGCCACCACTCTGGTTACCGTCATGAGTCAAGAGTATTTCATTGTTATATGTACTATAATTGTTATAGTATACAGCTCACCCCCCTCCTATTGTTATATGGAACAATTAAATTCTTACTTGCATCAGCACAACAATCACTAAAAACAATACACATAGGTAATATATAATGAACCTAAAAAAATCAATGAATTAACAACCCGACTGCAAATCTCATCCCCAAGATACTTACAAAAACCAAAGAGAGACCATGGGTCAGAGTAGAGGTTAGTGTTGTCTTGTGTTCAAAGGGCTGATGATTATTGGGAAGAAGCTATTCTTGAACCTAGTGTACACCATTCTAATGACAGTCTGTTCTAGATATCCACTCTGGTTGCCGCCATGTATTTAATTGTCACACGTACAGACAATGGAACAACAAGATTCTTACATGTATCAGCACAACTAGCACTGAAAACATTACGCATAGATAATATACAATGAACAAAATAAATCAATGAATTAATAACCTTAATACTAGTGCAAACCCTACCCCCTCCGAAGTCCTTAGATCAATTAGAGACAGCCCATGGGTCATAGTAGAGGTTAGTGTTGTGTCGTGTTTAAAGGGCCGATGATTATTGGCAAGAAGCAATTCTTGAACCAGGTGGACACCATTTTAATATAGGAACATTCCCTGTACCTATTCGATGAATGACATTCTGAAAATTATAAGGAGGATGTAACATATTCAACCCTAGAGCTTACATACTGAGGGAGCATGATGGGCAAAGAGGCCAACATAGTGAAGGGTATTTATCATGGTATTTAGATTGCATAACATAACTAAATTAAAATAAACATTAGAAGTTGTAAACTAAACTGAGGGCAATAAAACTGAACATGGAGTAGTATAACAAATGTACTAACAGATAAATTGGAGAGTGGTTTTCTAAATAGCGGGGAACATTAAGCATTAATAACTCTGGGGAAAGATAAAAACATCCTTTCCTCCAAGACAACTCTGCCCCCAGGACAGAGCCAGCCAGCACTGGCTACCACCGATTGGTAGAACATCTGCAGCATCTTGGGCCCCACGTGGCCCCAAATGGGTCATGAGGGAGGAGCTGGCCAAAGTTGACCGGAAAGATACACTAGCAGGGATGACAGTGGAACAACAATGGCAGGTATTTCTAGGAATAATACAGAAGGTGCAGGATCAGTTCATTCCTAGGAGAAAGAAAGATTCCAAGGGGAGAAAGAGACGGCCATGGCTGACAAGGGACGTCAGGGACAGTATAAAAATTAAAGCGAAGAAGTACAACGTAGCAAAGATGAGCGGGAAGCAGGGGGATTGGGTAATGTTTAAAGAACAACAGAAGATAACCAAAAAGACAATACATGGAGAAAAAATGAGGTACGAAGGGAAGCTAGCCAAGAATATAAAGCAGGACAGTAAAAGCTTCTTTAGGTATGTGATGAGGGAAAAATGAGTTAAGATATGTGAAGAGAAAGAGACTAGTTAAAACAAATGTTGGTCCCTTGCAGTCAGAAACAGGTGAATTGATCATGGGGAACAAGGACATGGCAGACCAATTCAATAACTACTTTGGTTCTGTCTTCACTAAGGAAGACATAAATAATCTGCCGGAAATAGCAGTGGAACGGGGGTCAAATAAGATGGAGGAACTGAGTGAAATCCAGGTTAGCCGGGACGTGGTGTTGGGTAAATTGAACGGATTGAAGGCCGATAAATCCCCAGGGCCAGATAGTCTGCATCCCAGAGTACTCAAGGAGGTAGCCACAGAAATAGTGGATGCATTAGTGATAATTTTTCAAAATTCCTTAGATTCTGGAGTAGTTCCTGAGGATTGGAGGGTAGCTAATGTAACCCCACTTTTTAAAAAAGGAGGGAGAGAGAAAGCGGGGAATTACAGACCAGTTAGTCTAACATCGGTAGTGGGGAAACTGCTAGAGTCAGTTATTAAAGATGGGATAGCAGCGCATTTGGAAAGTGGTGAAATCATTGGACAAAGTCAGCATGGATTTACGAAAGGTAAATCATGTCTGACAAATCTGATAGAATTTTTCGAGGATGTAACTAGTAGAGTGGATAAGGGAGAACCAGTGGATGTGTTATATCTAGACTTTCAGAAGGCTTTCGACAAGGTCCCGCATAAGAGATTAGCATACAAACTTAAAGCACACGGTATTGGGGGTTCAGTATTGATGTGGATAGAGAACTGGCTAGCAGACAGGAGGCAAAGGGTAGGAGTAAACGGGTCCTTTTCAGAATGGCAGGCAGTGACTAGTGGGGTGCCGCAAGGCTCAGTGCTGGGACCCCAGCTATTTACAATATATATTAATGATTTGGACGAGGGAATTCAATGCAACATCTCCAAATTTGCAGATGATACCAAGCTGGGGGGTATAGTTAGGTGTGAGGGGGATGCTTGGAGGCTGCAGGGTGATTTGGATAGGCTGAGTGAATGGGCAGATGCATGGCAGATGCAGTATAATGTGGATAAATGTGAGGTTATCCACTTTGGTGGCAAAAACATGAGGGTAGACTATTATCTGAATGGTGGCAGATTAGGAAAGGGGGAGATGCAACGAGACCTGGGTGTCATGGTACACCAGTCATTGAAAGTAGGCATGCAGGTGCAGCAGGCAGTGAAGAAAGCAAATGGTATGTTAGCATTCATAGCGAAAGGATTTGAGTATAGGAGCAGGGAGGTTCTACTGCAGTTGTACAGGGTTTTGGTGAGGCCACACCTGGAGTATTGCGTACAGTTTTGGTCTCCAAATCTGAGGAAAGACATCCTTGCCATAGAGGGGGTACAGAGAAGATTCACCAGACTGATTCCTGGGATGTCAGGACTTTCATATGAGGAAAGATTGGATAGACTCGGCTTGTACTCGCTGGAATTTAGAAGATTGAGGGGGGATCTTATAGAAACTTACAAAATTCTTAAGGGGTTGGACAAGCTAGATGCTGGAAGATTGTTCCCGATGTTGGGGGAGTCCAGAACAAGGGGTCACAGTCTAAGGATAAGGGGGAATTCCTTTAGGACCGAAATGAGGAAAACATTCTTTACACAGAGTGGTGAGTCTCTGGAATTCTCTGCCACAGAAGGTAGTTGAGGCCAGTTCATTGGCTATATTTAAGAGGGCGTTAGATGTGGCACTTGTGGCTAAAGGGATCAGGGGGTATGGTGAGAAGGCAGGTACGGGATACTGAGTTGGATGATCAGCCATGATCACATTGAATGGCGGTGCAGGCTTGAAGGGCCGAATGGCCTACTCCTGCACCTATTTTCTATGTTTCTATGTTTCTATGTTTCTAAGACCAAAGTTAGACCCTTAAAGATCGAAAAAGGTGAATTTATTATGGGGAACAAGGAAATGGCAGATGAGTTGAACAGGTACTTTGGATCTGGCTTCACGAAGGAGGACACAAACAATCTTCCTGATATTGATGAGGATCTGGGGTGACAGAGGAACTGAAGGAAATCCACATTAGGCAGGAAATGGTGTTGGATAGACTGATGTCACTGAAGGCTGATAAATCCCCAGGGCCTGATGGTCTGCATCCCAGGGTACTTAAGGAAGTGGCTCTAGAAATCGTTGATGCATTGGTGATAATTTTCCAATGTTCTATAGACTCAGGATCAGTTCCTCTGGATTGGAGGGTAGCTAATGTTATCCCACCTTTTTAAGAAAGGCGGGAGAGAGAAAACAGGGAATTATAGACCAGTTAGCCTGACATCGGTGGTAGGGAAGATGCTGGAGTCAATTATAAAAGATGAGATAGCCGCACATTTGGATAGCAGTAATAGGATCGGTCCGAATCATCATGGATTTACGAAGGGGAAATCATGCTTGACTAATCTTCTGGAATTTTTTGAAGATGTAACTAGGAAAATGGACAAGGGAGAGCCAGTGGATGTGGTGTACCTGGACTTTCAGAAAGCATTTGATAAGGTCCACATAGGAGATTAGTGGGCAAAATTAGGGCACGGTATTGGGGGTAGAGTGCTGACATGGATAGAGAAGTGGTTGGCAGACAGGAAACAAAGAGTAGGGATTAACGGGCCCCAGAATGGCAGGCAGTGCCCAGTGGGGTACCGCAAGGCTCGGTGCTGGGAACGCAGCTATTCACAATATACATCAATGATTTGGATGAAGGGATTCAAAGTAACATTAGCAAATTTGCAGATGACACAAAGCTGTGTGGCACTGTGAACTGTGAGAAGGATGCTATGAGAATGCAGGGTGACTTGGACAGGTTGGGGGAGTGGGCAGACGCATGGCAGATGACGTTTAATGCGGATAAATGTGAGGTTATCCACTTTGGTAGCAAAAACAGGAAGGCAGATTACTATCTAAATGGCATCGTTGGGAAAAGGGAAAGTACAACGGGATCTGGGGGTCCTATAGACTCAAATGCGGACATCCAGACCAGACCATCCCACACATCGTGAATGACTGCCCACTGAGGCTTTTCCCTGGGGCATCAAAGCCATCCACCCAATAACTGATGCTGTCCTGGCCTTGATGTCGACCCTTGACCTACAACTTTAGGCTGTGCACGCCATATGTAAGAAGAAGAATTCAATAGTATGAATGAAAAACATTCACAGTTCAGTCACAACCTGCACTATTGTGCAAGCATAATGCTTAGTTTAGAAATACAGCGTGGAAACAAGCCCTTCGTCCCACCGAGTCCGCGCCGACCCGCGATCTCCGCGCCAACATGCGATCTCCGCATAACACTATCCTACACACATTAGGGATAATTTACATTAATACCAGTGTGGGAGGAAACAGTATCTCTATATATTTGATAATAATAATAACCCAACACCAAATTGTTAATTGGGGCAAGGCGGCACCAGAGCACGGCAAATCTTTGTCTGCTCTTCCCAGTGAAGAATCTACTGCCATCCAATACAATTGCTCTACTCGTAAATCTTGAGTTTGATTTGATTGCATTTACAGTGCATTCAGAAAGTATTCAGCCCCTTCACTTTTTCCACATTTTGTTATGTTACAGCCTTATTCTAAAATTGATTAAATTCATTCTTTTTTTAATCATCAATCATACACACAATACCACATAATAAAAAAGCAAAAACAGGTGTTTAGAAATTTTTGCAAAGTAATTCAAAATAAATAACTGAAATATCCCATTTACATAAGTATTCAGACCCTTTACTCAGTACTTTCATGAGGCACCTTTGGCAGCGATTACAGCCTCAAGTCTTCTTGGGTATGATGCTACAAGCTTGGCACACCTGTATTTGGGGAATTTCTCCCATTCTTCTCTGCAGATTCTCTCATGTTCTGTCAGGTTGGATGGGGAGCGTTAATGCACAGCTATTTTCAGGTCCCTCCAGAGATGTTTGATCGGGTTCAAGTCCGGGCTCTGGCTGGGCCACTCACAGACTTGTCACGAAGCCACTCCTGCGTCATCTTGGCTGTGTGCTTCGGGTCATTGTCCTGTTGGAAGGTGAACCTCCACCACAGTCTGAGGTCCAGAATGCTCTGGAGCAGGTTTTCACCAAGAATCTCTCTGTACATCTTTCCCTCAATCCTGACAAGTCTCCCAGTTCCTGCCGCTGAAAAATATCCCCACAGCATGATGCTGCCACCACCATGCTTCACCGTAGGTATGGTATTGGCCAGGTGATGAGCGGTGCCTTGTTTCCTCCAGACGTGATTCTTGGTATTCAGGCCAAAGAGTTCAATCTTGGTTTCATCAGACCAGAGGATATTGTCTCTCATGGTCTGAGAGTCCTTTAGGTCTCTTTTGGCAAACTCCAAGCGGGCTGTCATGTACCTTTTACTAAGGAGTGGCTTCCGTCTGGCCACTCTACCAAAAAGGCCTGATTGGTGGAGTGATGCAGATATAGTTGTCCTTCTGGAAAGTTCTCCCATCTCCACAGAGGAACTCTGGAACTCTGTCAGAGTGACCATCGGGTTCTTGGTCACCTCCCTGACCAAGGCCCTTCTCCCCCGATTGCTCAGTTTGGTCAGGGTGGCCAGCTCTATGAAGAGTCCTGGTGGTTCCAAAGTTCTTCCATTTAAGAATGACGGAGGCCAATGTGCTCTTTGGGACCTGAAATGCTGCAGCAATTGTTTTATACCCTTCTCGAGATCTGTGTCTCGCCACAATCCTGTCTCGGACGTCCAAGGACAATTCTTTCGTCTTCATGGCTTGGGTTTTGCTCTGACACGCACTGTCAACTGTGGGATCTTATATAGACAGGTGTGTGTCATGTCCAATCAATTTAATTTACCACTGGTGGACTCCAATCACGTTGTAGAAACATCTCAAGGATAATCAATGGAAAAAGGGTGAATCTAAGCTCAATTTTGAGTGTCATAGCAAAGGTTCTGAATACTTATGTAAATATTATATTTCAGTTATTTATTTTTAACTACTTTACAAAAAATTCTAAACACCAGTTTTAGCTTCTTCATTCTGGGCTATTGTGTATGGATTGTTGATAAAAATAATGAAATTTAATCTATTTTAAAATAAGGCTGTAGCGTAACAAAATGTGGGAAAAGTGAAGGGGTCTGAATACTTTCTGAATGCACTGTATGTATGTTATTTCTACTACAAACCAACTGACCTATAGCTATCTTGTCTACACTTCGTCCCACCCTGCTTCTTGTAAAGACTCTATCCCCTACTCCCAATTTCTCAGTCTACGCCGCATCTGCGCCCAGGATGAGGTTTTCCATACCATGGCATCGGTGATGTCCTCATTCTTTAGGGAATGGGGGTTCCCCTCTTCCATTATAGATGAGGCTCTCACTAAGGTCTACCTGATATCCTGCAGCTCCGCTCTTACTCCGCTTCCCCTCACTCGTAACAAGGACAGAGTCCCCCTTGTCCTCACTTCCACCCCATCAGCCGTTGCATACAGCATATAATCCTCCAACATCCTCCAAAGGATCCCACCACTGGCCACATCTTCCCATCTCCACCCCTCTCTGCTTTCTGCAGAGACCGTTCCCTCCATAACTCCCTGGTCAACTCGTCCCTTCCCATGCAAACCACCCCCTCCCCAGGTACTTTCCCTTGCAACCGCAGGAGATACAACACCTGTCCCTTTACCTCCCCCCTCGACTCCATCCAAGGACCCAATCAGTCTTTCCAGGTGGGGCAGTGGTTCATTTGTACCTCCTCCAACCGCATCTACTGCATCCGCTGTTCCAGGTGTCAACTTCTCTACATCTGTGAGACCAAGCACAGGCTCGGGGATTGTGTCGCTGAATACCTCCGCTCAGTCTGCCTTAACCAAGCTGATCTCCATTGTCGGAGTGAGGCCCAGGGCAAATTGGAGGAGCAACACCTCATATTTTCGCTTGAGTAGTTTGCACCCCAACGGTATCAACGTTGACTTCTCTAATTTCAGGTTGCCCTTGCTATCTCTCTCCATCCCCTTCCCAGTTCTCCCACTAGTCTTACTGTCTCCACCTACATTCTTTCCTTCTCCCGCCCCCTCCACTGATGTCAGTCTGAAGAAGGACCTTGATCCAAAACATCACCAATTCCTTCTCTCTATGGATGCTGCCTCACCCGCTGAGTTACTCCAGCATTTGGTGTCTATTATGACTCCCCAGAAAACGGCAGTACACTATCCACGTGTCCACGGTACAAGTTCATTCCAAGAGCTCTCCCGAATTTGCCCTGATTCGAACTCGGAGGTTTACGGTAATGGCCGCTTGTCGGTACTTGGGGCTCTCGTGGACATTTTTCACCATGTTGAAAAATCTTCACGAGTCTTCCCGACTTTACCTGCTGTTAGCGAGTCTTCTCGTGTACCTGCCATTAGCGTTATGAGCCGCAATGAGACGTCCCAGAGCTCAGACGTACCCGCTACATTCATTCTCCGTGCTAACCATGAGTTTTTTGTTTTTTTTGCAGAACATGAAAAATAAAAACCGGAGGTTAATGAGCTGGAGTTGGCAGCTCCAAGAATACAACCTCGAGTACAGGCACATCAGGGGCAAGGATAATATCTTGGTTGATGCCTTAAAGTGCCAGTAGAGTTTTAAGACTGAATAGTTTCTTCAGAAGCTTAATCAGTATTTTTGAATGCTGTGTACTTACCTTTCTGTTTCTCTGCAGGCCGTGGCTGGGAGCCAGCAATCAAGGGGTTAACAGCTTCTGTACCCGATTGGCCAAGCTACGTCAGATGACTCATCGGGAGCTTTAAAAGGCAGAAGCTCCCAGAATTCTCTCTCTCTTCGTGATAGATCCCTGGAGGAAGAGGTGCCGGTCTGAGCTGCAGGAGGCCAGGGCGCATGGCATAGCACTTTGTATATTTGTCGCATACTTTTGTAAATTAATGTTGTATTGGGACGGAAGGGATGACCTGTGAGTTTTCGGGTATTTTGGTTGCAGAGTTAGGGCTATATAGGCAGTTTAGAGTCTTCAGTCCGACGGCCCATTGAGAGGCTGGCTGGAGCACACTTATATATTATTTGATAGCCAATTCTGGTCCCTGACCGTGTTCTTAAGAATCAGGTTCGGGTTTTGTTTTAGTGTTTCAAAATTAAAGACTTTTTAAAAATCTAAACTTGACCCTGGTTTTTGATTTGTTACACAACTCTGAGGAACCAGCCTTCGGGAGTCGTAACAATCACTTCCAAACTTGAATAATACATATCTTTGTTTATTCGTACTTTTATACAATTTCAAGTCACAAAGATGCTTAAAACAGAATTAAAATCTAAAGACGTCACTGATTTTCAGTACCATTTACTTTCTCAAAGTAACTGCCTTGTTTCTTCAATTATCCGTAGAGTTGCAGTTTACTGCGGGTTACAAGGAGGACATTTCCTGGCAGTTCCCACATATTGCATATATGATACAGGTTGACAAAGATGCCCAGGATTTGATGACATTGAAGGTTTATAATGTCCATGGGCAGGCAATTTGACAATTTCCCATTCCCAGGTAGATATGTACTGGAGTTATGGAATTCAATGGGACTCCAAAGGCAGAGTTTGATAAAGCCAAGCATTAAACTGGAGACTTTACATTTCTCATTATAGTATTTTAATTATTTTAATATTCATGAGTGATAGGAACAGAATTAGGCCATTCGGCCCATCAAGCCTACTCCGCCATTCAATCATGGCTGATCTATCTTCTCGCAACCCCATTCTCCTGTCTTCTCCCCATAACCCCTGACACCCGCACTAATCAAACATCTATCTCTGCCTTTCAAATAACCATTGTCTTGGCCTCCGCAGTCGTCTGTGGCAATTAATTCCAGAGTAACCACTCTCTGACTAAATTATATACTTTTACTTTTTACTGCCAACACTACTCACTATCTTCTGCTTCCTGCCTCGGCTTCAGCCAAGGACCCCGACAGTCCTTTCAGTTGAGGCAGAGATTTACCTGCACCTCTTCCAACCTCATCTACAGTATCTGGTGTTCCCAGTGTAGACTGTTCTATATCAGCGAGACCAAGCGCGGATTGGCCATCGTTTCACTGAGCACATGCTCAGTCTGCCTTGGCCTTCGCGATCTCTTGGTTGCCAAATATATTCACTCCCGTTCCTATTCCCATCCTCACCTTTCTGCCCTGGGCGTCCTCCACTGTCAGAGTGAGGCCACACACAAATTAGAGAAACATATTTTGCTTGGGCAGCTTACAACCCAGTGCTATGAACATTGATTTCTCTAATGTCAAGTAACTCCTGCATTCTCTCCCCCCCCACCCCCACCCTAGTAGTTCCACTAGTTCCACTGTTCACATCCTTGTATCCTTCCCCAACCAGCAATGGGCCATTGTGGGCTCTACCCTTCCTGAGGCCATCTGTTGCCAGCCCTGTTTCGTTCTGGCCTTCTCTATCTTTCAGTCTGAGGAAGGGTTCCGATCCGAAAAGTCACCAATCCATTTTCTGCAGAGATGGCCCGCTGAGTTACACCAGCATTTTATGTCTACGATTCACTGCTCCTTTGCTGCACCTTGTCAAATACGACTGGCCCTTCACTTTTAGCAGTGGGGAAACCCAGCCCAGGATCTTTACTGAAATGCATCCTTAATTACTGTGGGGTCCACATCTACTGAAGTAAGACTGGTACACAGGTTCCGCACTGTAGCTCGTTTTCCCAGCCGTTGCTTCCACAGGATAAATGATGCCAAAATCTGTGCCTGCACGTTGTACTGGTGGTTCATTTTACATCGGTAGATGTCTGAACTCCTCAATCCCAGATCCATCACAACTTGCTCCCATTCTGTTCCCATTTGGCCAGAGAGCTGATTTAACTGCTTGTCGGTGGGCACGCCATTCAAGACGTGGTCCGAAATGGTTGACAGCACATCATCTGGAAGAAAGAGAGAGGTACTGAGTAACACTGTAGCTTTCCTTTGCAGTTCAATATAGTTCAATAGTTAATTATTGTCTCTTGTGCACAGCACAGTGAAATTCTTTTGCACAACCGACAAGTGCACAGTCGCCATATTTTGGCACAGTTTATAAAGAAAAACAACAGTCTAAAGTGGGGTCCAGGTGCTGGAAGTACTGGAGCGCCCCCGATCCAGGTCAGCCCAAGGCAGCTGCAGTGAACCTCCTGCAGCCGACCTTGAAGGCGCTGGAGGCAATACTCCAGTCCCTCTCCTACCGGCCCACTCCTCACGTCTGTCACCACCAGCGGCTCCCTCCTCCTCCACTCTCCAGTCTTCAGAGCCAAACTGCTATGTGGAGAGTGTAGGAAGAGTCTGACTGTCCCCAATTACATTTTATCTGTTTGCTTTGTTGTTACCTTCTCCTAACTAACAATGATCTATTCTACATTTTCCTTGATCACCACCCCCTTTGATGTCTCGTTATCACAATTGACACTTCCTTATCTCTACATCCCTCCCCCCCCCCCCCCCCCACTCCCCTGACTCTGTCTGAAGAAGGGTCTCGACCTGAAACGTCACCCATTCCTTCCCTCCATGGATGCTGCCTGTCCTGCTGAGTTACTCCAGCACTTTGTGTCTATTTTCGCTATATGGAGAGGAGGGATTCTCAGTACGAGAGGAAAACTCTGCATTAATCTGACCTCAGTTGATGCTCTGCAGATTGATGAGAGGAAGACCACAGAGAGAGTTGCTGAAGTCAACTCTGGCTCTCACAGGACCTTACCACCACGAGGCAGCTCAATCATTCAATTCAACAACAACAACTCCAGTCACCTTCCCATTCCAGTACTGATATTGTCAACCGACACCCAGCCTCAGCAGTTTGAGGGAGGGGATTCCCAGCAACAGAGCACTGCTTACTGGTTATCTCTCCACAATGGCTTGGCTCCAATTCTAAGCTTACTCATGCCTTGTTCTTGACTTTCCTACCAGAGTATATAGTTCCCCTAATTCCTACCAAGTTCTTAAGAACTTCAATTGCACTCAATTGCCAACAGGCTAGAGAATCTAACTGTTCATCACCTTTAGACTTTGGAGATATAGCGCGGAAACAGGCACTGCGGCCCACTGAGTCCGCGCCGACCAGTGATCACCCCATTCACCAGCACTATCCTAAATAGGGTCAATTTACAATTTTATTGAAAACTGGATGTTTTTGGAGTGTGGGAGGAAACCGGAGCACCCGAAGAAAACCCAGGCGGTCACAGGGAGAACATACAAACGTAATCAGGATCAAACCCAGGTCTCTGGCATTATAAGACAGCAACTCCACCGCTGCGCCACCTAATACTTTTATTCCCGGGGAATATTTAGAGTATCCTTCCGAGATTTACAGACACTTTCTGAGGATGAAGCACAGATCTGCGCACTGTCCACCTATAGCTTGATGTGACTGCTGCCATTCTCTCTCTGTACTGCGCTGCCTCGCGTTCGCTCATTTCTCCACCACTACGAAAAAAGACAAAATGTACTTATTGGAGTGGAAACATTCACTGCTCCCCAGAGCACATAAAATGTCCAGGAATGTGCAGCAACAATTAACGATGTGTTTTATGTTTACCGTTCCACTTGCCAAGAGAGTTTTCACAACCGCGCAATGAATCAGTTCTAGTGTTAGATGACCCAGATGAAGTTCATTTTGATAAGAGGGATACGTGTTTTTATGGTAAACTGGAACGAGATGATTGTGCTTCTCCAATTATGCTATTATTTGCAAGTCTAGACAGTGTAGATTGTTTTGCATCTGGTATCAGAGATTAATTGTAACTGGACTGCAGAGCAGACGCTTGGTTCTTGGTTCTTGGTTACTTGGTCCTCCAAAATATTCCAACTGGAATTTAAACTGGAGGTGGTGAAGGGAGGGGTTTAGCTAGAGAGGGTTATTGGGAAGAAAGTGCCACTTTAAATTTAGTTGCATCTGGCTGGGCAACCGTGGTTTGGTGGCGATTATTCCATGCTTTAATAGTGCGTGGAAAGAACGAATTGCTGTACACATCTGTCTTTGTGGCTGGGACCACAAATTGGATCGAATTGCCCTCGTCTGCTCCTAATTGGTTTGGGGTTGGTGTAGGTCTTGTGATCTATGTCTAGCTGACCATTTAACATTTTGTAAAAACAGGTCAAACGGTGAGCTTCATGTCTGTCTTGCGAGAGGGTTCCACCCCGCCCAGAGAATTCAGAAGTTTGGTGACACTCGCTTCTCTCTCGTAGGTGTTAGTAACAAATCGAGCGGCCTGTCTTTGGACACGTTCGATGGATGAAATGTTTTTATCTGTGTATGGGTCCCAAGCTGCAACTGTGTAGTCCAGATGAACCTGTAGTCCATTCATTGCGTAGTCCATTCAACCCTTAACTCAGAGGCTGCAAGACGACTGTGGTGCTGAGCCCACTCACTTGCTTAACCCACTGGGCAACACGGTGGCACTGCGGTATAGTTGCTTCCTTACAGTGCTAGAGACCCAGGTTCAATCCTGACTAAGGGGGCTTGTCTGTACAGTTTGTATGTTCTCCCCGTGACCTGCATGGGATTTTCTCCGAGATCTTTGTTCTCCTCGCATGCTCCAAAGACGTACAGGTTTGTAGATTAATTGGCTTGGTATAAATGTAAAACTGTTCCTTGTGTGTGTAAGGTAGTGTTAATGTGCAGGGATCGCTGGTCAGTGCAGACACGGTTGGCTGAAGGGCCTGTTCCCATGCTGTAACTATAAACTAAACTAATCTCCAAAGTCATTTTGTGCCGTGCCCATCATAACCCTTCACAAATATTCTTCCATTCTTTTCCTTCCATATTCTCTCAAGAATTAGCTCATGTATGAGGCATCCTGTAATACATTGGAAACCACAATCCAATATATCTCACAAATCTGCAAACACCATCTATCATTGAGTGTTGACCTGCAGCTACTCCTGATCTCAATGCCACTCCATGGTTTGTTTATTGTGTAGGAAGCAACTGCAGATGCTGGTTTACACCCGAAGATGGAGTAACTCAGCGGGACAGGCAGCATCTCTGGAGAGAAGGAATGGGTGACGTTTCGGGTTGAGACCCTTCCGCAGACTGAGTGTCAGGTGAGAGGGAAACTAGAGACATGGAAGGGTACAAAGAGCATGTGGGGTTAGAAAACGACAGATCATTATAATGCCGTATGTGTGCAGGAAAGAACTGCAGATGTCTAGGCCTACCCAATCTCCTGCTTGCCAAACACTTTAACTCCTCCTCCCATACTGACCTTTCTGTCCTGGGCCTCCTCCACTGTCAGTCAGGCCCAGCACAAATTGGAGGAACAGCACCTCATATTTCGCTTCGGCAACTTACAACCCAGCAGTACGAATATTCCTTTATCATTGTCTGCTTTGATCTCTCATTTTCACACCTTACTCTTCCATATCTCTAGACTCACTCTCCCCTAACTCTCAGTCTCGAGCCAAAACATCACCTATTCTTTTTCTCCAGAGTTACTCCAGCTTTTTGTGCCTATCTTCAGTATAATGCCCTCTCTAATAGAGCACTATAAAACAATGACGGCAGCTTTCTTGGATTCATGTAACAAATTCCACCCTGACAAGCCCTTTACACTATGGGAGACCCCGACAATATTAGGGTTGAAATCTCCCTCAAATACTACCTTAATGTGTACAGGTGGAGAGCATATTGACTGGTTGCAGCACGGCCTGGTTCGGCAGCTTGAATGCCCAGGAACAAAGACATGTGCAAAAAGTTGTCCACACTGCCCACTCCATCACAGGCACTGACCGCCCCACCATCAAAGGAATTTATGTACGTACATGCGTGCGTGCATGTACATACATACATATTAAAACAAACAATAAATCTGCAAAAAGAAAAAAAATCAATGTCCCTAGCTATGTAGTTCAAGTCAAGTTTATTTGTCACATACACATACGATTTGTGCAGTGAAATGAAAAGTGGCAATGCTCACGGACTTTGTGCAAAAAAGCAAACAAACAACCAACAAACTACAAACAGAATGGAACAGAATCACATGTTCTTTTACATATTAAATATTGTGGGCGGTATTGTGGTCCAGTAAAGTTAGTCCCTGGTGGGATAGGATTTACAGGCCGAATGGCCTCTGGGAAGGAACTCCTTCTCAACCTCTCCGTTCTCACAGCACGGCAACGGAGGCGTTTGCCTGACCATAGCAGCTGGAACAGTCCGTTTCAGGAATGGAAAGGGTCTCCCATTATTCAGAGCTTATTTGGAGTTCCTTGTGTCTACAGTAAATTTATCCCTTACACCTGATGCCCAGATCTCACAAATTGAATAAATACTTTGAATCATACTGACAACCACTGAAAGCCTAGTACAGGTTTTAAGACACAGGCTGGTCCATGATAAAACAGCTGGAAAAACTCACCTCTGAGCAGGATATAGTGAGGAACAATAACCATCTGCTTCATCTCAATGTGGTAAGAAGTGATTCACAACGGGGAAATGCAGTGCATCTGAACAGCACACACTGAGACATATGTGAACCTGCATCTGCACTGATCAATCATTCCCCGTCAGTCTTAGCTGTGGCTCAGTGGCAGGTTAACCCCCCTGTCATATTTGAGGAAGGATGTGCTTGCTCTGGAGAGTCCAGAGACAGTTTGCAAGAATGATCCCAGGGGAGAGTGGGTTAACATATGATGAGCGTTTGACAGCATTGGTCCTGTACTCACTGGAGTTTAGAAGGTTGGAGAATGAGGGGGGACCTCATTAAAACTTAACAGAATAATCAAAGGCATAGATAGAGTGGGTGTAGAAAGGATGTTTAAACTGGTGGGAAAGTCTTGGAGCAGAGGTCACAGCCTCAGAATTAAAGGGCGCTCTTTTAGAAAGGAGGTGAGGAGGAACTTCTTTAGTCAGTGTGAGAAATAGAGTGATTAAAACCACAGTTGTGAAGGTCCGGGCGAGGATTCTAACATCGTTGTGAATGAGGTAACCAGCATCGTCCTTGAGCACCACTGATAGCATTGTGTAGTGGCAGGCAGAGATGGGCGATGCACCGTAATCACCAGATACTAGCTTTTCACTTAAAATACAAGAAACTAGGCCAAGTCAATAGCAACTGAGCATGCTTAATGAAATAAATGAATATTACTTACACGCCCCTGGTCAAGAAACTGCTCATTACCATGCACATGTATGAACATGATATGTATGATGAGGGAGGTACTGGGGGACGTACCTATAGACTGTGCACCTCAGTGCTCTGATTGGGAAGAGCCAGAGGGGAGGTTAAGCCAGCAGAATTGTGTGTATAAAGGGACTTTACTTTCCTGACTTTGCTGTGCCTCTAGGGGAGAGGAAAGGAGAGGCACCTATTCTGCAGAATATTATCTTAATAAAAGCTTCTTTGCTGACTTTGTCTCAAACAGCGTTTGTGATTTTTTATATCTCACAGTCAGAGAGTAGTTAATCTGTGGAAGTCTTTGTTACCGAGGGCTGTGGAGGCCAAGAGTGGATATTTTTAAGGCAAAGACGGACAAATTCTTGATTAGAACGGGTGTCAAGGGTTATGGGAAGAAGGCAAGAAAATGGGATTAGGAGGCAGAGATCAGCCATGATTGAATGGCGGAGTAGACTCGATGGGCCGAATGGCCTAATTCTACTCCTATAACGTCTTCTTGCGTGTGGCGTGTACAGCCTAAAGTTGTAGGTCAACTTGTTCTATTTGATCTAATTGTTTGCGCACATCGGGTTGATTGCATTAGTCGAAACAGGGTGGACCACGTGAAGGTTGCAACCTCCCACCCCACTCCTATAACTTGCGAACTTGTGAAAAAGAGCCACTGAGTTCTGCTGGAGGAGGATCTACTATATCCTGTATCCTGCTGCCTTACAGCACCCGAGACCCGGGTTTGATCCTGACTACAGGTGCTGTCTGTACGGAGTTTGCACGTTCTCCTCGTTACCTGTGTGGGTTTTCTCCGGGATCTTTAGATTCCTCCCACATTCCAAAGACATTCAGGTTTGTCAGTTAATTGTCTTGGTAGAATTGTAGATTGGCCTTAGCGTGTGTGCGATGGTATTACTGTGCGGGGTTCGCTGGTCGGCGCGGATTCGGTTGGCCGAAGTGTCTGTTACTGCACTGTATCGCCTTGATGCAGCAGTTTAATTTTAAGCCGCGCCGGGCGATGAAAGGCCCCACGAATGGGCCGATTCAGCCCTTAGAAAGCTGCTGATAAAGTCTGGATTACAAAACATGGGGAGGGGGGGGGGGGGATTGTCCCCCACCTCTCAAAGCATGGAGGTCACGTGTGTGTCACTCAGGAATTCCGCCCATGTATCCGGCAACCCCCGCCGTTTTTTTTTTAAGGTGTCTGCTGAAGGGAGTCCGGACACTGGAGCAGACTGAAGAGTAGGAATCACAGCTACCCAGTAGACCATGAGCTTTGTGCCAGGTTTCGGATCCTGACCTTCAAACCTCTTTCTTCCTCCTGTTGCAAAAGGCTATCCAACGACACTGATGACGATGGTAAATGTTCTCATCAATGTCCAATGAGACGCAGCTCCTGAGATATAGGAATGAGCAGCATTTTGTCAAAGGGCCCTGTTGTACACTGGGAGACAACAATCCAGTTTGCATTGACGGCGCCAAAGTAGAGATGGTTGAAAACATCAAATTCTGTGAAGTCAATATCACCAACAACTTCCCCTGGATCATCCATATTGAAGCAACGACCAAGAAAGCACACCAACACCTCTATTTCCTTAGAAGGCTTAGCAAGTTCGGCATGTCCCCAACAACTCTCACCAACTTCTACAGATGCTCTGTAGAAAGCATTTTATCGGGATGCATCACAGCATGGTTTGGGAACAGTTCCATCCAAGAAATTGCAGCCCTTCCATTGACTCCATTTACACCTCACGCTGCCTTGGAAAGGCCAACAACATAATCAAGGACGCGTCGTACCTTGGTTACTCCCTCTTCTCCCCTCTCCCTTCGGGCAAAAGGTATAGAAGTGTGAAAATGCACACCACCAGATTCAGGGACAGTTTCCTCCCAGCTGTTATCAGGCAACAGAATCATCCTACCACGATTACTGGTTAGTACGCAACAAAAGCTTCTCACTGTACCTCAGTACACATGACAATAAACTAAACTGAACTGACTAACTGTTTGAGGGCTGGGATTTATGGGTGTTTGGTGTAAGCCAATTTCCCATATGCATCAGAGAATAATTCCACAATAAATCACAGCCTAGCCTTTGAATGTGCATTTGCCAGAGTCATCTGTGTACTGCAGTTTGATGACTGTGGTTAGAGTGACCTTGGCTTAGGAGCGATGGCAGTACAAATTGAACAGTTTCTCAGGCACAAGAAACTGCAGATGCTGGAATATTGTGTAATGCACAAAATGCTGGAGGAACTCAGTGAGTCCGGCAGCATCTGGGGATGGAATTGAAAGGCTGCGTTGAGTTTGGATTATTCTTCAAACTAAAGAAAGATCCAAAATGTGGCATGTCCATTCCTTGCCCAGATGCTGCCTGACCTGCTGATGTCATCCAGCATAGTTTTTCATTAGGCCTATACATTTGCTACACTTCAGTGGGGAGTTTGTTGGAGGTGAGGTTACAGATTGCAGCACGAAAGATTGAGAAAAGCATTGGGATGACCAAGCAACCTTGCTGTACATGGGACTGCACTGAGATGGAGTCTGTTGGTTGAGACCATGAACCATGTGCTACCACATGGCATATGTAGGAAGGAGATGAAGTCCAGAGGGCAACTAAATATGAGCATATTCCAAAATCCCTCAAGTGACAGTCAAAGGCTTTTAATAGGGTTGTGTACATTAGCTGGTGCTGTTCCCTATATTCTTTTCAGAATTGTGGCATAGTCAAGATTATGATCACCGTGTCAAACAATGGACTGAATTCAGGCAGTTATTTGATGAACAAATTTAAGCTTTTCATAGTCATAGAGTGTAGAAACAGAGCCTTTGGCTCAAGTAGCCCACACCGGCAAACATATCCCATCTGCATTAGTTCCACCTGCCTGCATTTGGCCTATATCTCACTCCTATCCATTGTCCTATCCATGCGCCTGACTAAATATTTTTTAAACATTGCATTAATACCTGCCTCAACTACCTCCTACATCAACTCGTTCCATACACCCACTACCCTTTGTGTGAAGGAGGTTTGGGAGGACATAGTTGAGGAGGATCCTGGTGATGGCTTTCCCAGTGGTAGACAGCAGGGAGACTCTTCTGTCGGGTGCAGAGTGTTGAAGATGATCGTGAATGCACCATCTCCCCAAGATCCTGTGAGAAAGCACAGTAAAACCCGCCGTGGAGAGGAGTCAATGTTGAGGTCTTCAAAGTGTTTCTTCCAGCAGATACTGCTTCCTTCTGTTCCTGGCTCCCAGGAAGATGGGCTCTGCTATTTAGACTTTGACAGCACTGAACTTTCCATGTACGCATCTTGGTTACCAGCGAGCAGCCATACCCTCTGCACTCTTTCCACCCAGCATCTGTTCAGTTCTCCGGGATCTCCGGTTTCTTAATACACTCCAGAGACGCACAGGTTTGTAGGCTAATTGGCTTGGTATAATTATAAATTGTCCCTAGTGTGTGTAGGATAGTGTCAGTGTGCGGGGATTGCTGGTCGGCGCGGACAAAGAGCCTGATTCCGTGCTGTACCTCTAAACTAAACTAAACATTGTTTTTTGCATTAAGTCAATGTTGATGGCAGAACAGATTTGATGGTGGTTGGTCCAGCAGTCATTGGTACCATTTACGGTGCAGGTGAGGTGATCATCTTTGTGGTCACTCAGTCAAATGATGATGCGTTCTAATAGGTACCTGACTATGGATTGAGGATGTCAGCATGCGGTCTTTGACTTTGTCTCTCTGAGAGTTGTTATGACAAGACCATCCTCCGAACACACTGACAACAAGTGAATGATACCTACTCCCTCCTTGCCAGTCATGCCTTCCAGAGCATTGTGTTCGTTGCAACCCTGGTACGGAGGCTGGGCTCAGGTGGACCTGTCTTTCTCCCAGAGAAATGAGCACTCCTGGGCTCAACCTCATTACCGGCGCTGGGCTCAAGAGGAAGATCAGAGTAGAAGTCTTCCTTGGCCATCCCCTTAGCTTCGAGGCTTAGGATGCAAGCATTGATAAGTGTTGTGTGCAGGTTTTGCCTGAGAGAGTTGCTGAGATGCTGGACTAGATCATTCTTGATGACAGAGGTTGCACCATAAAGATTTCATTCTGCTTTGTCTTTACTCTTTCTAAAAGAAGGCGTATTCGTCGCCTTGGTCTTTGGCCGTCACCTGCCTGACCTGAATACTCAGGGTGGCGGTGTGTGTGTGAAAGCGTACAAGCTCCCAGGCTGTGATAGCAGAGTACTGTTCACATTGGTCTATGAAGGGATTGCCCATTAGGTTCCTGATGCTACAACCCTGAACCTCACGTTTTCAAACTGGGATTGGGCAGTGTACACCAGTTACCACATGAATGGAAAACACGCGCACCCTTGGTCCAATGGTAAGAAGGTCCAAGATGACCAAAGACCAGGCGCTGGCTGGTGATCCATGTGTAACAGTAGTCAAATCTGTCCACAGTTCCACTGACAATAGACAATAGTTGCAGGAGAAGGCCATTCGGCCCTTCAAGCCAGCACCGACTGATTTACGCAGTCGATAAAAACAAATCCTCCAGTCGTTCTTTCCAGTTTCATTGATATTTATTGAAGTAGTTGTACAGACAAAGAAGTAAACATACCAGATCCTCTTTATCCTTTTACAAATCGTAGCTTTCCGTTCTGAACTAGCTAAAACTGTATTCCTTCTCCCGTGCCAGCTCCAGTCGATCTGACCACTCCCTGTGGTTTCGCTTGCCTGATCCGATGTATGTCACACCCATCTACGTATCAAAAGCCCACCCCAAGTGTACAAAATAATTATAGACAATAGACAATAGGTGCAGGTGTAGGTCATTTGGCCCTTCGAGCCAGCACCACCATTCAATGTGATCATGGCTGATCATCCCCAATCAGTACCCCGTTCCTGCCTTCACCCCATATCCCGACTCCGCTATTTTTAAGAGCCCTATCTAGCTCTCTTTTGAAAGCATCCAGAGAACCTGCCTCCACCGCCCTCTGAGACAGAGAAATCCACAGACTCACCACTCTCTGTGGGAATTCCACAGACTCATCACTCACTGCACGGCACAATGGATACTATTGGTATTGAACCTGCAGGTTATTTACTCACAAAAGTAGCAAATTCATAGTGAAGGGTTCCAATTGCTTCACATCAAACAATGATAACAATATGCTTCAATAGATTAAAACACCCAAACAAAGCACTGCAGTTTACAATGCTCACCTTGACCAACTAGGTGCGAGTCACAATTCAAACAAGAAACAAATTTTCTCGGCCTATCTTTCGCCACAATGTCAGCCAGTGGCTGTTGAGGGAAAAGCGGAGTTGACATTTCAGGTTACTGAGCTTTCTTATGGGAAAAATAGAGGTAAACACGCATAAAGATGTTAAAGATATCTCTAGTATTCCTCTCCCCTGACTCTCAGTCAGCAGGGTCTCAACCCAAGAAGTCACCTATTCTTTTTCTCCAGAGATGCTGCCTTACCTCCTGAGTTACTCCAGCATTTCGTGTCTATCGTCGGCATAAACCAGCATCTGCAGTTCCTTCCTACAGAGGCTTAATGATATGGCAGGAAAGTTATACCTTAAAGTCTGTTATTCTGTAATTTTTCCTCGTTAATGATGGAAGTTCATCAAGAGAAAATGTTGAATCCCTGCTTCTCTCCATAGACGCTGCCTGACTTGCTGAGGAATTTCAGGATTTTCATTGTTTTATTCCGATTTCTTGTATATGCAGTACTTGCTTTTGCCCTTGACGTGAGGGTTGGCCTTCTATAGTCTGAGCTGCTTGTTGTAATGATGAGCTATCAAACGAATAAAACGTTTAAAACTGGCAACGTTTACCTACAAACAGGTCATTTTCTCCTGAAATGTTCTCTTAAATGGCCAAGCAGTGCTTCTGAGGACAGAAGGTCCTTAATCAGCATTCTAGACCAAGCTGGGCCATATCAGGAACACACTTCCCTTTCATTAGGGCATTATTAATATTGTAGGTATGTTACAAAACTTACCTTTACCGGCGCTGCACTTCTGCCGCTCCCCGTGTGCACGACTTTAGCGCCTTGCAGAGGGGGGCGGGCTTAAAGTGCCGTTTTTCCACAGGCCTGGATAATCGATGAATGTCGGGCGATTTGGTTGCTGAAGAAAAATCGCTCCGACATTTAATGAATGGTGGTATTTTTAAATTACTCTCGATTATTTATTAACTAGAGTAATTTAAAAATCACCTTCAAAAGCCGTGACCGCAGACAACCGGAAGCATTTTGCATAGGGGAGAAAAAAAGGTAAATACTTTATTTTTATATTAAAAGTTGGTTTTTCGGGAGGCATTAATAATATTTTTATGTTGCGAAATGGCTTCCCCTAAAAATGTATGAACCCCCAGTATTTTCCCCCCGACTTCACTGCTAACCGCAACGTTCCAATCCACCGCATTCCACTAAAACCCACTCGCTAGTTGATTTAAATGGCCATTAATTTACAGGCATTAAACACTAGATTCCTTCCATTTGGCCCAGAAATTCATGAAAATGAAATTTAAAAATTATGTTATATTGTGGATTATTGTGTGAATGTTATTTGGATACTTAGGCAATTTTAAAAAAGTTTATCTTTTCTTAAGAAATTGATAGATGTTTAGATCTACTCATTGAATTTTGTAATTAGCTACAATTAGATAACTAACCCAATTATATGCTTTAATTTCAGGTAATCCAAGTAAGATTGTTTAATATTTGTTTCAGAATGCTTCAATCTATAATAACTGAAAATTTCATTGAGTTCTCTTAATTTTTAAGAATGTTATGGACTTTTAACTTTTCCAGATCACAGCTTTTGAGTTAAGTCAATTGAAAGGCAATGGGAAGCAAGATGCTCATTTCCGAGTATGAAAATGGCCATAACTTTCTTAATACTGAAGATATGAAAGTAAATTAGGTGTCAAATTAAACTTCTTTTTATGCTTTATCTGATGGGATAAATTGCAGACTTGATTTTTAAAATCTCAAAATTTTGTAACATTGCTAAATATTGCGTCCTGTTTAATTTCCCATCCACGCTCCCTTGGGCCTACACCCAGAAAAGAAACATACAATACTTGTTGCTTGCCAAGCAGGAGATCTCCCATGGCAACCACTCCTTGAAAGCATAAAACATTAAGATCCTACAAATATTTGCAAAAGGATTGCCACAAAGCAGTGTTTCCATCCAGAGGCCAACCACTACATTCCTCAGGCATTTGTTCCCCAATGCCTAGTTATTACAGTGCAGATATTTACACTACACTTCATAAAGAGAACACTTGTAAATAGCTATTCCAGCTTTGCTTATATTCACTTGCACTTCCAGTCCTGATCTCTATCTCTTGCCGTGTTTCTTTGATGACACAGTTCCAAAGCTCTCAACGATTCTGGAGTGAGGCAGATGTGACCTGACCACTTGACTTGCAAGCTGTAATTATAGATGGAACTCATTCCACTTTATTGTGCAGTCAGTTGAAGGCTTTAGCTCAGTCTACAGGGCTAGACCGGCGTAATCTCCAAAAGGACAAGATGCTTCATAAGTTCATAAGTTATCGGAGCAGAATTAGGCCCATCAAGTCGACACCACCATTTAATCATGGCTGATCTATCTTTCCCTCTCAGCCCCATTCTCCTGCTTTCTCCCCACAACCGTTGACACCCGCAATAACCAATCTATCTATTTCCGCCATAAAGATATCCATGGATAGATGGAGAGTATGGACCTAATGAGAATTTTTGTGGGAGGTGACAGGTCCTGATGGTGGTCCTGAACCTGTTGCTTGAATTATTTGTTCATGCAGATGCAGAGTCTCTTGCCCAGAGTAAGGGAATCGAGGACCAGAGGACATCGTTTTCAGGTGAAAGGGACAAGATTTAATGGGAATCTGAGGGGTAACTATTTCACACAGAGGGTGGTGGGTGTAAGGAAAGAGCTGCCAGAGCAGGTAGTTGAGGCAGAGACTATCGCAACATTTAAGAAACAGTTACTCAGGTACATGGATAGGACATGTTTGCAGGCAGGTAGGACTATTGTAGCGGGGTCATGCTGGTCGGTGTGGGCAAGTTGGGCCTTAGGGCCTGTTTCCACATTGTATCATTCTATGACCCTATGAGAAAGATAAGCCAAATGTAATATGGATTACTTTAAGAAATGCAAAATGTGTAGTAGAGATTTGCTTGATTGGGGGTTTCAATAACCTTTGTTATATATTAATTACACACTGTATAAATTATTTCCATAAGTTATCGCTATCATCCAGATTTAACAAACTATCGCGTTATTGTTGATACCGAACAGCGGTGAAGTCACCAGATCGTCACAAACAAGGCTAATATTTAGAATGAAATATTCACACTGCTGTGCGAAATCAGCCAACATAATCAGAGATAATTTACACTCTGGTCATTTCTTCTTCTCCCCTCTCCCGTCCAGCAGAAGATACAAAAGCTTGAAAGCACATACCCCTAGATTCAGGAATAGTCGCATCCCCGCTGTTATCGCACCACTGAACAGTCGTCTCATGAGCCAAGAGTATAGTCTCGATCTCCAGACCTCATTGCGGGCCTTGCATTTTGTTTGAATCTGCACTTTCTAGCAGTAACACAATATTCTGCACCCAGGTATTTTTCTCTTTGCACATCTTGTTGTACTTGTATATGGCTTGATTGTACTCGTGTATGGTAATATTGACTAGATAACATGCAAACAGTGGCGCACCAGTCGAGTTGCTGCATTTCAGCAGCAGAGACCCGGGTTCGATCCTGACTATGGCACTGTCTGTACGGAGTTTGTACGTTCTCCCTGTGACCGCATAGATTTCCTGCGGGTGCTCCGGTTTCCTCCCACATTCCAAAGACATGCAGGTTTGTAGGTTAATTAGCGTCAGTAAAATTGTCTCCAGTGTGCATAGGATAGTGCTAGTGTATAGGGATCGCTGGTCGGCGCGGACTCGGTAGGTCAAGGGAACCCTATTCCGCCCTGTATCTCTAAAGTTCAAAGTAAATGTTTTTCACGGTATCTCAGTACACATAACCATAATAAACCAATAGCAATTAAAATTATGCCTGTAGTGTATATAGTGTAATGCCTGTTCTAGAGACCCTGTGGAGATGCCTAAAGAATAGCAGCAGCTAAAGCACACAGAGGAGCCCTTAATCTTTGATTCATGACCAAATCATCTAATTTACTGAAGCCTGTTCAGAGATAAATATTGTCTTTGGACACCAGGGAGAGCTACCCAGGTCTTCTTTGGACACCAGGGAGAGCTACCCAGGACTGGGAAATGTTTTACTTCTATTCCAGATGGCAGAAGGGGACCGCTGTTTAACTTCGGCCCACCAGGTCCACGCCGACCAACCATTCTCACAAACGAGCACTATCCTACACACACACGGAACAATTAAAACATTTAGCACGCCAATTAGCCTACAAACTTCTATGTTTTTGGAGTGTGGGAGGAAACTGGAGCACCCGGAGAAAACCCCTGCAGGTCACAGTGAGAACGAACAAACGCTGTACAAACAGTACCCCCAGTCAGGATCGAACCTGAGTCTTTGGCGCTGCAAGGCAGCAACTCTACCTCTGCGCCACCGTGCCGCTCTATATCATAATATCATATTGATATCATAATGTACACCATTAAATCATATGAAACAATTGTCTTTCCCTTTCCACATCCCAGCACCAAGCACTCAGTCCAGGTCAAACTGCTGTTACTGCATTAGAGGTTCACAATGTTTGAGTTTAGTTTGTCACATGTACCGAGATACAGTGAAAAGCTTTTGTTGGGTACTAACCAGTCAGCAGAAAGACAATGCATGATTACAATGGGTCTCGAATGAGGTAGATAGTTCAGGACTACTTGGTAGTTGTTGGTAGGATGTTGCAGTTGCCTGATATCAGCTGGGAAGAAACTGTCCCTGAATCTGGAGGTATGCGTATTCACACTTCTATACCTCTTGCTCGATGGGAGAGGGGAGAAGAGGGAGTGGCCGGGGTGCAACTCATCCTTGAAATGCTGGTGGCATGAGGTGTAAATGGAGTCAATGGAAGGGAGGGTGGTCTGCGTCGTCTCCCCTACATTAGCAAAACAAATGGTGTGAAAGCTTTCCAAAACATTCAGTCTTCTGGGTTAACCGTGAGCTTCCAATGTTAGTCACTTAAATTTTCCATCCTAATTTCATTCTGATACCTTAATTGTTGATGTTGTATGCTGTTCCATTGAGACCCAAATAAGCTTGTGGTGCAGAATTTTTCTTAGGCCAGCAGCTGTGCCCAGGCCAGAGGTCATCATCTGGTGCATTGAGAGTGGTGCTGGTGAGAAATCACCAAATGCAGAGACATCATAAACTGCTTGCTCTGCATAAATCCAGCAGGTGTGCACTATGCATATGTTAGGGACTACACTAATATTAAAAAGGGCGGCACAGTGGTGCAGCAGTAGAGTTGTTGCCTTACAGTGCCTGAGCCCGTGTTTGATCCTGACTATGGATGCTGTCTGTATGGAGTTTGTACGTTCTCCCTGTGACCATGTGGGTTTTCTCCAAGTGCTCCAGCTTCCTCCCACTCTCTAAAGATTGTAGGATAATTGGCTTTGGTAAAATTGTAAATTATCCCTAATGTGTAGGATAGTGTTAACGTTCAGGGACCGCCGGTCAACGCAGACTTGGTGGGCCGAAGGGCCTGGTTCTGCACTGTATCTCTGAATTCCAAAGACAATATTGAATTTACTGATTTCAGATAACCAACCTTTCATGCAAATCAGAAATGGACAATTCTGCTGAACCTCTGCCATTTTTCACTCTCCATGGATGCTGCCTGCCACCACAAGAATTTTCCATATTCTTTTATTTCAGATTTCCAGCAACTGCATTGTTTTATACTTAAAATTCCAGCATTTATTTCCTCTCACCTTTGTTTTCATACATCTCCTTCTGCGGATATCTACTCAGATTAAGAAGCCTTGATCACCCTCACCAAACTAGCACAATTATCTATCATTCAGTCTCCAGCACAATAAAGACTTTACTCTGCCCTCTCCACATTTCCTGAAATTAAAAACATTTACAAATTACAACTTTGCTAAACTGATTAAAGATCATTGTCCTGACGCATTAACGCGTTTCTCCACTGAGGCTGTGAGACCAGCTCAGTACTTCCAACCAAAGATCCTATAGCGGAGCAATATAGACCACTCCTGCTAAATGCAATGGGCTGACGTGTAGTACGCAACGGAGCGGAACGTGGGCCTTTTTTTCCATCCATTTCAGTAACCCGACCCGACTTTGTAAATCCCTCTCGCCGTTGCAGGGCAACAGTTTGTGTGTGTGATATAGGGTTAGATTCATAATTCTGTTCATTCATAATTCTGTTAAATTTTGTTAAAGATTAATATGTTAACAAATTATGATTTTGTTTATTGTCTTTTTTAAATGTTTTTTTTAAAAGCTTTTCTTTTTAAATGGCTCATGTGCTGTGTTTGAGTTTCAGTTGATTTTCGTATTACTCTTGCACTCTGCAGTTCTTCTAATCACACTGTTCACAACTGCGGTATTTGGAAAATAATAGCAATGTGAAGATTCCAGTTGCTCTCCTCTTGGAAACTTGGAATGTTCCTTAATGTTTTTTTGTGTCTATGGAATTGTTTTTCATCAATAAAATGGGTCTGGTCTTCCCAATAGCCAGAGAGTGGAATGAGATGGTGGGGTTATTTAAATGAAGTATTTAACAAAATAAAATTTGTTTTGAGCTAGATTAAAAAACGATGTAAACTTAAGGATGGTTTTATTCAACAACCATACAACTGATTAGATTGTGTAGGAAAGAACACACATATATGTTTAAGAAGGAACTGCAGATGCTGGAAAATCGAACCCGCACCCGTTGAATTTCTCCAGCACTTTTGTCTACACACACACACACATATATATGAATGTGATATAGATGTATATAATCATATAAAATACACATATATATTTCTCCAGATTTGTATATATATAACGATAAACTTTATTTCGGACTCTAGGCCAGACAAGGGGCAACATTACATAAAAATACATTGCAAACCTCCCCGCAACTTTACCCTGGCGTCCTAGCCATGCTGATCCGGGCCTGACTTCACACACGCTGTGGAAGGAACATAGGCATCTTTTTGCTTTTTATTGTGGCAGAGAGGCAGAAATAAAATGAGGAGAAGATTTTTACATAAGATGTTTAATTTTTATGAGGATATTTTTGTAACCGGCTTCTGTGTCCGCACTAGTATCTAAGTTCCGCTATGGCGGACAAAGATGGCGGAGACGGAAGCTGGTTATGGAAATGGGGCCAAAGGTTACCCGTGAATCTGCCCATGACCGTACTACGTCTTTTTCGTCGAATGGGCTATCTTGCTTGCTATAGGTATGTTTGTTACAATACGTACCTTGAGCGGCGTTGCAGTTCTGCCACTCCCCGTGTGTGCGAGTTTGGTGCCTTTCAGAGGGGGGCGGGTATAAAATGCCGTTTTTTACCAGACGGTTCAAGTCGATCCATCTCAGGGGATTTCGTCGCTAAAGAGAAATCACTCCAACATTTGTTTTATGAAGGTATTTTTAAACTACACTAGATCATTTATTAGCTAGAGTAATTTAAAAATCATCTTCTAAAGCCATTAGCGCCGACAACGGGAAGGATTTTACGTATGGGAGAAAAGAAGCTACACAGTTTATTTTTACATAAAAAAGTGGTTCTTAGGAAGCATTTAATCAAATGTTCAAGTTGCGAAATGGGGACAAAAAAATATACAAACCGTCAGTATTTTTCCTGTCGACTGTGGGTTAAATTCACCGCGTTCCACTAAAATTCACTCGCAAGTTGATTTAAATGGCCATTAATTTACAGGAATCAAACACTAAATTCCTTTCATTTAGCCTATAAATTAATGAAAATTAGATTTAAAAAACATGTTATATTGTGAATTATTGTGTGAATGTTATTTGGACACTTTGGCAATTTAAAAATGTTTATCTTTTCTTAAGAAATGGATAGATGTTTAGATCTAGTAATTGATTTTTTAAATTAGCTACAATTAGGTAACTAACTAATTATATGCTTTAATTTCAGGTCATCCAAGTAAGATTGTTTCATATTTGTTTCAGAATGCTTAAATCTATAATAACTGAACATTTCATTGAGTTCTCTTAATTTTAAGAAAGTTATGGGCTTTTGACTGTCCTAGATCACAGCTTTTGAGTTAAGTCAATGGAAATGCAATGGGGAACGAGATGCTAATTTCAAGCATGAAATTGCCATAACTTTTTTAATACTGAAGATATGACAGTGAATTAGGTGTCAAATTAAACTTCTTTTTATGCTTTATCTGATGGGATAAATTGCAGACTTGATTTTTTTAATCTCAAAATTTTGTAACATTGCTACTATAGGATCTTTGCTTCCAACACTGTTCATTTATTGTCCACATCGACGACTGCTTTGGTGTCACCTCCTGCACCCACACACAACTGACTGACTTCATCCATTTCACCACCAACTTCCATTCGGCACTCAAATACACTTGGACCATTTCCGACACTTCCTTACCATTCCTTGACCTCACCATCTCTATTGCAGGTGATACACTCCTGACTGACATCCATTACAAACCAACTGACTCCCACAGCTACCTGGACTACTCTTCCTCCCACCCTTCTTCCTGTAAGGACTCCATCCCCTATTCCCAATTCCTCCGTCTGCGCCGCACCTGCTCCCAGGATGATGTTCCACACCCGGTCATCACAAATGTCCTCATTCTTCACAGAACGGGGATTCCCCTCCCCCACTATAGACGAGGCTCGCACCAGGCATACCCCGCAACACTGCCCTCTCTCTCCATTCCCCCACTCGCAACAAGGGCAGAATCCCCCTGGTCCTCACCTTTCACCCCACCAGCCGACACATACAACACATAGTCCTCCGCCAGTTTCGCCACCCCCAACGTGACCCCACCACTCGCCACATCTTCCCATCTCCCCCCCCCCCCCCCCCAGCCTTTTGTGTACCCACTGTTCATTTATTGTTCACAGGCGTAGTCACACGCATTTCCCCAATCTTCCAGTAGATGGAACTATCTGACATTGATGGGCAAGGCGGGTGTTCTAAGACCTCAAGTTCTTATATCTTTGGTTCAGTCTGGGATATTTCTTCAGCAAAATAAGATAGATTTGGTTATGATCAAGGTAAAGAGTTGCATCCTAATTCATCCAGATGGCACCTTGGTACACATGTCTATAATAAACCTACATCAAAACCATCCACTTGAAAATGCAATTACAATGAAATCGGCAGCATTCATATTTTGACGCTCATTAATAATTCATATTTACCATCATCTGCTGAGTCATCAGGTTAACATTAATTAACCCGAGTCATCAGGTTAACGTGGCATTCTCAGAAGCCTTTAACTCGACATAAATGCATTTGCTTTCCTTACTACTGATTCGACTTGCAAGTTAACTTTTTGGGAATCCTGCACCAGCGATCCCAAGTCTCTTGGCACCTCTAATTTCTGGATTCCCTTCCCATTTTGGAAATAGTCTACTCCTTTATTCCCCCTAGCAAAATGCATGACCCCACACTTTGCTATTCTGTATTCCATCTGCTACTTCTGTGCCCACTCTCACAATTGAAGGATTGAGCTTATGTGAAATTGAGGACAAAGTCTTAGGACTGCCGCACATTTTGCTTAATCACTAGATTTCAGGTGACATTAAACTGACCCTTCAGAAACACAGTAGAGGGAAGGGGTGGATGCAGAGCTGATGGTCATGTACATGTGGTAAAGGCCATGCTTTTCAATAATGCCACTTCTCTACTCCCAGAGAACTGTATCACCAACCATCATCTTTCAAAGCGGTGATGCTTATGAAGGATATTGGGAATGCAAAGAGATCACAAAATATCAAAGGCAGACAGTACTCAATGGACCACAGCTAACAATGGACCATTGTGGGCTCCACTTTTATTGAGTCATCAGTGCCGGCTGTGATTTAGTTTAGTTTAGAGATACAGCATGGAAACAGGCCCTTCAGCCCACCGAGTCCATGCCGAACAGCGATCGCCGCACATTAAGACTTTCCTACACGCACTAGAGATAATTTACATTTATACGATGCCAATTAACCTACAAACCTGTTGTCTTTGGAGTGTGGGAGGAAACCAAAGATCTTGGAGAAAACCCACTCAGGTCACAGGGAGAATGTACAAACTCCGTACAGACAGCACCCGTAGTCAGGATCAAACTTGGATCTCCAGCGCTGTAAGGCAGCAACTCTATTGCTGCGCCACCATGCCACCCCTGTACATTTCCTTTGTTCTGTACCTTTTCATACCTCTACTATCCATCTCCCCTGACTCCCAGTCTGAAGAAGGGTCTCAACCTGAAACATCACTTCTTCCTTTTCTCCAGAGATGCTGCCTGACCCGCTGAGTTACTCCAGTATTTTGTGAAGGTACATCTGATAGCATTTCATAAGCATGTTAAAGACACAGGAATAACAAGAGGAAGAAAGGTGCCCAAAGAGGCAATCTGTGTTTGGAGACAGAAAGTATAGGCAAGTTCCCAAATTATCTTTTATCAGTATTAAAAGGGAATACAGATTTTGTAATTAGAGAACTCAGGAAAGTGGAAGGGGAAAGTATAGTGCAAGTCTCATAAATAAATGATTTGGATATGGATGTAGGGGAAAAGATTAGTAAGCTTGCAGACAAGGTGAATGTTGATGGATTTGCTGGCAGTTTGGAGGGTGGTCTTAGACTACAGGGTGATGTTGATGTGTTGGTGAAGTGGGCTATGAAATTGCAGGTGGAGTTTAACAGAGAGAGTTGTGGACGCAGCCCAGACCATCATGCAAACTGACCTCCCCTCTACTGACTCCATCGACACCTCACTGCCTTGTGAAGGCCAACAGCATAATCAAGGATGAGTCTCACCCCGGTCACACCACTTCTCCACCCTCCCATCAGGTACAGAAGTTTGAAAAAGTATACCTCCAGATTCAAGGACAGTTTCTTCACAGCTGTTATCAGGCAACTAAACTGTCCTCTCACCAGCGAGAGAGCAGTCCTGACCTATCTATCCCATTGCAGACCTTCAAACTATCTTCAATCGGAGTTTATTTGCACTATGCTTTATACACTTAATCCTGTGTCTGTGCACGGCACGATAATAATCATACGTAATCTTTTTGCTGACTGGCACGTGGCAAAGAAGCTTTTCACTGTACCTCGGCACACGTGAAAGTAATAAATTAAACTTAATCCTTATAAATGTGAGGTGATGTATTTTGGGATCGTTGTGGGGTTCGTTGTAAGGGTGGGGGCTGACAGCAGGGTTGGATAGCGGGGGTGGGGGTCATTGTGGGGGTGGGGTCATCGTGAGGGTGGGGGTCGTTGTGGGGGTGGGGGCGCTGACATAGGTCAGATACGGGGGGCGAGGGCCATTGTGGGGGTGGGAGGATGTTGTGAGGGGAGTGGGGCTGACAGCAGGGTCGGATACAGGCGGCAAGGGCCATTGAGGGGGCGGGTGGGACATTATGTGAAGGTGAGGAACATTGTATGGGTCGTGGTGGGGTCACTGTGAGGGAGTGGGGACACTAGGTGGGGTGGGGGGGGGCATTGTGATGGGGTGGGTGTCGTGGTGAGGGGGTGGGAGACATTATGTTGGGGTGGGGGAGGCATTATGTGTGTGGGGCCACTATGTGAGTGTGTCGTGAGCGTGGTGTGGAACATTATGTGGGAGATTGGTCGTGGTGAGGGGGAGGGGGACACTATGTGAGTGTGGGATCATTGTTGGAGGGGGTCGGGGACATTATGTGGGATTGGGAGGTAGACAAAAATGCTGGAGAAACAGCGGGTGAGGCAGCATCTATGGAGTGAAGGAAATAGGCAACGTTTCGGGTCGAGACCCTTCTTCAGGTGGGAGTGTGGTCGTTGCGAGGGTGGTGGGGGTCACTGTGGGGGTCGTTGAGAGGGGGTGGGAGTCACTGTGGGGGAGGTCACTGTGGGAGTGTGTGGGTCATGGTGAGAGGAGTGGGGTCATTGTGAGGGGTCACTGTGAGGGTCGTTGTGGAGGGGGTGGGAGTCACTGTGGGAGTGTGTGGATCGTTGTGAGGGGGTGGGAGTCACTGTGGGGGGTCGTTGTGGAGGGGGTGGGAGTCACTGTGGGAGTGTGTGGATCGTTGTGAGGGGGTGGGAGTCACTGTGGGGGGTCGTTGTGGAGGGGGTGGGAGTCACTGTGGGAGTGTGAGGGTCGTTGTGAGGATGGGGGGGGGCACCATCCCGGATACCTGGTCGAGGGGCCGCGATGGCGCCTCTCACCTGCCGGCGGCTCGTCGTGCTCGTCCTCCCGCGCCTCCTCCTCCTCCAGCCGGCGGCTGAGCCACGGGGCCTCGTCCCTGAGGGAGTGGACGAAGGCGGCGAAGGCCCGCGGCCCGCGGCCCGGCAGGTAGTCGAGCAGCTTGAGGTTGCGGCGGGCGGCCACGGGCTCGGCCTCCAGCTCCTCCAGCAGACTGCGGCTCACCACCCGCTCCTGGTACAGGTACTGCAGCGGCACGTCCAGCCGCAGCTGCTCCGCCAGCTCAGTCCGCAGCCGGCGCAGGGCCCGCCGCTGCCGCGCCTCCATCGGCCCGGACCCCGGGCCCACCTCGACCCGCCCGCCCGGACCCCGGGCCCACCTCGACCCGCCCGCCCGGACCCCGGGCCCACCTCGACCCGCCCGCCCGGACCCCGGGCCCACCTTAACCCGCCCGCCGGGACACCAGGCCCACCTCGACCCGCCCGCCGGGACGCCGGGCCCACCTCGACCCACCCGCCGGGACCCCGGGCCCACCTCGACCCGCCCGCCGGGACCCCGGGCCCACCTCGACCCGCCCGCCCGGACCCCGGGCCGGCACCGCTGCACTCGGTTACGATGCGGCGCTCAGGTTTAGGCCACTCACACGGAAAATACCAGCGGTCTCCGGTTTAGGCCGCTGCTCTGCTGCAGACGGATTTGCCTGCCTGCAGGGAGTTTGTACATTCCCGCTGACAGCGCCTTGGAGGAATATAAAGAAAGGAGTAAAGAAAAGTGGTCGAGTAGAAAGGCCAAAAAGGGGCCACCGACGTGAGTTGGATTAAAGAAAGAGAAAAATAAAATCTATATTTAAAAAAAACAAGAGGGTATCGAGGGAAAAGATAGGGCCACAAAAAATAAAGGAGGGAATTTGTGCTTGTACTAAATGAGTACTAAATCAGTGTGGAGAATAAAATTAACAATTAGTTCAAAGGAAGACAATAATGCTGGTGAGGCAGCATCTATGGAGCGAAGGAAATAGGCAATGTTTCGGGTCGAAATCCTTTTGTCTCTTCGATTTTCCAGCATCTGTAGTTCCTTCTTAAACAATTAGTTCTAAGGGTCAAGTTTACAGCGCCAGAGACCCGAGTTCGATCCTAACTATGGTGCTGTCTGTACGGAGTTTGTATGTTCTCCCTGTGACGGCGTGGGTTTCCCCGGGTGCTCTGGTTTCCTCCCACACTCCAAAGACGTAGGCTAATTGGTTTAGATAAAGATAGTAATTTGTCCCTAGTTAGTGTAAGATAGTGCTGGTCGGCGCAGACTCAGTGGTGTTGAAAGGCATGTTTCCACGCTGTATCTCTAAACTAAACTCTGACCTGCTCGACAGCACCCGAGGTCAGGATGGAATCCAGGTCTCTGGCGCTTGGATTTGTATAGCCTCCGAAAATGTCGGATGGATTTTTCGCACGGTTGATGTATTGTAAATATTTATTACTTGAATAAAGTCTATTTTGAAATATAAAAAAAAAGCTTGTGAGGCAGCGGCTCTCTACCATCTGCCGTCTTTTATTTTTCTCACAGGTATGGGACTTTAATTTTAGAACATGCAATACACAACCTATTTAAAATAAATCTTTGTAATCTACAGTGCTGGCAATCAGACGGAATGTGTTTTGAGAGTAGCAGCACTGATATTATGGTGTCACTACTTGAGGGATACGGAGCAAGGCTTCAGAACACTTTAACTCCCCTTCCCATTCTTACTTTGTCTCAATGTTTATTCCCACTGACCTTTCTGTCCTGGACCTACTCCACTGTCAGAGTGAGGCCAAATGCAAATCACCACCTCATATTTCATTTGGGCAGCTTACAACCCAGCGGTATGAATATTTATTACTCTAACTTCAAGTAACCCTTGCATCCCCTCTCTCTCCGTCCCTCCCCCACCCAAGTCGTTGTACTAGTTTCAAAGTCGACGTGTTTAGCCTCATTGTCTAACTTGTTTTCACCTAGCCCACAGCTAACAATGGCCTATTTTCTTTATCATCGTTACTTTTTTGCATATATTGAATTAATTTGTTCTATATCTCTCCATATCACCGTCTATGTCTCTCGTTTCCCTTCCCCCCCCCCGACTCTCAGTCTGAAGATGAGTCTCGACCCGCAACGTCATCTACTCCTTTTCTCCAGAGATGCTGTCTGACCTGCTGAGTTACGCCAGCTTTCTGTGTCTATCTTTGGATTCTTGCAACCGGTTCTGGAAAGGGAACTGGCACTTGGTACTTGGTTTGTGCTTTCAAGCTTTCGTATCTTCTGTCTGACGGGAGAAGGGAAAGAGGGAGTGACTGGGATGTGCACTGATCTGAAAGCATTTAGCTCCAAAGACAACATGAATAAGCTATAGCTGTTTTCTTTCGAATATAGGCGGAGAAGAGTTTTAATTGAGTATGAAATTCAATGCGGCGCGGGCAGAGTAAATAGGAGGGACCTGTTTACCTTGGCAGAGGGACTAGAAAGCAAGGCCACAAAGTAATTGCCTGTAGAATGAATGAGGAGCTGAGTTAACCTACAAACCTGTAGATCTTTGGAGTGTGGGAGGAAACCGGAGATCCTGGAGAAAATCCACGCAGGTCACAGGGATCAAACCCGGGTGTCTGGCGCTGTAAGGCAGCAACTCTACCACTGTGCCACCATGCTACCTGAAGCTCCCGTCCCCTCAACTTGCGGTTGGGGGGGAGGATGGGGGGGGCGGCCTGCGGTGTCACACACACATTAACCACCCCCCACACGCACACAATAACCACCCCCCTTGACATTGGAGAGAAGGGGGGAGAGGAAGGGGGGGAGAGGAAGGGGGGGAGAGGAAGGGGAGGAGAGGAGGGGGGTGAGAGGAGGGGGAAGAGAAGTACAGAGGAGGAGTGGGGGGAGGAGGAGGGGGAGAGGAGGAGGAAGGGGAGAGGAGGAGGAAGGGGGGAGGAGGAAGGGGGGAAAGGAGGAGGAGGAGGGGGGGTTGAGAGGAGAGGGGGGGAGATGCCCAGAGGGAGGGGGAGAGAGGCCCAGGGGGAGAGAGAGAATCCCGGGGGGGAGAGAGAGAGGCACGGTGGGAGAGAGAGAGAGAGGCTCGGTGACAGGGTTGATCATGACTATGTCTTCGGGACGCTGCAAGCGTTCGGATTTGGACCGTATTTTGTAGCCCGGGTTCAGCTTTTGTACGCTGCAGTGGAGTGTCTCGTGAAGGTTAAAGCTGTGTTGTTGGCTCCCATTCACTTTGGGAGGGGGGTTCGTCAGGGGTGTCCCATGTCTGGTCAGTTGTACTCAGTCTGTGTGGAGCCGTTCCTGTGTCTTCTTCGGAGGCGGTTAACAGGACCGGGGGCGGAGGTGGTTCTTTCGGCTTATGCCGATGATGTACTCCTTAGGTTCACTGATCCTGGTGACCTGCAGAGGGTGCGTGATTGCCAGGTTTTCTATGCTGCATCATCTGCCAGTATTAACTGGAGTAAGTGTTCCGGACTTTTAGTGGGTCAGTGGCAGGTAGACTCCCTGCCGGCGGAGATGCCATCGTATGTGTGGAGCACCATGTACCTCCTCTGTCTGGGGGTTTACCCGAGTCCCACTGAGGATGCTTGGCTGGCAAACTGGCTGGAGCTGGAGACAAAAGTCGTCGCCCGGCTGGGGCGCTGGTCAGGCCTGCTTAGAGTTCTTTCTTTCCAGCATAGGGTGCTGGTCATAAATGAGCTGGTGGCCTCCATGTTATGGTACCGGCTGGCTACTCTTGTCCCACCCTCTATCTTTGCAACTGCATTACAGAAGAAGCTGGTGGATTTCTTTTGGGGAGATAGGAAGCATTTGGTCTCCGCAGCTGTCCTGAGTCTCCTGTTAGAGGAGAGTGGCCAGTCCTTGGTATGCGTGCGTACCCAGATGGCGGCTCTCTGTCTCAGGACTCTGCCGAGATATATGCATGATGAGAATCCCCCCGATGGCATGCTCTGACCACATATTTTTTCCGTCTGAGACATTGCCTAAGGGGGGTTTTGCGGCTCCCGGTGGCGGGCATCAGTCGACCCGCCTTACGGGGTTTGCCTAGTTGCTGTCGTGATGTGCTAAGAGTGCGGAATTTGGCTGTTTTCAGCCAGCGTGATGCTCCACAGCGGGAGGGGGTGTTGTGGCAGCGGGGGTGGCCAGTCTTCACCCTGTCATGGTGGGTGTCGAGGAGAGGCGTGTGCTTAGAGTGGTTCTGATTGAGCTTACCCCCGCTCCGTCGGATTTGCTCATCGGGCCTAGGCTCAGGGATATTTCTCGGCCGCTGGCTCCACACAACCTTTCCGAGATGCCCTGCGTGCCGTTTTGTGATGCGAAGAGACGCATACTGTACAGAATGCTCCTGCACATTCTGCACCTCCTTGCCTTTGTCTTCCGTCCCTTTGGGGGTCTGTGTTAACACCTGAAGGTGGGAGCGGTCCCCAGTGGAGGTTTCTCTAGGGAGTTGTCCCCCTTTACATTGGGTGGAGAGTGACCTAGGGTGGAGAGTGTTGCAGAGAACGGTGGCGTGTAATAATCTTTTGAGTCGGTACACGGGCTCGCCGGCCGCCTGTATGTTCTGCGGAGAGGAAGAGACCGTGTTCCACGCGTATATAGAGTGTGTGAGGTTGCTGCCCCTGTACCAATATCTGAAGGGGCTGTTCCTCAAGTTTTGATTGCATTTTAGTCCCACGATCCTAGTGTTTGGGCATAAGGCAGGGAGTGGGGATCGGGGGGGTGGGACCTCCCTGTCGGTTTGCTCCTGGGCCTGTCCAAGATGGCCATTCACGGGTCCAGGCAGCGGGCAGTCGATGGTCATGCCAGAGTCGGCTGCCTGCCCCTCTTCCAGGCCCACGTCCGTGCTCACGTGTCCCTGGTGAGGGAACACGCGGTGTCCACGGGGACTCTGGAGGCCTTCCGTTAGCGCTGGTCACCGCGTGGGGTCGAGAGCATTGTAAATAATGACTGCATCATTGTATTATAATGATTGCTTGGTATTGTAACCTCTGAATGTGTTTTTGATGTGATGTACTATGCATTTTTGCTGAATAAAGTCCTTGGAAAAGCAAATTTAAAAAAAAAGGGAGGCTCGGGGAGAGAGAGTGAGAGAGAGAGAGAGGCCCAGTGGGAGAGAGAGAGATGCCTGGGGGGAGAGAGAGAGAGGCCCGGGGGGAGAGGGAGAGAGAGCGAGCTGTAGTACAGGGCCCGACTTGCTTGTTTTTCACTCACAGCGTGTGCCGCAGTCTTCAGCGATGATCTTTGGTCTTCACTCAACGGCCAGACCTTTGGAAATACGGGGGGGGGGGGGGGGGAGATGACGTCAATCACAGCGCGAACAGATGGCAGGCAGATCCATTGTCACGTCATCAGCGAAAAAATACAGCCGTTTTTAATTCAAAGTTTGATCGGATTTGTGAACATTTTTATTAATGTCAAGAAATAAAGCACAACATTTTCAGGTCAGCCGATTTCGGACTCCAGGGGGTACTTCTCTACCAGAATGTGTAAACATGTTCCCGTTCATGCATCGATTTTTCGAGAAGATGTGAAAACACATAAATAAATACACACTCACACATCCAAGATCAGAGTTTTAATAAGACAAGATACGATTTATCTGTATTACTAGATTTTTTATCTTCCCGTGTATTCTCGTGCTGTAAAGCAGTAGTTCTATCGCTGCAGCACCTTGCTGCCCCGGGGGGTGATCATAGTTTGGGGGTGTTCTGAGGATGGGGCTCCATTCAACGTTGGGGTGCACGGTTGAGGTTTCGGAACGGTGGCGAATGCAACAGCGACAATCAGGATTGGAATCGCAGCATTTTAATTCCAGCCAGTTCGAGGGTTGTGTGGGTTAATATTTTCCACGCACACCCCCCCCTGTCCCAGCCCCATCCAATCGCTCAAATGTCAGGAGCTGTGCAGACACTTTATCTCTCCCACATCTCGCTGGGCAAGCGTTGAAATGTTGGAAACGTGGCAGTGGATTTGTGCAGAAACAATAGGTCCCCCAGCTGCGCTGCGATAATGATCAGATGCAGCCTGTTGGTGCTGCTAATGGAAGGGTGAATGCCTGCCAGAGTCCCAAAGATATTCATCTGCTCTTTAAATAGTGCTGCAGGATTGCTTACATCCATGGGAGGACATGCCTGGGTTTATGCATCCAAATCTCCAGTGGGATCTGAATCCACTGCCCTCTAATTCAGTTGGAAGGGCATCTCATGAACCAAGGCCACATCTATGTTTAGAGAGAAGTACCGCGCCATTGACCCGGGGTTTGATCCTGACTACAGGTACTTGTCTGTACGGAGTTAGTACGTCATCCATGTGACCTGCGTGGGTTTTCACCGAGATCTTCGGTTTCCTAACACACTCCAAAGACGTACTGATTTGTAGGTTAATTGGCGGGGTATAAAATGTAAAATTGTCCCTAGTGTATATAAGGTAGTGTTAATGTGCAGGGATCGCTGGTTGGTGTGTATTTTTGGGCCAAAGGGTCTGTTTCTGCGCTGTATCTCTACAAATGAAACAAATCTATATATGGAGAGAAGCTACCGATTCTGGAAGGAGGTTTCAAAGATCTTTTATTGTCACCTGAACCAATTAAGATATATGAATTACCATACAGCCATACGGAAAAAAAACAAGACACACAAATATATAAAAGTTAACATAAACATCCTCACTGTAATGGAAGGCCAAAAAGTCCAAGCTTCTTCCTCTTTATTTCTCCCACCGTCGAGGGCGATCAAAGCTCCCGCAACCGGCGCTCGACGCTCTCATGGCTTGGAGTTCCCGATGTCGGCCTCTGACCAGAGACCACGGGCTCCGTGATGTTAAGTCTGCAAGTACCACGGTTGGAGCTCCGATGTCGATCCCTGGCAAAGGGATCTCGGGCTCTGTGGTGTTAAAGTCCCGTAGGCACCCACGGTGGAGCTCATAAAAGTTGGTCTCGAGCAAAGGCCGCCAACTCCTCGATGTAAGGCCGCAGTGCAGACGGAGATGGGATACAGAAAAAATCCATCGAGGTAGAAAATTAGATAAAGTTTCTCCCAACCCCCCACCCCTGGAGCCCCAGGTAAAACAAGCTAAAGAGAGCACTTAAAAAAAAACATTTAACACATCTATATAACTCAAAGTCTCATCTTGACCACTTACTGGCTGTGCTGAATATTGATTTTAGAAAAAACGCTCCAATATATCGCAATGAGTTTTGTCCATCTTACTCAAAGTCCTCCGCTGAGGCAGCCCCGAGGATTTTTCCGATCGATGAAAAATAAAAAAGTTATGAATGTTTAAAAAATCTTGAGATCAGCTGATTGGTCCTCTCGCCTGTCAATCACCATGATGAAGGTAACGCTCCCGTGAGGAAAGCAGGACTATAAAACCCCGGATGCCTGGACGTGAGTCAGTCACTCTGGAAGATCGCGAGGGAGAGGCCACAATTGTGATTCTAAGCTGTGAATCAACTGAACTGTGAGCCTGCAATAAATTATTTGTTAGCCCTTAATGAAAATGAAATGAGTTGTTTGGCCTGCCCTGTGCTTGAAACTGCAATGGAAATGGAAATGAAATTAAAATGCAATGAGTTATTTGGCCTGCCCTGTGCTTAAACTGCAATGGAAATGGAAATGAATTGAAAATGCATTGAGTTGTTTGGCCTGCTCTCTGCTTGAAACTGCAATGGAAATGGAAATGAAATGAAAATGCAATGAGTTGTTTAGCCTGCCCTGTGTTTGAAACAGCAATGGAAATGAAATGAAAATGCAATGAGTTGTTAGGCCTGCTCTGTGCTTGAAACTGCAATGGAAATGGAAATGAAATTAAATTAAATGAGTTGTTTGGCCTGCCCTGTGCTTGAAATTGAAATGGAAATTAAATGAAATTAGTTGTTTGGCCTGCCTGAAACCACTATTTTCGGCCCACAAGGCCCCTATTAGCTGAGAAACCAGTCCCTCTTGCCCAAAATGCCCGTAATTAGCCCAGGAGGAGCATTTTGGCCCAAAAGGCCCGTGCAAGGCCAGAAAAGGTGTCTTTCACTGAGATTTCACTCGGATTAATTTTTAAAGAGCCCCTTTGACCCATCAGGCCTGTACTAGCCCAGGAGGAGTCCCTTTGGCCCATCAGTAAGTATTCCCCCTGCAAGTATTACACCTCACCCTGGTATTTTTCTCACCCTCCCTTCAGAAAAATATGAAAAACATCTCAAATTGATTCTCCACCCTCTCCCCTTCTCTCTCACAGAGTCTCTCACCTGTTTTGGGCAGAATTTCTGGCAGTTTCTGAGTTGCCAGGCCTGAATAACTGAGCTGCCAGCCCACCAGGCCTGAGTGACTGACCTGCCAGCAATCCCAGGCCTAAGTGACTGAGCTGCCAGCCCACCAGGCGTGACTGAGATGCCAGCCCACCAGGACTGAGTGACTGAGCTGCCAGCCCACCAGGACTGAGTGACTGAGCTGCCAGCCCACTATGTCTGAGTGGCTGAGCTGCCAGCCCACCAGGCTTGAGTGACTGAGCTGCCAGCCCACCAGGCCTGAGTGACTGAGCTGCCAGCCCAAGAATCCATTCGGCCCACAATATCCACACTAGCCCTCTGTAAACCAATCCCTTCTGCCCACAACACCATTACTAGCAATCCAGAAAGTCCCCCCAATTGGCCACAAATATTGGAATTGGTGGAGCGGTGGAATATTGCGTTGGGGGGCCTGCCGTCCCAATGGGGCCCACTTAGTCTAGTACTAAGTCCCACTTAGTCTAGTACTAAGTCTAGTACTATTTAAACACAAAGGAGGAAAGGACAGATAGACTGTTGGCGAGGCAGCCATTGCTGGCGCAACCTTCCAGTCAAAGAAGATTCAGCAGACCATTGAGTGAACGCTCCATTTAAAGTACAAAATGCATTAATACGTAATCTCCTCCACACGCCTTTGATCACTACATGAAAGTAGATCAAAGCTATGATGTAAACACTGCAATAGCTTCACCGCTTCTATTCAAGAGCACTCCCTTGAAAAGGGGAGAAAGCAGGAGCTAGTGGATGAAAAACAGACCCATTGATGAGAATATAGTGCATATGTTTACAACTGATGAAAGCAAAATGCATTACAACATCATTAAGCTTGATCAAAATGGAGAGCTGAGACAAAATTGCACATATTTTCCTCTGGCAAGTGTTATATTCCTGCTTGAAACCTGCTAAACAAAATCTCAGTGTACGTACAAAGTGAAACCCTGTCTGCTGGAAGTGAGTCAAGTTATTAAACTGCACTGTGTGAAACAAAACTTTCGACCCATGTAACTGCTGACAAAATTCAATAAAACATCTTCAGCCAAGATTAATGTGCACAAATCTAGCAGATAGGAGGGTTATCTCACTGCAAGAGGCTTTGAGTCTGTGAGTAAAAGTGTATTATTGCAATATAGGTCCTTGATGCAAATTGAGTAATGTGTACATTCTGGTCTCTTTACAGATAAAAAGGAGATTCTTGAAGGAACTCACGCTGCTTGACCTGCTGAGTTACTCCAGCATTTTGCGTCACATCCCTTTTCTCCAGAGATGCTGCCTGACCTGCTAAGTTACTCCAGCATTTTGTGTCTTATCTTCAGTGTAAACCAGCATCTGCAGTTCCCTCCTACACATTTCTTCTGCTCCACTGCGAAATCTCCTCAAGGTACTTTGAAGAAGTTCTTCTCCTCTCTGACGGGGCGTTCTGCATCATTCTCTCTCACTGCTCCCCCTCTGTGATTCTGCTCTGTACCTTGCCACAAACAGACTTGAGATGAACTGCGATCTAGATTGTATGACAGTAACTGTTGAGCCGTCCCGAGGTGTTGTGGGCCTAACTCAATGAAACACCAGTGAAGTGATGTGCCCACTTGATAACCCCAATGATATACTTGCATCTGCACAAACTGTTTTTATGTACTTGTTAACATGTAGTGTAGGAGCCATTCTTGCTTAGGCTAGTTGCTGTTAGCATATTTTATTATTGTGTCCCGATATTTCTTGCAGAATTATTTGAGGAAGGACAGTCTCCTAATTTGAGGAAGGACATTCTTGCTATTGAGGGAGTGCTGCGTAGGTTTACATGGTTAATTCCCGGGATGGCGGGACTGTCATATGCTAAGAGAATGGAGCAGCTGGGCTTGTACACTCTGGAGTTTAGAAGGATGAGAGGAATCTCATTGAAACATATAAGATTGTTAAGGGCTTGGACACGCTAGAGGCAGGAAACATGTTCCCGATGTTGGGGGAGTCCAGAACCAGGGCCCACAATTTAAGAATAGGGAGTAAGCCATTTAGAACGGAGACGAGGAAACAGTTTTTCTCAGAGAGAGTGATGAGTCTGTGGAATTCTCTGCCTCAGTGGGCGGTGGAGGCAGGTTCTCTGGATACTTTCAAGAGAGAGTTAGATAGGGCTCTTAAAAATAGCGGATATGGGGAGAAGGCAGGAACGGGGTACTGATTGGGGATGATCAGCCATGATCACATTGAATGGCGGTGCTGGCTCGAAGAGCCAAATGACCTACTCCTGCACCTATTGTCTATTGTCTATAATTATTTTGTACACTTGTGGTGGACTTTTGATACATAGATGGGTGTGACATACATCGGATCAGGCAAGCGAAACCACAGGGAGCGGTCAAATCAACTGGAGCTGGCACGGGAGAAGGAATACAGTTTTAGCTAGTTCAGAACGGAAAGCTACGATTTGTAAAAAGTTAAAGAGGATCTGGTATGTTTACTTCTTTGTCTGTACAACTGCTTCAATAAATATCAATGAAACTGGAAAGAAAGACTGGAGGATTTGTTTTTATCGATGCGTAAATCCCATTCCTCTCTGCCTGTAGTAAGGCCAATTATAAGTTGGACATTGGAGAAGTTTAAAATTGCCATTACATTAAAGTAAAAACATCCCAGTGACCGCCATTGTCAAGGATCCATTGGACTCAACAAACTTTCTAATTACCTATTTCTCATCATGGAGTAAGCTGAAGACTGGTAGCTTAGTTTCTTAAACTAAGGGCAATGCTCTTGCAAAAAAGAAAGGAGATTGCTATAGGAATCTTTGAAAAAGATCCTGGCAAGCTAAAGGAACAGGTGGAATGAGAAGAGATGCGTCTACCATTAACACTCAAGGTTCTTGTTTGTTCTGTAATAAAAGTGGTCACACATTAGGGCGGTGTCGACTGATCAAGCAGGAGGGGCATAAAGAAAAGATAGACTTCTGAAAGGAGTTTGCCTTGGATGTTTGAAGGAAGGATACGTGGACAAAGAGTCGGATGACTTGTGACGTGTGCAAACAAGATCATCCTGAATGACTTCACAGTGAACAGAAGAACAAAGAGAAGAAGCCGGAGACAGTGGCAGGTGGGTGTTTGACTGGGGCGGTACACCTGTCACACCGTAACGCAGGTGTCCTAAGGCGAGCTCAGGGAGGACAGAAACCTCCCATGCAGCAGAAGGGCAAAAGCTTGCGTCATCTGTATTCTCAGTATGAATACGGATCGTGAAAGCGGGGCCTCACGATCCTTCTGACCTTTTGGGTTTTAAGTGTCAGAAATGTTACCACAGGGATAACTGCTTTGTGTCGGCTAAGTGTTCATGGCGATCATGACGTCACTTTTCTGATCCTTCAATGTCGGCTCTTTCTATCATTGTGATGAAGAATTCACCAAGCATTGGAAAAGTTTAAAATTGTCATTACATGTAGGTAGCTTATCATCGCATATCGAGTTAGTTATTGTCCTTAGCATAAGTTTGCATAATGAGTTTAGATAGTAGATAGACAGAATGTGTAGGAAGGAACTGCAGATGCTGGTTTAAACCGAAGATAGACACAAAAAAACGTAGAGTAACTCAGCAGGACAGGCAGCATCGAGAGCGAAGGAATGGGTGACGTTTCGAGTCGAGGCCCTTCTTCAGACTGGTTAGGAATAAGGGAAACGAGAGATATAGGCGATGATGTAGAACAATAAATGAAAGATATGCAAAAAAAGTAATTATGATAAATAAACAGGCCATTGTTAGCTGTTGGGTGAAAACGAGAAGCTAGTGCGAGTTGGGTGGCGGAGGGATAGAGAGAGAGGGAATGCCGGGTTACTTGAAGTTAGAGAAATCAATATTCATACCACTGGTAAGCTGCCCATGCGAAATATGAGATGCTGTTCCTCCAATTTGTGTTTAGCCTCACTCTGACAATGGAGGAGACCTAGGACAGAAAGGTCCATGTAGGAATGGGAAGGAGAATTAAAGTGTTTAGCAACCGGGAGATCAGGTAGGTTCAGGCGGGCTGAGCGAACGTGTTCAGCGAAACGATCGCCCAGTCTACGTTTGGTCTCGCCAATGTATAAGAGTCCACGTCTTGAACAACGGATACAGTAGATGAAGTTGGAGGAGGTGCAAGTGAACCACTGCCTAACCTAATAGGACTAGTACTTTGGCTTTCAGCTTGGTTTTCTTGGCTGAGCGCTTGTCCCGGTGTTATAGCACATGTGCTTTGTGCTTTCATTGTAATTAATATCTGTAACTTTCCACGAGCAAACTTGAGATGAACTTCAGCCCAGATAGCACACAGCCTGGGGAGTTAAATGTCGCCTTGAGTTCTCACCTAATGCATGGAAGAATGTATATCATATCAGACAGAACATTAAACAGATAAATGAACACACAGATACAAATTGTATTTAAGTTGCAAATATTTCCAATTTTAATGCTGAAAGAGCAAAGACTGTGAACGTCCATGTAATTCTTGGTATGTGATCCTGGACATAGTAATATAGCCCACCGCATAATCCACATACAGTGTGATAAGTTGTGCCTCAGCCCTACTTGCCCACACCAGCCACATCTATACTAGCCCCATTTGCCTGCGTTTAGCCCATATCCCTTTAAACCTGTTCTGTACATGTCCCGGTCTAATTGCTTCTTAAATGTTGCGATACTACCTGCCTCAACTACCTCCACCGGCACTTCGTTCTCCAGCACCCACCACCCTTTGCGTGAAAAAGTTAACCCTCAGGTTCCTTTAAAATCTTTCCCCCATCACCTTAAACCTATGCCCTCTGGTTCTCGATTCCCCTAGTCTGGGCAAGAGACTCTGCGCATCTACCCGATCTATTCCTCTCATGATTTTATACACTTCCGTAAGATCACCCCACATCCTCCTGTGCTCCAGGGAATAGAGTCCTAGCCTGCTCAACCTCTCTCTATAGCTCAGGTCCTCGAGTCCTGGCAACATCCTGGTAAATCTTCTCAGTACCCTTTCCAATTTAACAACATCTTTCCAATAGCACGGTGCCCAGAACTGAACACAACACTCTAAATGCGGCCTCACCAACGTCTTATATAACTGTATCATGACCTCCCAACTTCTACACAATATTCTGACTGATGAAGGCCAATATGCCAAAAGCCGTTTTGACCACCGGTCTGCCTAGGGCGGGCTGTGGGTGCCGGCGGTCAGCCAAGGTCACCCCAACGAGAACAAAGTGGAACCATCGGACGACATTGAACACTTTGTAACTTTGTTAGTGCCCTATACGTGGTGACCCTTTGCATACTTTCTGTGTTGTATGCAAAACAATAGTGAGTGGGTCAGGTCTGCGTGGGTGCATCAGGAAGCAAAGGGATATTGAAGAAAGGCAGTGACACGTGCAGACTGCTATTTACCTTTTGCATGTAACATGCTGAGACTCCATAAGGCCGTATTTGGAATATTGTGAGCAAATCTGGGCCCCATATCTGGTGATGTGCTGGCTCTGGAGAGGGCCCAGAGGAGGTTTACAAGAATGATCCCAGGAATGAGTGGGTTAGCATATGATGAGTATTTAACAGCACTGGGCCTGTACTCGCTGGAGTTTAGAAGGTTGCGGGCGGACCTCGTTAAAACTTACAGAATAATGAAAGGCACAGATAGAATGGACGTGGAGAGGATGTTTCCACTGGTGGGAGAGTCTACGACCAAAGGTCATAGCCTCAGAATTAAAGGGCGCTCTTTGAGAAAGGAGGTGTGGAGGAATTTCTTTAGTTAGAGGGTAGTTAATCTGTGGAACTCATTGCCATAGAGGGATGTGGAGGCCAAGTCAGTAGACATTTCTAAGGCAGAGATAGACAAGTTCTTGATTAGAACTGGTGTCAAGGGTTATGGGGAATAGGCAAGAAAATGGGATTAGGAGACAGAGATCAGCCATGATTGAATGGCAGAGTAGACTCGATGGACTGAATGGCCTAATTCTCCTGTAGCTTGTGAACATGGCATGAATTGTTTTATAAATCTGGTTTGAAATTATTTTTAGTGGCATTTATTTTTTGTTGTAATATTTTTTTATTTGAAGTAATCAGTTTACAATGTATAGCTTACTTTATAAACTAACACCTTAATTCAATATTACTACAAATAACATATCAATACTTAATATCTTCTATTTTTTGGAAATAAAGAAAAAGATATATAAAAGAGAAAAAAAAAAGAGAGAAAAAAAAGGGAATTAAAAAAAAAAAAATTCCCACATACTTCAACCATAAAAAAAAAGAAAATTTGAAAAACAAAAATATTACATATATATAAACAAAACTAAATACATTATACGAAATACTATTTCATACAGTAATATCTATAATAAATGCGCAATAATATCAAATGTAAGTAAGTTATTCGCATCGGATTCCGTAGGGTGCCCGTCGAGCCGTGATTCCAAGAATAGCTACTTCTCTAAATACTGTATATATGGAGACCATATCGATTCAAAAGAATTATACCTGTCCAAAAGGACAAATCTAATTCTTTCCAAATTCAACGTCTCCAACATCTCTGCTTTCCACATTTTAATTGTTGGGGATAATGTTCCCTTCCAAAATTTAAGTATCATTTTTTTCCCTATTATTAAACAGTAATCAAAAAAATTTCTTTGATTTACTGTGAGTACCAAATTTGGCTCCGGGATTCCAAATATTATTAATTTTGGGTCTGGGTCGAGTTCAACCTTAAGAACTTCCGAAATAACTTTAAAAATTTCAATCCAATAATAATTCAACCGTGGGCACGTTACAAAACTATGTATTAAATTTGTTTCAAGATTCTTACATTTATCACAAATAGAGGAGAGACTAGGAAAGATACTTTTTAATTTGGTTTTCGAGTAGTGTAATCTATATATAACTTTAAATTGTATCAATGTGTGTCTAGCATTCAAAGAACACCAATGTATTCTTTGTAAGCTTTCTTCCCAAGTTTCTTTTATTATAGGTAATCCAATTTCATTTTCCCATGCTTGACGATATGTTTCAGTTGTTGGGTTCTCTTTATCTAAAATAATATTGTATATATAAGCTATAAGCTTATCCGTATTTGGATGTAAATTAAACAGCTCATCTAATAAGCCTGATTCTTTATTTTTATAGTCTTGTGTGTTGCATTTAATAAAATCTCTAATTTGTAAATACCTAAAATGGTGTTGTGAAGGTAGTCCAAAAATATCTTGTAACTCTTCAAATAATAAAAATTTTCCATTTCTATAAAGGTGTCCTATCCTTTTAATTCCTGAATCCTCCCACAGTCTAAACCCCGCATCTAAGATTGAGGGTTTAAACAGTGGGTTATTCCTAATTGGTAACCTAAAAGAAAGATTATCCAGATATAAGGTCTTAACTATCTGTTTCCAAATACGCCTATTATTATGAATTATAGGGTTGTCCCTATAAGTCTTTTTTTGTACTTCCTTTGGTGCGAAAATAATCGACTCTATATTGAAAGGTAAACAGTCTTCCTTTTCCATTTTTAACCACATTGGTTCATCATCCATATTTACCCACCAAAAATTCATATTCTTAATCTGGACAGCCCAAAAGTAGTATAGAAAATTTGGAAGTGCTAGCCCTCCATTTATCTTAGACTTACATAAATGTTTTTTACTTATTCTATGACTTTTGTAATCCCAAACAAAACTATTAACAATATTATCAATTTTTTTTTTTTTAATTTTTGGGAGAAAAAAAGGAATTGCCTGAAATAAATATAACAATTGTGGTAAAAAAATCATCTTTATAGCATTAATTCTACCGATCATAGATATAGGGAGTGTTTTCCAATATGAAATGTTTTTTTTAAGTTTCTCTAATAATTGATAATAATTAGCTTTAATTAATAATTTATAGGATTTAGACACATTGATTCCTAAATATTTAAATTTATCTGTAACTATTTTTAATGGGTATTTTTGTAATATATTTACATTTATACCAGTTATAGGCATAATGTCACTTTTATTCCAATTAATCCTATATCCTGAAAATACGCTAAATTCATTTATAACATTGAATAACTTGGGAATACTACATTCCGGCTTAGTAATATAAATCAGAATATCGTCTGCATATAAAGATATCTTATTATTTGTTGTGTCAGTATTATACCCATATATTTCAGGTTCTGATCTGATTCTTTCAGCCAGAGGTTCTATCACCAAGGCAAATAATAAAGGGTAGTGGCATTTATTTTTGCATTATGACACAGCTGAAGGTGAGATAGACAATGACAGGGGACTGGTGTTACATTGAGATTTGGGGTTGCAATTACTGATATTTTGCTTGAAGTAGATCTTGACTTCAAGGACCAGCACCGAGTGATTATCGAGGTGGCTACCTCCCTGTTCTTCGTTCCTCTTCTCCAACTTGTTTATCAGCGCTTTACCGTGGAGCAGGTGGTCAGTGCTTCCCACTCGTGTTATTAGGCAATGCAACAAGTATGGACCACGACAGATATTGATGGTTAGACCTCACTTCCAGTATCGTGTTCGTTTCTAGTCACCCCCTTGCAGGAAGAAAGTGGAGGCTTTGGCGAGGTGCCAGAATGCTGCACTGATCAGAGGGTATTAGCTACAGGGAGAGGTTGGACAATAATTGGTCAAATAAAAATGTTCAAATTACCAAATGGATGCAAATCATTTAATTAAGATTGTGTTTCCTTCCAAGGTACAGAAACATATATTTTTTTTGTTGCAATATTTCTCCCCAATCTCTTGCCATGACCTCTCCACAAGTTGTAATCAGAAGTATTATTTGACAAGGTTTCACACTCCAGACAGGTGAAGGAGTTAAAGGTAGTTGGGACAAAGACTCTCTGACCCAGCAACAAAGACCCATCAACAACAGCAAGGAGCAAATGGCAATATAGGCAAACAGCCACCAATATACCGGCATATAACAAGAAGGAACTTACTGCAGATGCCACTTTATACCAAAGAAAGACACAAAATGCTCGAGTAACTCAGCGGGTCAGACAGAACCTCTGGAGATCATGGATAGGCAAGTCTGGAGAAGGGTCCCAACCCAAAATGTCACCTATCCATGTTCTCCTGAGACGCTGCCTGACCCGCTGAGTTACTCCAGCCCTTTGTGTCTTTATTCAATATAATGGACGGTGGACTGAAGAGCAATAGTTGTTCCATAAATAAATAGCAGTACAAATGAAGCGTATTGATTGAATGTGATTAATTGTGATTGAAAGGTGTATTTGCAGATTAAATTATTTTAACCAATCAAAATGTTTTGCACAATAAAAACTGAAGAGAAATCATGTGCAAAATCATGAGAGGAATAGATCAGGTGGACGCACAGCGTCTCTTGCCCAGAACTGGAGGACATAGGTTTAAGGTGCGGGGGAAAGATTTAATAGGAACCTGAGGGATAACTTTTTTTACACAAAGCGGGTGGGTGTATGGAATGAGCTGCCAGAGGAGGTAGTTGAACTTAAGGGCCTTTCTCCACACTGTATGGACACTATGATAGTAAACTTCAAGGGTAACACTGTTAAATATTGATTTTTGGAGGCATTTCCAAGGTTAGATTGCTTCAGGTCAGACCAATTCAGGAACCAAATAATGAATATGTACAGGGAGGAACTGTAGATGCTGGTTTAAACCAAAGACAGACAGGAAAAGCTAGTGTAACTCAGCGGGTCAGGCAGCATCTCTGGAGAAAAGGAAAAGATGACGTTTTGGGTCGAGACACTTCTTCAGATAAATGAATCCGTTTTGCTGCTGCAATACCTGAATATCCCATTCCAATTAAAAGAAGGAGCAGAACAGCAGGGTATGGAGACACTGAGGTGAAAAGATTAGATAATATTCTATTTAAAAAAAACATTCAAAGGGAAACATGTTGGGCAAAGTTCCTCGCTGGGGAAGGCACTGAACAGAATTTCTCTCCCCTTTGAAAAGAGTTTTAAACCTGATACTTGTATTCCAACAAGTACTTTTTGAGTTTGGTCGGGAGAGGAAGTTCGTGAATCCTTCTGGTTGCTCTATGGATATTAATGCGGCAGAAGTGTTGCAGTGTTGGCGTCTGATTGTACAGCGGTCTGGTCAGTTGCAGCTGGACACCACCGCTTTGCAGAGCTGGACGCTGGGCGTTCTGTATCATCTGACACAGGACCACATAGTACTCCACCATGTCCACCACGCTGTCAAACCGCTGCAGCTTTGGTCTTGCAAGAATCACCGAGTCCAGTCTGAACTTGCCGTCTTGGTATTCGATCCTCAGGCTGGTCGGTCCCCAAACCGTCTTTACAGAGATGGTGAGAAAGTAATCGCGGTGTGAGCTGTCCCTCACCAGGAAGGTGCCTTCAGCTGCCTCCTTTAACTTCTCATTTGCTTCGTTCGCATTAAGAGCTCCCCAGTACCATCCTACGATAAACAATACACATAAACGATTAGTATAGTTTCAGTTTGGAGATACAGCGTGGAAACAGGCCCTTCGGCCCACCGAGTCCACGCCGACCAGCGATCCCCACGCACACTAACACTATCCTACACACACTGGGGACAATTTACACATACGCCTACATACCTATATGACTTTGGAGTGTTGGAGGAAGCCGGAGCACCCGGAGAAAACCCACGCAGTCACGGAGAGAACTTACAAACTGCAAGCTCAGTAAGGCAGCGACCATACCGTTGCACCATCGTGCCACTTGTTGGTCGCTCTTTTTTTAAGTTTTCAAAAGATAAATTAATTATTTTAACCAATCAAAATGTTTTGCACAATAGAAACCAAAGAGAAATCATGTACAAAATCATGAGGGGAATAGATCGAGTGGACGCACAGAGTCTCTTGCCCAGCGTAGGGGAATTGAGAACTAGAGGAGATAGGTTCAAGGTGAGGGAGGAAAGATTTAAAAGGAACCTGAGGGATAACTTGGCTTTTAAAAACTCCAGTGTGGTACTGGCACATATAGCAGCTCAGAAAATGAGTGATGGTCCTTAGAGGAAAAAATATATATTATTTACAAATGGTTTCAGCTACTTTTAGTGATATCAGCAAGGATACAAGCCAGCTTCAACGTCCATTTTCATGATATTTCTTGATGGAGACCTGACCACAATGTCAACGGTCCATTGAAGACCGTTAGACATAGGAACAGATTTAGGCCATTCAACCCATTGAATCTACTCTGCCATTCAATTATGGCTGTTTAATTTTTCCCTCTCAACCCCATTCTTTTACCTTCTCCTCGTAACTTTTGACACCATTCCTATTTCAAGGACCTATCAATTTCCGCTTTAAAAATACCCAATGTCTGGGCAATTAATTCCACAGATTCACTACCCTCTGTCTAAAGAAATTCCTCCTTATCTCGATTCTAAAGGTACGTCCTGTGGTTGTGCCCTATGGTTCAAGGCTCTTCCATTGCTGGAAACATCCTTTCCACGTACGCTCTCTCGAGGCCTTTCATTATCTGGTAGGTTTTAATGGGATCCCCCTCTCTCTCTTCTAACTCCAGGAAGTACAGGCCCAGAGCCATTAAAACTCTCATAGGTTAACCCCGTCATTCCTCTCCAAAACCAACACAACGTTCCTTAGATATGGGGCGCATACTCCAATGTGGTCTGGCCAGTGCCTTATAAAGGATCAGCATTATTTCCTTGCTTTTATATTCTACTCCTCTCGAAATGAATGTGAGCATTGCATTTGTCTTCCTTACCGCTGACTCAACCTGCAAATTAATCTTTTGGGAACCCAGTGCCAGCACTTTGAAGTCCCTTTGCACTTCCAATTCCTGAATCCTCTCCCCTTTTAGAAAGTAGTCTGTGCATTATTCCATGTATCAAAGTGCATGACCGCACACTTTGCTACTCTGTATTCCATTTGCCACCTCTTTGCCCACTCTCTCAACCAGTCCAAGTCCTTCTGCAGCCTCCCTGCTTCCTCAACGTTACCCGCCCCTCTGCCTATCTTTGTATCATCTGCGAACGTAGCCATAAAGCCTTTAATTCCCTCATCAAAGTCATTAAGCTATAATGTGGAAGGTAGCAGACCCCTGCCTCGTTCACCTCTAACCAGCATATTGGTGGCTACATCAGGGCTGCTTATTGCTCTTACACAGAACGTGAAGCCTTTACTGCCAACTTCCGCTGTTAACTTTCACAAGGTTGATTTATTATGTATTATGAAAAGGAAGCCATTCGGCCCATTGTGTAGAATCTGGCTCCCAACAGAGAAACCCGTCAGTCCTAATCCCCTAGATAGAAACAAAATGCTGGAGTTACCCAGCGGGTCAGGCAGCATCTCAGGAGAAAAGGAATAGGTGATGTTTTGGGTCGACCTTCCTCATAATAACCCTTGTTATTTTATTTGTTGACTTACAACATTCCTTCTGACATGCCCCATCCCCCCAACCCCCCCCCCCCCCGCCTCCCTTAAATTCTTTTGCCACTTGAGTACACAAAAGGATAATTTACCGTGCATAATCTTAGGGGTCCGGGAAAAAAACAGAGCAACCGGGAGAAATCCGTGGTCACGGCAGGATTGAAATCTCCACACAGAGATCACATGAGGCCAGGCTCAAACCCGTGTCCCCAGCTCTATGAGGCAGCAAAACAGTATATCATATTCACAGTGATTATCTGACAATAGCACATCATTTCGAGGACACCGTGCCATCCGCATTGTGTCGTGTGATGTGAACTGGAAATCGCATGGGGACATTCACTCATCTCCCAGAGTGGGGCGGCTCTAGCCAGCCCGCCGGGCCCATGAGAGACGTATATTGCAGGCAAGATGGCAATTCAGTGCTGCATTCAGCCCACCACCCTGACTCTTCACACATCCCTATGTCAAATAGTCCAAAACACTCAAAGGAGTGGAAGCATAGTTTCAGCATGCTACAGGTCGGCTCCATCACACTATGAGTCGTCGGTCAATAATGAGAGACTAAAGGGCCTGTCCCACCAGCTTGCAACTCTCTGCGATGAGCGCGACCTAACATGGTCGCTTGAGCCGTCCGGCGTTGATCGCCGGAGCCGTGCGGAATTGTGCGGAGTTCGTCCCAACATTGCGAGGGGCTCCGAAAAACTGACCATGTTCAAAAATTCCGCGCGGCAACGGCTTGTCGGCTCGCAGTCGCCTCGACGCATTACACACCGTCTCGACGTCGTGCCTCCGTGACCCTCTCTGTAGGTGCCTCCGTGACCCTCTCTGTGTGTGGCTCCGTGGCCCTCTGTGTGTGTGCCTCTGTGCCCCTCTCTGTGTGCCCCTCTCTGTCCTGGCGAACTTACCTTTAAGACTTCGCTCCAAGTTCGCCTCACTTTGCGCCGCGTTGCGCCACTCACCCGACCTCCGCGCGGCCCTCGCTGCCGGTTTGGTCGCGCTTGCCGCATGCAGGCGCATGCTGGTGGGACCGGCCCTGTACAGGGATCACCCGACCTCCGCGCGGCCCCCGCTTCTAGTTTGGTCGCGCTCATCGCATGGAGTCGGATGCTGGTAGGGCAGGCCCTTAATAGAGTTCTGGGCGGCACGGTGGAGCAGTGGTAGAGTTGCTGCCTTACAGCGCCGGAGACCCGGCTACAATCTCAACCACGGGTGCTGTCTTTGTGTGGAGTTTGTACGTTCCCCCCGTGACCTGCGTGGGTTTCCTCCCGCATTCTCAAGACGCACAGGTTTGTAGGTTAATTGACATTGGTAAAATTGGAAATCTGCTAGAGTGTGTAGGATAGTGTTAATATGTGGTGGACTCGATGGTATGAAGGGCCTGTTTCCACGCTGTATATCTCAATTAAACTAGAGGAAACAGTTAAACAATTATTATTAAATCATAATGTCACCAAAATGTTTATTTTCCCTAGAGCTTAGAAACAACACCATATAATCCTGCAGTATTTCTTATCTGTCCAACTCAATGCAGAATTCAGCCAACTTCACACTCAGCAATGTGCGTAGAGTTTCTAACAATATCCAGACATTGCTGTTGGGAAATTAAACTATAACCATTATCAAAGAACATTCTATAATCAAAAGATCCAAGGTTAAAACTCAGTACAGTAAAGAACATAATATTCTTTGGCTGAGAGCAAGCCACAAGTCTCATTTCAGTCATGTGCAGAACTTGCCAATTCCTAGCACTCCAATTTAAGACTAGCTACATCACCATGGGCGGCACGGTGGCGCAGCGGTAGAGGTACTGACTTCCAGCTCCAAAGACGCGGGTGCGATCCTGACTACGGGTGCTGTCTGTACGGAATTGGTTCGTTCTCCCCGTGACCTGCGGGGGTGGGGTGGGGGGGGGGGGGGGGGAGGGAGGGGGGTGGTTCATAAGTGATAGGAACAGAATTAGACCTTTGGCTCAATGAGTCTACTCTGCCATTCAATCATGGCTGATCTATCTCTCCTAACTTTCTTGATTTCTCTCTTTCTCTTTTTCTCTCTTGCCCCGTCTTGCTTTCTCCCCTTCGTCTAATTGTGCTGATGGTGGACTGGGGTTGGGGAAGAGGGAGAGAGCTCGCAGTTAGTAGGGGAGGGGATGAGGTCTGATGAGTGATAGGTGGATACAGCTGAAGGTAGGTTTATTGACAGATGGTTGGATAAAGGCCGAAGTTGAAAAGACAAAAAGCGTGAGATATGCATCAGAGTATTTAGTATAAAAGTTGGGAGGCCATGTTGCAGTTGCATAATCATAGAATCATAGAAATTAGGTGCAGGAGTAGGCCATTCGGTCCTTCGAGCCTGCACCACCATTCAATATGATCATGGCTGATCATCCAACTCAGTATCCCATACCTACCTTCTCTCCATGGCCTCTGATCCCTTTAGCCACAAGGGCCACATCTAACTCCCTCTTAAATATAGCCAATGAACTGGCCTCAACTACCCTCTGTGGCAGAGAGTTCCAGAGACCCACCACTCTCTGTGTGAAAAAAGTCCTTCTCATCTCGTTCCTAAAGGATTTCCCCCTTATCCTTAAGCTGTGACCTCTTGTCCTGGACCTCCCCAACATCGGGAACAATCTTCCTGCATCTAGCCTGTCCAACCCCTTAAGAATTTTGTAAGTTTCTATAAGATCCCCTCTCAATCTCCTAGATTCTAGAGAGTATAAGATGTTGATGAGGCCACATTTAGAGTATTGTGTTCAGTTCTGGGCACCAAGTAATAGGAAAGATGTTGTCAAGCTGGAAGGGGTGCAGAGATAAGTTACGAGGATGTTGCCAAGACTCGAGGATCTGAGCTACGGGGAGAGTTTGAGGTAGCTAGGACTCTATTCTGGAGCACTGGAGGATGAGGGGTGATCTTGTAGAGGTGTACAAAAATCATGAGAGGTATAGATCGGATAGATGCACAGAGTCTCTTCCCAGAGTAGGGGAATTAAGAACCAGAGGACATATAGTAGGTTTAAGGTGAGAGGGGAAAGATTTAATAGGAACCTGAAGGGTAGCTTTTTCACATAAAGTGCGGTGGGTGTATGGAACAGGCTGCCAGAGCAGGTAGTTGAGGCAATTACTATCGCAACAGTTAAGAAACATTTAGACAAGTATATGGATAGGACAGCATTGGAGGGATATGGGCCAAACCCCTGACACCCAAACTAATCAAGAATCTATTTATCTCTGCCTTAAAAATATCCATTGATTTGGCCTCCACAGTCTTCTGTGGGTTAGGGTGGGTGGAGATCAGATCCTGGGCCATTGGACATTTGGGGTTTTGCCGCAGAAACAAATAGGGCATATTGACATATATATACATGGAAAATAGGAAATATCCGGGTATATTTTAGCATTCCTTTGCTTTAGACAAGTCAAGCAATCTCTGCCCATAGGAATACACTGTACCAGAATGCCCACTGTACACTCTCACCTCCCCGCCCCCCCCCCTAATCAATTTATGAAATTTTACTTAACAGAATTTTTTTTTCCCTAGAAATTCAACACTTTCATTAATTTAGGAATGGGTTTAGTTTAGAGATAAAGGACGGAAAGAGGCCCTTCAGCCCACCGAGTCTGCATCGACCAGCGATTCCCGTACATTAACACTACCCTACACACACTAGGGACAATTTACATTTATAGCAAGGCAATTAACCTACAAGCCTGTACATCTTTGGAGTGCGGGAGGAAACTGAAGATCTCCGAGAAAACCCACGTAGTTACGGGGAGAACGTACAAACTCCATACAGACAGCACCTGTGGTCAGGATGGAACCTGGGCGTCTGGCACTGTAAGGCGGCAACTCTACCGCTGTGCCACTGTGCTGCCTTGCAATGTCTTGTGGTTAAGGACTGGTGAAACATGGTCTCCATTACTTTGTTACTTGTAGACAGATAAGATGAAGTATTTTACATTAATCTTTCAGATACGCAAAACACATTGTTTTACAACAAGATTTAATGTATAAGTGGTTTGGATTTTAACTGACAATGACAAGATGTATGGGGGTGTTGAACATAACAGATGCCATCATACCAACTTCTGCACTGAATGCAAGCAGCCTGCTTGCCACAGTTAAATTACCATTATCTTTTACTGTTGAACTAGATTTCAGCAGGGATCTGAACTTAACATCTCCAGAGTGAGTTTGGCGGGGATCGGGAAATTTGCCAATGATCTAGAGGCAAGATTAGACATTTATTCAGGGGATCATTTAGAGTTCAGAATGGATGACACGTCTAAAAGCTCAAGCTGAAACAAAAACAAAGAGGCTGGAGGAACTCAGCGGTCAGGCCGTATCTGTGGAGGGAATCGACAGGTGACTTATCGGATCTGGACCCTCCTTTAGACTGTCAGAGTAAAGGGCCTGTCCCAGTTGGCGATTTTTTTTCGGCGGCTGTCGGCGTCATATCAGTGTCGTCAAAAGATTTTGAACATTTCAAAATACAGCGGCGACACAAAAAAATGTTGCGACACTTGAAAAACACCGCGCGTCATACGACATCACGCCGCGTCATGCCGCATATTTTTCGGTGACCTGATATGTCAGTCAATGATGCCAGCAGTCGCCGAAAAAATCGTCAAGTGGGACAGGCCCTTAAGGTTCAGCGGCCACAGTTTAAGAATAAGGAGTATGCCATTTAGAACGGAGACGAGGAAATACTTTTTCTCACAGAGAGTGGTGAATCTGTGGAATTCTCTGCCTCCTAGGGCGGTGGAGGCCGGTTCTCTGTATGCTTTCAAGAGAGAGCTAGATAGGGCTCTTAAAAATAGCGGAGCCAGGGGATATGGGGAGAAAGCAGGAACGGGGTACTGATTGTGGATGATCAGCCATGGTCACATTGAATGGCGGTGCTGGCTCGAAGGGCCAAATGGCCTACTCCTGCACCTAATGTCTATTGTTTATTAAGGGCGGAGAAAGCTAAGGGAGGAAAAGAAGCGGGGGTGGGGCAAAACCTGGCAAGTGATAAGTGGATACAGTTGAGGGGTGAGGGGGGGGAGATTGGCTGATGGGTGAAGAAAGTAACAAACACCAGAGGAGAAAAGGGTTTGAGATCAGGAAAGACGAGTGAAATGTAAAGCCGCAAGGAGAGATGTGGGTAGAAGGGTAAAGGAGGGAGGGAAAAGAGGGGGGCGAAAAGGAAAATAATGGACTCGGCAATGAGAGCTGAGCTTGCAGTGGAAAGGAAAGGAGCAGTGTGACTGGGGTGGGGGGAGATAACGGGAGAGATGTCCACATCAGAGTGGGTGGCAGAGGAATGAGATGGGGTTAGGGGGAGGTATTACTTGAAAATTCAATATTTATACCATTGTGTTGTCAGCAGAATACGAGGTGTTCCTCCAGTTTGCATGTGGCCTCACTCGAGCAATGGACAGAAAGGTTGGTGTGGGAAATGGAAGCAGAATTAAACTGACGAACAAGCAGGAGATCCAGCAGGCCTTGGCGGACCGAGCGCAAGTGTTTGGTGAAACGTCTCATCGATGCAAGGGATTTTGTAGATTACAGTTTGTTTTAAAAGTTAATTGGGGCCTTGGTGGTAATTTTCAATACTTTAATAAACGTTCACCGTTGCCTTTTTCGACACTTCAGCTACCAAGGATCAAAGGAGCTGGTCCGTGAGGGCAAGCGGGAATGATGTCCGAGAACTGAGCGAGGGTATAAGGTGAAACTGTCGCCTAGTCAACGCTTGGTCTCACCAATGTAGGGGAGCCCACATTGAGAGCACCAAACGCAATAGATGACATTCAAAGAGCAGCACATGAACCTCTGTCTCACCTGGAAGTACCGTTTGGTTCCGTGAATGGAAGTGAGAGAGAAGGTGTCGTGCCAGGTGTTACATATTTTTAGATTAGAAATACAGCGCGGAAACAGGCCCTTCCGCACACTGAGTCCTCTCCGACCAGCGATCCCCGCACACTAACGCTATCCCACACACACTGGGGACAGTTTACAATTTTGCCAAGCCAATTAGCCTGCAAACCTGTACATCTTTGGAGTGTGTGAGGAAAACGGAGCACCCGGAGAAAACCCACGCAGGTCATGGGGAGAACGTGCAAACTCCATACTGACAGCTTCCGTAGTCTGGATCTGTGGAGCTGTGTGGCAGCAACTCTACCGCTGCGCCGCCATGCGATGGAGACATAGAAATTGAGAGTAAGTGATGGCATCCTTGCAAGAGGAAAGGTGGGAGGACGTGTGGTCGTTCACTGTGGAAGTCAGTGTGTTGTAGATGTCCGTCAGGGGTTTATCCCTGTGATGGAAACAGTGAGGTCAAGAAAGGAGAGTTAGTTGTCAGAGATAGTCCAGATGAATTTGAGGGCAGATGAAAGTTAGTGGTAAAGATGTTGAGTTCAACGAGGTGCAGCAGGCAGCCCCGATACAGTCATCGACTCAAACGTCCACTGTTCCCACTGGGAAACATTTTCCAGAGGGTTTTTGCGGTTCTGGATGTGTTCAAATGATCAACGTCAGGATGGGAGCCATCATAAATGTTTTCAACAATGTCAAGGAGGAGGGCATTTGCCAGTTGGGATGGTCAAGTTGTGCTTTGAGTTGTACAACTACAGTTGTACAATAGAGGAGGTGAACAACACAGCTCTGGAGTCAAGGCAACAGCGGAGAATGAATCAGTGGGGGGGGGGGGGGGGGCTTGGTTGATAGTAACACTGGAAACACAAAAGGGTCTACAGATATCTGTACTGATCAGACGTGAGTAGGAAGGAACTGCAGACGCTGGTCCACAACAAAGATTTTCACAAAAAGCTGGAGTAACTCAGCGGGTCTCCAGAGAGAAGGAAAGGTGACATTTCAGGTCGAGATCCTTCTTCAGACCTGTTCAGAAACAGGGCTTCCAGGCTTCTACAGTCTCTGTATAATGTGGCACATGGTTATTCCCATCTGCAGTCTCCTTCAACAAGACCTCCTCCATGCGAGAACTGGTAGTCATAATTTGTTTCAATTTTCCAACAAGTTGTGGACATCTATTCCAAATTATTTCTGAACATAAGATGCAGTTAAAAATCAACCACGTTTGGCTCCGGAGTCAGAGGCCGGACGTGTTAATAATGGCAGATCGCCTTCCCTGATGTACACTATTTTTTATACGTTCATAGTTACAGGAGCAGAATTAGGACATTCGGCCCATCAAGTCCACGCCCTGGTCATAGGGTCACAACGGCAGCCCTGGACACAGACCTGCACCTCATCCGCAGCCTGGATCGATCCTGACCGGTTCTCAGGCGCTGCAATCGTTGCCGAACCGGCACTGGATCAACCCCATCCCCACCTGAGTGCCCCCCCCGCCCAGGGGTGACCAGAGACGTCGGGAGTCAGATGGGCGCAGTGCCCCAGGCCCACAGCCAGCGTAGAGAAGTAGCGCTAAACCCAGCTCAACTCTGCCTCTCCCACCGGGTTAACCTACAGCCCTGCCTGGACTTAAGGGAAATATGGCCCAGGCTTACAGCCAGTGCGGAGAAGCAGCGCTAGCTACACGGCTCCGGACTGGTATTCCGTCAGTCCAGGCAGGGCTGTAGGTTAACCCGGCGAGACAGGCAGAGTTGAGCTGCATTTAGCGCTGGATTGAGCTGTAATTACCGTTCACAGGGCCCACGGCAGAAGCCTTCAAAGTCTTGCATGTGTGTGTTAGTGTGCACATGCGCGCGCGGCCGCCAATAAATTGTGTCCCCCCAGTTCCCTCTATATTTTTTTTTGTTACATTTTTTTATTAATTAGAAGCAACTACATAATAAAAAGCAGTTTGTTCGTTGTCGACATGATAAAATGCATTTTGTGCTTTGTAAACATACATTATCAGTATTATTTATATTAACAATTGCATAATAATTGTACTTCTATATATTTTTTTTCCATTTTTTATAAAGATAGAAATTGATAGAGAAAGGTTAAACAAAAAAAGGATAAAAAGTTGAGAAAGAATGGAACGTTCTACAGATTATGCATCGTTGGAGATATATCCGCGTTTTATAAAATGTACTTCTTCATCTATTCTTTGATTCAGGTTTCAGTCGGGTTCTCGTGCCGAACCAGTTTGCCCCTTCAAATATTCAATAAAAGGGGACCATATTATTTTAAACAGTTCTTGTTTGTCCATTAAGACAAATCTTAATCTTTCCAAATATAGGGTCTCCAACATTTCTGTAGTCCACATTTTAATTGTGGGGGTAATAGGGCCCTTCCAAAATTTTAATATTTATTTTTTCCCAATTATTGAACTATAATCAATAAAAGTTCTTTGATTCGAAGTAATGAATTGATTTTGTTCTGTTATTCCTAATATTATTAATTTTAAGTCATGACCAGTTTGGTATTGACGACTTCTGAGATTATCTTTAAAATTTCCATCCAAAAATTATTAATTTTTATACAACTTACGAATGTGTGCGTTAGGTTAGCCTCTAAGTGTTGACATTTATCACAAATTGGGGAAACACTTGGAAAAATTATTTATTTTTGATTTACATAAGTGTTTCTAGTTTATTCTGTGGTTTTTATAATTCCATATAAAATTGGTGACTGTAGAATCAACCTTTTTAAAAAAAGTTTTTGGGAGATATATCGGGATTAATTGAGAAAGGTACAATAATTGCGGGAGAAAAATCATTTTAATTCTACCCAACATTGAAATAGGTAATGTTTTCCAATACAAAATATTCTTATCTAATTTGTTCAGTAAAGGTGGAAAATTAGATTTAAATAAAGAAGTATATCTCTTTGTTACATAAATTCCAAGATATTTAAGTTTTTCTTTTACTATTTTAAAAGGGAATTGTTGTAAAATATGTGGGTTACTTTCCATTATTGGCATGATTTCGCTTTTATTCCAATTAATTCTGTATCCTGAAAACGAGCCATATTGAGTTATTAAATTTAGTAAATTTGGGATACTAACTTCAGGTTTAGTAATGTAAACTAATACATCATCTGCGTCCCCTCCATATTCTGATAGCGATTTCCGTCACTGCATGTCTGTATGGAGTTTGTACGTTCTCCCCATTACCGCGTGGGTTTTCTCCGGGTGCTCTGTTTTCCTCTCACACTCCAAAGACGTACAGGTTTGTAGGTTTGTAGGTTAATCAGCTTGGTATCAATGTAAATTGCCCCTAGTGTGTGTTAGTGTGTTGGGATCATTGTTTGGTGTGGGCCTGGTGGGACTAAGGGCCTGTTTCTGCTGTATCTCTAAACTAAAGTCCAGTTGTATATGCCTCTGGTAGGGACAGTGTTTCAGCAGACAAATTCACAAGTCATTGGAGTAGAATTAGGCCAATCGACCCACCAAGCCTACTCCGCGATTCAATCATGGCTGATCTCTGCCACCTAGTCCCATTTTCCTGTCTTCTCCCCATATCCCTTGACACCTGTTCAAATCAAGAACTTGTCTGCCTTAAAAATATCTATTGAGTTGGCCTCCACAGCCCTCTATGGCAATGAGTTCCACAGATTAACTACCCCTCTGACTAAAAAGGTTCCTCCTCACCTTTCTAAAAGAGTGCCCCTTTAATTTGGAGGCTATGACTGGTCCTAGACTCCCCACCAGTGGAAAATCTAGACAATGAACTGCTGGAGGGAGATGCACAGATAATACTAAAGATAATCTTACAAGCTAACCATCATATACTTGTCATATTATCTTGCAATAATGCTTCTGTGAAAACGTCATTATGAAAATATTTTGATTAATGTATAAACCTAGGGTGCAGCAAAAAAGTTTTATTCACAACCTGTGTGACAGGTGGAAGCTACTATGATGGTTAAGTACTACTGAATGATTTTAAATCACAGAATTCAAACTAGTGCTTCATTTGATCGACATAGATCTTCGGAAATCTTAATCAACAGAAATCTTCCCAATACCAAACCTGTTTTTAAAATAGCAGAAACAGAAATAAATAAGTGGGTTATATTCAAGTTGTGAAATTCAGCACTATTTTTGTCTTTCAGTTTAGGGATGAAATCAAATATTTTATTTGATCCTTTGCTCTATTCAATGATACACTTTTGAAAACGTTTGTCCAATATTAATATTTATTGGGCTGTTCCAATCCTCTAGTTCCATTTGATAATATTTTGGGGTAACGAGCGCTCTTCAGGCTTTTGGCAATTTATTTGTTGTTTGCATATAATTAGACGAATGCACTTTCAATCAGTCTTAAGTAGATTCCGTGTGTGTAGGAAGGAACTGCAAGTGCCGGTTTAAACCGAAGATGGACACAAAAATCTGGAGCAACTCAGCGGGACAGGCAGCATCTCTGGAGGAGAAGGAATGAGTGACGTTTCGGGTCGGGACCCTTCTTCAGAACCCGAAACGTCACCCATTCCTTCTCTCCAGAGATGCTGCCTGTCCCGCTGAGTTACTCCAGATTTTTGTGTCTATCTTAAATAGTTTCGGTATGATTTTGGGATTATAGCAGGGCAGCTGGTCGATCACTGTAACCATCAGGAACCTTGTGTAGGAAGGAGCTGCAGACATTTCAGGTCGAGACCCTTCTTCAGACCGAGATTCAGGGGAAAGAGAAGTGAGATATAATATAGAATGAAAGATATACAAAAAAGTAATGATGATCAAGTTGGGGTAGAGCCCACAATGGTCCATTGTTGGCTGTGGGCCAGGTGATAACGAGTTATACAGTCAATGAAACTTCATGAATTCATAAGTGGTATAAACCAAGTCTACTCCGCCATTCAATTATCACTGATCTACAGTATCTTTCCCTCTCAACCCCATTCTCCTGCCTAGGCCCTATACCCCCCCTGACACCATACTAATCAACAGGTTGACAGTGAAACTAGCACAATGACTAGGGTGGGAGGGGGATGAAGGGAGAAGAGTTGCAAGGGTTACTTGAAATTGGAGAAATCATACTGCTGGGTTGTAAGCTGCCGAGCAAAATACGAGGTGTTGTTCCTCCAATCTGCGTTTGGCCTCACTCTGACAGTGGAGGAGGCCCAGGACAGAGAGGTCAGTGTGGGAATGGGGATTAAAGTGTTTGGTAACCAGCAGATCATGTAGGCCAAGGTGGACTGAGTGAAGGTGTTCAGTGAAACGATCGTCCAGTCTCTGTTTGGTCTCGCCGATAACTATTGTTACACAGATCAACACTGTTAACTACTGTGGTGAAGGGGGAATGTGCCTGACAATTCAATAGTTTCATTAAAGGATCCAAAGTTACAAGTGGCCCCAAAGCCAGAGTCCCAGCACATACAAAGGAAGATGGGCAGAGAGAGACATCAGCCATTTACACCCTGACCACCAATAATTATAGTTACAGATATATCAGCATGGTTCCTTTGGATATATTTCCTGTTAAGATGCGAGAACATGTTCCGCTCAATTCATTTTCATAAGCGGAATGTAGCGTGCTGTTGCTCCACTCTGGTTTAGTATAGTTTGGAGACACAGTACGGAAACAGACCCTTCGGCCCACCGAGTCCGTGCTGCCCAGCGATCCCCACACCTTAAGACAACCTTCACACACAAGGGACAATTTACATTTAGATTTAGACCAAGCCAATTAAACTACAAACCTGAACGTCTTTGACATGTGAGATGAAACCGACGATCTTGGTGAAAACCCACGCAGGTCACGGGGAGAACGTACAGACCCCATACAGACAGCACCAATAATCAGGATCTAACCCGGGCCTCCAGCTAGGGAGAAATTGACCCACTCCCACACCCCAAATACATACAGGTTTGTAGGTTAATTGGCTTGGTATAAATGTAAATTGTCCCTAGTCCCTAGTGTGTGTAGGATAGTGATAGTGTACGGGGATCGCTGGTTGTTGCGGACTCGGTGGGCCGAAGGGCCTTTTTCCGTGCTGTATGTCTAAACTAAACTAAAAATCCAACTAAAGGTGGACACAAAATGCTGGAGTAACTCAGCGGGTCAGGCAGCATCTCTGGAGAGAAGGAAAAACTAAACTGAACAGGTGACACTGGGTGAAAGACAAGGAGCATCCCTTCAGTTTGTTTGTTTGTTGTTTGTTTGTTTCCGTACATGCAAAGAACGAGCCCATTTAAAATCATCTCCATATCGACAAACGTTGTGACAAAAAAAGCTTTTTCCCCTTTGGTCAATTATTTTCCTCACTACAAGTGGCTTTCATTAGTTTCCACGCTCTAATTAATTAATGAATTAATTGACTGATTAATTTGATTCGCTTTATTTTATATACAAGCTTGTTATCTTTGTTAAGGGAAAATCTATTCACCCTCGTCATTCCTCTTCTGCGCTGTTAAACAAGTATCTTATCTTTGATGTTGAGGCCACAGTAGATTTGCTTAGAAATGCAGATTCTTTTCAGAACATCATCTTTCAAGATTCTGATATCTTTCATGACAGAGAACAGCAATTGTTTAGGTTTGCCACAGTGGTCAATTGGAATTGCAAATAGCAGGAGTATCTCTGATCTCTGTCCTTTCTCCATTAGATGCAGTGGCCTCTTGTTACATGCTCAGTTGCGAGTGCTCGAGTTTTTATGCAAGGAACCTGTGCATTCAAGGACCACAGTCGAGAATCCTTCCCCTGCTGGACATTGAGAGAGTGTTTTCGTCACCCCTCAAACAAGGGACTGGATATCACTCCATGGGGGCCACATTGAGTGCCAAATGTATCTTTTTAAAGACAGGTGCAAACATCGTTGAATAGGACCTTGGAATGATCAACTAAGTAGCTTTGGTCCAATAGAAAAATGAAGCACATGCGAGTTGAAGGGGATGGAATAGGACAGGGCCTTTGAGGAATATAAAGAAAGGAGAGGGGAAAAAGTGGTTGCGTAGAAAGCCAAAAGGGACTACAAATGCCCTTGGCAAGTTGGATTAAAGCAAATCCCAACACCTTTTATTTCTATGTTGGAAACAATAGGGGAACTAGGGAGAAGGTACTGTAGACAGACACAAAATGCTGGAGTAACTCAGCGGGACAAGGAATGTGTCCTCTGGAGAGAAGGAATGGGTGACGTTTCGGGGTCGAGATGCTTCTCAGGACCACTCAAGAATAAAGCAGGGAATGTGTAAGAAATAACTGTACGTGCTGGTGTAAATCGAAGGTGGACACAAATTGCTGGAGTAACTCAGTGGGCGAGACAGCATCTCTGGAGAAAAGGAATGGGCGACGTTTCAGGTCGAGAATAATTAAATAATCAGGAATAAAGGAGGGAATTTGTGCCTGCACTAAATGAGTAGCTTGCGCCTGCTTTCATCAAGGAGAAGGACAAGGAAAGCAGTGAAACCAGAGAGGAGAATAAAATTAACAATTAGTTCTTAGGGGCGGCACTGTGGCGCAGCAGTAGAGTTGCTGCCTCACAGTGCCAGAGACCCAAGTTCGATCTTGACTACGGGTGCTGTCTTTTGAAAGAATCTGCTATAAAGCTACGTGTGCAAAACTCATTGTGTTGTCGAGAGTCAAGAATGCTTCATTGTCATATGTACAAAAAAACGGAACAATAAAATTCTTACTTGCAGCAGCACGGCAGCTCTGTAAACACAGTACTCGGAGGTAACATAATAAACAAAAGAAATTTCAATAATTAAAAATATATATTACTCTAAAGCAAAAGCTAGCTGCAACCAAGGCAGTTCGTGCTGAGTTAGTAATGAAAGACCTTATGAAACATAGAAAATAGGTGTAGGAGTAGGCTAGTCGGCCCCTCAAGTCAGCACTGCCATTCAATATGATCATGGCTAATCATCCAAAATCAGTACCCTGTTCCTGCTTTCTCGCCATTTCCCTTGATTCCATTAGCCCTAAGAGCTAAATCTAACTCTCTGCTGAAAACATCCAGAGAATTGGCCTCCACTGCCTTTTATGGCAGAGAATTCGACAGCTTCACAACTCTCTGGGTGAAAAAGTTTTTCCTCATCTCAGTCCTAAATGATCTAACCCTTATTCCTAATCTGTGACCCCTGGTTCTGGACTCCCCCAACATCGGGAACATTTTTCCTGCATTTAGCCTGTCCAATCCCTTAAGAATTTTATATGTTTCGATAAGATTGCCTCTCATCCTTCTAAATTCCAGTGAATACAAGCCCAGTCGACCCACTCTTTCATCATATGTCAGTTCCGCCGTGCTGGGAATTAACCCGGTGAACCGACTCTGTACTCCCTCAATAGCAATAATGTCCTTCCTCAAATTAGGAGACCAAAACTGCACACAATACTCCAGGTGTGGTCTCACCAGGACAACCTGTATAATTGCAGTAGGACCTCCTTGCTCCTCAACTCAAATCCTCTCACAATGAAGGCCAACATGCCATTAGCTTTCTTCACTGCCTGCTGTACTGAAAGCCCAACGGTGGATGTGTCACAAGTAATGGACAAGTTGGTGACAGGAATATCCTGGCGAATGGGTAGTCTGGAGCATAGTTGTTGCCACCGTGTAGATCAGGCCATTTAATTGTTCACGTACTCAGTACGAATCCAAATAACAGCAGTCGTTTGACACGAGGCCCAACCTTGTGACGGGCATTTTGGAATCCAAGTTAATGATTAGCTTGTTTTCCTCTGTTAGGATTTGCTTTGCCTCAGTAACAAAACATGACAACTTGTGACATGCCGTGTGTAATTTAACAGATAAATCAAAAGGGCCTTTTGGATAAAGAAAAAGATGGATGGGCAGCAAGCAGCAAGCAGACATGACAACTTCCCTATCAGACCGTGCCTCACTAGCAAAGTTTCCAATAAATTGCCCATTAATTATAAGATTTATTCATTCTGGCTTTTACTTCAACAGATTTCAGTTCAGTCCACAATAGTTCCGTAGAAATTATTAACTAGCCACAGGTGAAACACTATTGTAGCCACATCCAACGATGTAAGCAAACATGTACTGTGTTTCTTTTACAAATCAACATTGATTTTTAGCAAACATCCGTGTGTCAGTAGCCGAAGAAATATATTTGTTAACTGTCTATAAAAGATGCATCTTTTACTTTTTACGTTTTGTGCTTTTTTGAACAAGGAATTAAAGATTCACCTTGTAACACTCCCCCGCCCCTTCCCTCAAGCTTTGCTGGGCCTGTCCCTTGCATCTCAGTGGTAGTGTTCAGGGCAGTGTTGATCCCCATGGGGATGAAGGCAGGAGAATGGTGTTGAGACGGAGAGATAGATCAGCCATACTAGCACTACTATGAAAGTGTATGATGTTCACCTAAGGTAGCGAAGAGGTTGCAGTGAACACGTTCTCATCATACGAGGTGCTGCAAAGATAGTCAACAACTTCAAGTGCCTAGGATCTGTTCGGCCAGCAACCTAATCTGGTCCCTTCACACTGATGTGGTGATCAATAAAGCACATCAGAAAATTTACTCTTAGATATCTGAGAAGATTCAGCATGTCCACGAGGATTCTCTTGAACTTCTACAGATGCACTCTGTAAAGTATTCAGGCAGGATGCATCTCAGCCTGGTGTGGCAACTGCTCTGCTCTTGACTGCCTGAACTTGCATAGAATGATGAACACAGCCCAGTCCATCACAGGCTCATTACTGAATCACAATATAATCGCGAACTAGAAGTGCCAGTGCCGTTGCTTACCTGGGCGTTTAAAGAGATCTGGCATGTTACCAAATACTCTTACCGACTATTAATGCTGCACAGTATAGTTGCAACATGCACAGTGGCTCAGCGGGTAGGGCTGCAGCGTCAACAGCAACAGAGAACCAGGTTCGATCCTGACCTCGGATGCTGTCTGTGTAGTGTTTGCATGTTCTCCCTGTGAACGTGGGTATCCGCCGGATGCTGCGGTTTCCTCCCACATCCCGAAGACGTGCGGGTTTGTAGGTTCATTGGCAGACGTAAAATTGCCCCTGATTGTTAAGGAGTGAATCTGAAAGTAGGAATAATATAGAACTGGTGTGAACGGGTGATTGATGGTCAGCGTGAACTTAGTGCAGTGAAGGATCTGTTTCCATGCTGCGTCGCTAAACAAAACATGAATTGGTACAGCAATTCAAATACAAGATGTTGCAGAGATTTGCAAACACGGCCTAGCCCATCATTGGCAACATTGAAAGCACATACATGAGGCGCCGCCTCAAGAGGATAGCATCTATTTTCAAGGATTCCAACATCTGGCCATGCCCTTTTTTCAGAAGCCTGAAGTCCCACATAACCAGCTTCAAGAACAACTACTTTCCCGCAACCATCAGGATCTTGACAGAACACTTTTTGCGCTTTCATGGACTCAGTCAAAGAGACCTGGAGTGATACAGTGTGGAATCAGGCCCTTTGACCCAACTTGCCTACACGGGCCAACATGTCCCATCCACATTAGTCCCACTTGTCAGTGTTTGGTCCATATCGCTCTAAACCTGTCTTTATTTAAGTTTGGTTTAGAGGTACAGTACGGAAACAGGCCCTTCGGCCCACTGTGTCCGCACCGACCAGCGATCCATACACGTTAACACTATCCAACACACACTAGGGACAATTTACACTTATACCAAGCTAATTTACCTACAAAACTGTACGTTTTTGGAGTGTGGGAGGAAACCAAAGATCTTGGAGAAAACTCATGTGGTCACTTGGAGAACATAAAACTCCGTACAGGCAGCACCCGTAGTCGGGATCGAACCCGGATCTCCAGCACTGCGTAGCAACTTTACTCCTACACCACCATGCCACCTTAAAACGTTGCGATTGTCCCTGCCACAACTACCTCCTCTGGCAGCTTGTTCCATACACCCGCCACCCTTTCTGTGAAAAGTTTGACCCCACAGATTCCTATTAATTATTTTCCCCTTTACCTTAATCCTATGCCCTCCAGTTCTCGATTTCCCCACTCTGGGCAAGGGACTCTGCGCATCGACCCTATCTATTCCTCACATGATTTTGTATACCTCTATAAGACCACCCTTCATTCTCCCGCGCCAGGGAGTAGAGTCTGCTCCCAGTCTGCTCAACCTTTTCGAATAGCTCAGACCTTCGATTCCGGGCAACATCTTTGCAAATCTTCCCTGTTCAACCTTTCAAACTTGACAACATATTTCCTGTAACATGGTGCCCAGAACTGAACACAATATTGTTTTGCACTAATATCTTGGTTTTGCATGTCTTTTCTTCTCACTGTGTTGTATAATTTATGCGCAACATGGTTCATGGGTTGTCTGGGTCTATGTGCCTGAGATGCCACTACAAGCAAGATTTTAATTGTACCTGTACTTCACTGTACTGTGCATAAAAAAAATATGACAACAAACTTGGCCTCCTATCAAACCAGTCCATCGTCAGTGCGTTGCATCAGGAAGGCTGGAAATATCAACAAGGATGCCTGCTTTCCCTTTTCTCTGCAGAGAGTGGTGGGTACCTGGGACCGTCTGCCAGGTGGGGCGGTGGAGGCAGATACGACTATGGTGTTTAAGAGGCTTTTATATAGGTACATGCACTATGCAGTGAGTCAAAGGACATGGATCATGTGCAGACAAGTGAGCTTAGTTTATTGTGGCATTATGGTCAGCACAGATCTAGTGGGCCGAAGGGCCCGTCTGTGCTGTACTTTTATATTCTCTATGTACTGGGAGAAGATGTAGGACCTTGAAAACTTGGAAATCCAGATTTTCTAACCAAGTAACCCTTGCTTTCCCCCTCTCTCCATCCCTGCCCCTATCCAATTCTCTGACCAGTCCCACTGTCTCCGACTACATTTAATCTCTGTTTGCTTTGTTCTTACCTTCTTACCTTCTCCCAGCTACATTTTCCTTGATCTTCATCCCCTTTGTCCTGTTTTCACACCTTACACTTCCTTATCTATGTATCTCCCTCTCCCCTGACATCAGAAGGGTCTTGAACCGAAACATAAAGTGCAAGTGAAATGAATTTGCCAGCAGCGGTACAATGAAAAAGAACACACAAAAACACAATAAAAATTTGACATCGACATCCATCACAGCATTCATCACTGTGGTGGAAGGGACAAAATTTGGCCAGTCCTCCTCCATTTTCCCCCGTGGTCGGGACCGCAACCCTCTGCAACCGCCGCTGCGGGCGTCCAGATGAGTAGACAAGGTAAAGTGCAGGTAAGTCCTAAATCGGTGCTTCCCCACCGGAGACCGCGGCTTCAGGTTGGTGTAGGCCGCAGGCCGGCAGTCGAAGATCTAAAGTCCCCGCCGCGCTGCAGCCGGAAGCACCGCAGACCGCAGGGCCGGCAGTCGGAGCTCCTCTCCAGGGGACCCCGGCGAGGGATCCCGCTCCAGATGGTAAGTCCACGCCGCGCCCTCGGTAGATGTTGGCCGCGAGCCGGCGGTCGGAGCTCTTCTCCTCCCGGATCCCCAACGAGGGATCCCAGGCCCAGACTGCCGCACTGGCTGGAGCTCTGCAGACTCGGGCCAGTGAACGGACGAGAGTCCACGCTGCGCCCGCAGCCGAAGCCCCGGGCGCGTCTCTGGCAAAAGGCCGCACCGATCCTCAACATTAGGCCATATCTTATCCACCACCCCCCCCCCCCACCCCCCCACCCCCCCACCCCCCCCGCACCACTCACGCAAGACACACAGAGAAACATTAAGAACATCCATTAAAACACACTAAAAAAACAAAAAAAAGTAGAAAAAACTAGCACGCTGCTGGCAGGGCTGCCGGCTTGCAGCGCCCCCACCGACCGCCCCTATTCCTTCTCTCCAGAGATGCTGCCTGTCCCGCTAAGTTACTCCAGCTTCTGTGTCTAACCTAGATTTAAGAATAGCTCAGTCACCACTGATATCGGATTCCTGAACTATTCACCTCTCTCACATTCTCTTCCAGGAAGTGCTGGTGCATATTCTTGCTCTTAACTCTTTCTCATTTGCTTATTCTGGTATTTGCTCTTTAGTTTTTTTTGTACTACTTCAGATTGAACCACAATCTTTGCACCATTCTGCTGTTTTTATTGTTGTACTTATTGTATTCATGAGCTTCAAGCAAACCAGGCACACCAACGCCTCTACTTCCTTAGAAGGCTCCGGAAATTCGGCTCTCACCAACTCCCACCAAATTCTACAGATGCACCATAGAAAGCATTTTATCAGGATGCAACACAGCTTGGTTTTGGGAACAGCTCCGTGAATTGTCGCCGCAGCCCAGACCATCACACTAATCAACCTCCCTTCCATTGATTCAATTTACACCTCACGCTGCCTCGGCAAGGCCACCAGTATAATTAAGGTCTAGTCGCACCCCGGCCACTCCCTCCTCTCCCGTCTCCCATCGGACAAAAGGTGTAGAAGTGTGAAATGCACACCTCCAGATTCAGGGACAGTTTCTTCCCAGCTGTTATCAGGCAACTGAACCATCCTACCACAACTAGAGAGCGGTCCTGAACTACCATCTACCTTACAGGAGTCCCTCACACATCATTGATCGCACTTTACTTGCTATCAAAGTTATTCCCCGTAAACATGTATCTATACACTGCGGATAGCTCAATTACATAGAAACATAGAAAATTCCACAGACTCACCACTCTCTGTGTGAAAAATGTTTTCCTCATCTTGGTCCTAAAGAAATTCCCCCTTATCCTTAGACTGTGACCCCTTGTTCTGGACCTCCCCAACATCGGGAACAATCTTCCTGCATCTAGCCTATCCAACACCTTAAGAATTTTGTAAGTTTCTATAAGATCCCCCCTCAGTCTTCTAAATTCTAGCGAGTACAAGCCAAGTCTATCCAGTCTTTCCTCATATGAAAGTCCTGACATCCCTGGAATCAGTCTGGTGAACCTTCTCTGTATCCCCTCTATGGCAAGAATGTATTTTCTCAGATTTGGAAACCAAAACTGTACACAATACTCCAGGTGTGGTCTCACCAAGACCCTGTACAACTGCAGTAGAACTTCCCTGCTCCTATACTCAAGTCCTTTCACTATGAATGCTAACATACCATTTGCTTTCTTCACTGCCTGCTGCACCTGCATGCCTACTTTCAATGATTGGTGTACCATGACACCCAGGTCTCATTGCATCTCCACTTTTCCTAATTTGCCACCATTCAGGTAATAGTCTACCCTCCTGTTTTTCCCACCAAAGTGGATGATGTCACATTTATCCACATTATACTGCATCTGCCATGCACTTACCCACTCACCCAGGCTATCCAAGTCACCTTGCAGCCTCCTAGTATCCTCCTCACCCCTAACACTACCTCCCAGCTTAGTGTCATCCGCAAACTTGGAGATGTTGCATTTAATTCCCTTGTCCAAATCATTAATATATATTGTAAATAGCTGGGGTCCCAGCACTGAGCCTTGCGGTACCCCACTTGTCACTGCCTGCCATTCTGAAAAGGACCTGTTTACTCCTACCCTTTGCTTCCTGTCTGCCAGCCAGTTCTTTATCCACATCAATACTGAACCCCCAATACTGTGTACTTTACGTTTGTATACTATGTGGGACCTTGTCAAAAGCCTTCTGAAAGTCTAGCTATAACACATCCACTGGTTCTCTCTTATCCACTCTGCTAGTTACATCCTCAAAAAATTCTATAAGATTCGTCAGACATGATTTACCTTTCGTAAATCCATGCTGACTTTGTCCAATGATTTCACCACTTTCCAAATGTACATGATTATCTAAAGGGACAAATTGGCTCGGTTCGAGGGCCTGACTGAAACCTGAACAAAGGAATGGATGAAGAATTATATACAATAGATCACTGATATATCTCCAATGAAGTATAGATTGTTTCATACTCCACTCACATTATTGATTTTCTATTTTTACTCATATTTTATTTTCCTCTATTATTTCTCTCTATCAATTTCTTTCTGTATCAAAAATAATAAAAAATATAGAAGTACAAACAAGAATGATTGTAAACTTTAAAAATATTAAGAATGTATGTGATGAATAATATATTCTTTTTCTTTCTTTTCACATTTTAATTTGTCTTAATATGTATTTACTTCTAATAAAAAATATTTTACAAAAAAAAAGATTCGTCAGACATGATTTACCTTTTGTAAATCCATGCTGACTTTCTCTAATTATTTCACCACTTTCCAAATGTGCTGCTATCCCATCTTTAATAACTGACTCTAGCAGTTTCCCCACTACCGATGTTAGACTAACTGGTCTGTAATTCTCCATTTTCTCTCTCCCTCCTTTTTTTAAAAAGTGGGGTTACATTAGCTACCCGCCAATCCTCAGGAACTACTCCAGAATCTAAGGAGTTTTGAAAAATGATCACTAATGCATCCACTATTTCTGTGGCTACTTCCTTCTGTGGCATCCCATCCTCATAGTCTGGGATGCAGACTATCCGGCCCTGGGGATTTATCGGCCTTTAATCCATTCAATTTACCTAACACCACTTCCCGGCTAACCTGGATTTCACTCAGTTCCTCCACCTTATTTGACCCCTGGTCCCCTGCTATTTCCGGCAGATTATTTATGTCTTCCTTAGTGAAGACAGAACCAAAGTAGTTATTCAATTGGTCTGCCATGTACTTGTTCCCCATGATCAATTCACCTGTTTCTGACTGCAAGGGACCTACATTTGTTTTAACTAATCTCTTTCTCTTCACATATCTATAAAAACGTTTGCAGTCAGTTTTTATGTTCCCTGCCCATTTCCTTTCATAATCTATTTTCCCTTTCCTAATTAAGCCCTTTATCCTCCTCTGCTGGACTCTGAATTTCTCCCAGTCCTCTGGTTAGCTGCTTTTTCTGGCTAATTTATTTGCTTCATATTTTGTTTTTATAGTATCCCTGATTTCCCTTGTTATACATGGATGCACTACCTTCCCTGATGTATTCTTTTGCTAAAATTGGGATGAACAATTGTTGTAGTTCATCCATGCAGTCTTTAAATACCTTCCATTGCACATCCACTGTCAACCCTTTAAGAATCACTTGCCAGTCTATCTTGGCCAATTCACGTCTCATACCTTCAAAGTTTCCTTTGTTTAAGTTCAGAACCCTTGTTTCTGACTTAATTATGTCACTCTCCATCCTAATGAAGAACTCAACCATATTATGGTCACTCTTGCCCAACGGGCCACGCACAACAAGACTGCTAACTAACCCTTCGCCATTACTCAATGCCCAGTCTAGAATAGCCTGCTCTCTCGTGGGTTCCTCTACATGTTGGTTTAGAAAACTATCCCACATACATTCCTCTTCCTCAGCACCCCTGCCCATTTGATTCACCCAATCCATATGTAGATTGAAGTCACCCATTATAACTGTTTTACCCTTGTTGCAAGCATTTCTAAGTTCCTGTTAGATGGATTAATTTTTCAATTAAAATCATGTATTATCTTTCTGCTGACTGGTCAGCACTTTTTTTTTTTTAATTTCAAAATAGACTTTATTCAAGTAATAAATATTTACAATACATCAACCGTGCGAAAAATCCATCCGACATTTTCGGAGGCTATACAAATTGTTCCATGCAGTCTATATACATTTTTCAAATTTTTCAAATTTCACTAATCGATCCCCCACCCGTGCCACTCATGTGGCCCACTGGCGTGGGGTACCTTCCGTTATTTTGGAGGGCGTCTCCACCATACCGTGCCCCCCATGTCCAGCAGCGGAAGGACCTTAGACTGTGGCCCTCCCCCACCGAGCCTTGGCGTTGGCTGCACCGAGTTTCAGTGCGTCCCTCAGCACGTACTCCTGCAGTCTGCAGTGGGCCAGTCGGCAACATTCCCCGACGGACATCTCGCTCTGCTGGGTGATGAACAACGCTCGGGCAGACCAAAGAGCGTCTTTCACCGAGTTGATGACCCTCCAGCAGCACTTGATGTCAGTCTCTGAATGTGTCCCTGGGAACAGTCCGTAAATCACAGAGTCCTCTGTGACGGAGCTGTTTGGAATAAAGCGTACCAGGGACCCTTGCATTTTTCTCCAGACTCTTTGGGCAAATCCACACTCTGCAAAGAGGTGGGCAACCGTCTCCACTCCATAGCAGCCGTCCCGAGGGCAGCGTGCGCTGGTAGTGAGGTTCCGACGGTGCAGGAAGGATCTGACTGGGAGGGCTCCCCTCACCGCCAGCCAAGCCAGGTCTTGGTGCTTGTTGGTGAGTTCTGGCGATGAAGATGGGGCGGCAGTGTCCAGCTGACTGGCACCTTGCGTGGCATCTGCGCCAGGCCCATCCTTCGCAACACCGGGGACAGGTAGAACCTCAGCAAGTAGTGACACTTGGTGCCCACGTGCCTTGGCTCTACACTCCGCCTGATGCAGCCACACACGAAGGTGGTCATCAGGATGAGGGCGACGTTGGGCACGCTTTTACCCCCGTTGTCTGCTGACTTGTACATTGTGGCCCGTCGCACCCGGTCCATCCTCGACCCCTAGATGAACTGGAAGATGGCCCGGGTGATCCCTGTGGCGTAGGAAGGAGGGACAGGCCACACCTGTGCCAAGTACAGCAGGCCCGAGAGCACCTCACACCTGATGACCAAATTCTTTCCCATTATGGAGAGGGAGCGTTGCCTCCACAGCTCCAGCTTCTTCCCCACCCTGGCTATCCGCTCCAGCCAATTCTTGTTACACACCTCAGCCCCCCCGAACCAGATCCCCAGCACCTTCAAGAAGTCAGGCTTGATGGTGAAGGGGACGGAAGATCTGTCGGGCCAGTTGCCAAAGAGCATGGCCTCGCTCTTCCTGCGGTTCACCCTGGCTCCCGTGGCCGACTCAAACTGGTCGCAGATACTAATCAATCTGCAGACCGACCCTGGATCCGAGCAGAAGACAGCGACATCGTCCATGTACAGGGAGGTCTTTACTTGAATGCCCCCACTGCCGGGCAGTGTCACTCCTCTAATGCTCGCATCCTTCCTGATGGATTCGGCAAAGGGTTCAATACAGCAGACAAACAAGACAGGAGAGAGAGGGCAACCCTGCCACCGGGTCAGCACGCAACAAAAGCTTTTCACTGTATCCAGGAGTGTAGGCCTGTTGAGGGTGTTCCAACCCAACCCATTGGTGGAGCAGAGCCTGTGAGTGAGACTGGTAAGTATTAATGTGTTAACTTGTTAGTGTTTTAAATTTGGTAAAGTGTTTTTAAGTTGACATCTTTAAGAATTTCAACTGTAATTGTACCGTTAATTGTTTTATCTTTTTTTTAATAGATAAGGTGGTTTAAGTCATCATAATTCTATGCGTGCAGCAGGTAAAATACAGTAAACAGCAAGAAAGAATTGTCCACCGACCAGCGATCCCTGTAGATTAGCACGATCCTACACACACATTCGAGGGACACTTGTTCATCATTGGAGTTTGGGAGGAAACTGGACCACCCGGAGAAAACCCACGCAGACACGGGGGAAACGTACAAACTCCGTTTGGACTGAGTCTCCGAGACTGCGAGCGCTGTTGGCTGCAACTCTACCGCTGCGCCGCCCTTAATAATCAGTCATGCAGTCAGCTGCCTGCCCGTTTACCACGCTTGCCTGCCTGCATTAACTCTGAAGAGAGACACACAAAATGCTGGAGTAACGCAGCGAGTCAGGCAGCATCTCCGGAGAAAAGGGAATAGGTGACATTTCGGGTCGAGACCCTTCTTCAGACCTGAAAAGTTACGTTGTTCTTTTTTTCCAGGGATGCTGGCTGACCCGCTGAGTCACTCCAGCTATTTTTGGCTCTCGTCTTGAGAACCCGCTATATCCACAGTTCTTTCCTGCACGTCGATCTGAAAAGACTGGAGCCCAGCGAATAACTGAGAGAGCGGTGCGGGGAGCTTGTGGCAAGACCTGCAACCGTACGTTGGGTTATGTATAGAGGACGGAACTGCAGATGCTGGTTTACACCGAAGATAGACACACAAAATGCCGGAGTAACTCAGCGGGACAGGCAGCATCTCTGGAGAGAAAGAATGGGTGACGTTTCAGGTCGAGACCCTTCTTCAGACTGTACTTGGGCTAATTGGCCTTGGCCGTTTGAATAATACCACCGAAGGTGCGACAGGTAGACAAGGATTGGAGCGGCTCCGAGGTAGCGTTTGGCCAAGAGCATGCAGTAACACCTCTGGGTGGAGAAGGACAGTGGCCCGCGGGACAAACCCACCCAGCCAAACAACGCTGGGAGAGAACATGTGCAGGAAGGGACTGGGCCCAGCGGCGAAGTTGCTGCCTCACAGCGCCAGACACCCGGGTTCGATCCTGACCACGGGTGCTGTCTGTACAGAGTTTGTACGTTCTGCCCGTGAGTTTTCTCCGGGAGCTCCGATTTCCTCCCATATCCTAAAGACGTATACAGTATGTTTGTAGGTTACACAAAAAGCTGGAGAAACTCAGCGGGTGCAGCAGCATCTAAGGAGTGAAGGAGATAGGCGACGTTTCGGGTCGAGACCCTTCTTCAGACCTTATTTTGTTTGTAGGTTAATTGGCTTCGGTAACATTGTAAAATTCTCCCTGTGTTATTGTACCTGCCTTCTCTCCATACCCCCTGATCCCTTTAGCCACAAGGGCCACATCTAGCTCCCTCTTAAATATAGCCAATGAACTGGCCTCAACGACCTTCTGTGGCAGAGAATTCCACAGACTCACCACTCTCTGTGTGAAAAAAGATCTTCTCATCTCCGTCCTAAAAGACTTCCCCCTTATCCATAAACTGTGGCCCCTTGTTCTGGAGTTCCCCAATATCGGGAAGAATCTTCCTGCATCTAGCCTGTCCAACCCCTTAAGAATTTTGTTAAAGAATGAACTGCAGATGCTGGAGAATCGAGGGTTACACAAAAAGCTGGAGAAACTCAGCGGGTGCAGCAGCATCTAAGGAGCGAAGGAGATAGGCGACGTTTCGGGTCGAGACCCTTCTTCAGACTGCTAGTCTGAAGAAGGGTCTCGACCCGAAACGTCGCCTATCTCCTTCGCTCCTTAGATGCTGCTGCACCCGCTGAGTTTCTCCAGCTTTTTGTGTAACCCTTAAGAATTTTGTAAGCCTCTATAAGATCCCCTCCTCAATCTCCTAAATTCCAGCGAGTACAAGAGGAGTCTATCCATTCTTTCTTCATATGGAAGTCCTGCCATCCCAGGAATCAGTCTGGTGAACCTTCACTGTACTCGCTGGTCGGCGCGAACTCGGTGGGCCTGTTTCCCCGCTGTATATCTAAACTGAATTGCAGATGCTGGTTTATATCGGAGACAGACACAACATGCTGGAGTAACTCGGCGGGTCAGGCAGCATCTCTGGAGAACAAGAATATGTGACGCTTTTGCTCGGAATCCTTCTTTAGGCTGGATGTAAGGGGAGTCTCATTTTCTCTTTGTTGTCTATCTTAACGCTGGGAGACCGCGGGCTCGTCTGAGAGGGTGAGTACGATCTACTGGCGTTTTCAGTCGCTTGCTGGTTGCCTTGGAACGCAGTATCCTGCACCAGCCTGCACACGACATGTCAAAGGCTGGGGAAGCGATCTCCTCTGGAACCCAGTCAGGCAGCACAGAAACCGGGATGGATATTCCCAGAGTAGGAATCCACTTCCCTCAATGAGGTGGGGGTGGCGGGATCAAGGAAATCAGTCAAAAATGGGCAGCGGTAGAGTTGCTGCCTTACAGCGCCAGAGAGTTGTGAGTCTGTGGAATTCTCTGCCTCAGAGGGCGGTGGAGGCGGGTTCTCTGGATGCTTGCAAGAGAGAACTAGATAGGGCTCTTAAAATAGCGGAATCTGGGGATATGGGGATGATGTAAGGCAGGAACGGGGTACTGATTGGGGATGATCAGCCATGATCACATTGAATGGCGGTGCTGACTCGAAGGGCCGAATGGCCTACTCCTGCACCTATTATCTATTGTCTATTGTTCGATCCTAACTGCGGGGTGCAGTCTGTACGGCGTTTGTACGTTCTCCCAGTGACCTGCGTGGGGTTTCTCCGGGTGCTCCGGTACAGTGTACAGCGTGGGAGGTGAATTGCCTTGGTATGAATGTAAAATTGCCCCATGTGTGTAGGATAGTGATAATGCGTGGGGATCGCTAGTCGGCGCGGGCTCGGTGGGCCGAAGGGCCTGTTTCCGCACTGTATCTCTAAACTCAACTAAACTAAAAAACAAAGTGCTCCGCGGGTCAGTGGGGGGGGGGGGGGGGGGGCAAAACGTGTAAGAAGGAACTACAGATGATGGTTTACACCGAAGATACACACAAGTCTGATGAAGGGTCTCGAACCGAAACGTCACCTGCTCCTTCTCTCCAGGGATGCTGCCAGACCGGCTGAGTTACTCCAGCATTTTGTGTCTAGTTTCGAGTCAAGTCCCTTCTTCAGTCTGAGGTCTGAACTTAGTTTTGTTTTGCTCCAGAATCCAGCATCCGCAGTCTCCTGTGGCTCCACTTATTAAAACGTTCATTCAAACAAAGAGAAATGCGACAGGAGCGTCTTTAGAAGTCTTTAAAGGTCTCTGAAGTTAAGAATTTTTAAATATAATTTAAGATTATTTATATTTTTGACAGTTTGAAATCGTTTGGAATTTGGGGAAATTATAACTTCTAATCGCCAGTGTTGACTCCGGGCAGATAAAATAAAATAAATATTTGACTGGAACGTGAATTTCACAACACACAGCTGACTATTTGAGGAAGGACATTCTTGCTATTGAAGGAGTACAGCGTAGGTTCATTGAGGTTAATTCCCGGGATGGCGGGACTGTCATATGATGAAAGAATGTAGCGACTGGGCTTGTACACTCTGGAATTTAGAAGGATGAGAGTGGATCTTATAGAAACATACACAATTATTAAGGGATTGGACAAGCTAGATGCAGGAAACGTGTTCCCGATGTTGGGGTAGTCCAGAACCAGGGGCCATAGTTTAAGAATAAGGGGTAAGCCATTTGGAACTGAGATGAGTAAAAACTTTCACACCCAGAGAGTTGCGAATTTGTGGAATTCCCTGCCTCAGAAGGCAGCGGAGGCCGATTCGCTAGAGAGTTAGATGGAGCTGTTTAAGAAAGAACTGCAGATGCTGGAAACATCGAAGGTAGACAAAAAATGCTGGAGTAACTCAGCGGGTGTGGCAGCATGTATGGAGAGAAGGAATTGGCAACGGGGTATTGATTGGGGATGATCAGCCATGATCACAGTGAATGGCGGTGCTGTCTCGAAGGGCCAAATGGACTACTTCTGCGCCTATTGTCTATGAATTTATGTATCTATGGATAGAGTTGCTGCCTTACAGCGCCAGAGACCCGAGTTCAATCCTGACCACGGGTGCTGTCTGTACGGAGTTTGTACGTTCTCCCCGTGGGTTTTCACCGGATGCTCCGGTTTCCTCCCACACTCGAAAAACGCACATGTCTGTAGGTTCAATTGGCTTGGTAAATGTTAAAAAAAAAATGTTCCTTGTGGGTGTAAGATAGTGTTTAATTGCGGCTTTGCACATGGCCCTCCCAACCCACTCAGCTTCCAGTATAGTCCCGGGTGGACTCTTCAGGAGTGATGAGTACAAGGTTTGTAGGTTAATTGGCTTCGGTTTAAGGAAAGGTGAATTGGGTGGTGCTAGTGTACGAGGTGAACGCTAGTTGGTGTGGACTCGGTGGGCCGAAGGGTCTGTTTCCGCGCCGTATCTCCTAAATCTGAAACTGCACGCCATTCTCAAATTGCCCCCCTCTCCACTTCGCCCCCTTTCTCCATTCCCTTCCCTTCCCTGTGTGCTTATTTTCTTTCTAAGGTTCTCACTTCATCTCTTTTAGGAAGGTGGAAAATCTGATGTCACCAATTTCATTTTAAATATGACTTTATTTCACATCCACACATTAGCCCGTCCCTTTACTCTAAAGATTCTGCTTCAGTTTTAAACTTTTTTTTAAAGGTTGTTTTTCATCTATAAAACAAACCCTCCATAAGTTTGAATAGAAAATGTCGTTTCAATCGCTTTAGAACATCAAACTGGCGGCCAGGCCACTGAGCTGTGTCAGTAACATTTGCAATGTAACAAACAATGTACGAAACGAATTCTACAAAAAATAATAGATGAACAGAAATAAAAAATATTTCTGCAAAACACACAGGCTGCTTTCCAGGAAATAAAAAAACATTTCTGTTGGGTAAAATGGACGAATGGGATAACTTCAATCGCGGCCACAAGGCAATATCTACCATTCCCGCGTAGGATTCGGCGAATATCACGAATGTTGCACCGTGTAGCGGTCATTTTTTACGGGTTGTACAGATATGTTTTTGTCAACAGAAGCAAAGGGCGGTGGAAATGAAGAGAATTTGTAAACAATTGTTCAGTAAACTCCGCCAAAGATCGAAGCGTGAGATAGCGGGGCGTGGAGTTACTGTAGACAGAGTCCATTCTCAAAAGACTTGTACAATTAAAATATTCAAAATGTGTATGTTTCTTTGTGGTGTAAGGGGAGGGGGGTGTTAGCGGTAGAGCGCCTGTGTGTGTGTGTGTGTGTGTGTGTGTGTATGTACACGGACGGATCACAGGTGCGTTGCATGGGGAGGTGAAGGTGTGTGGTGGATACCTACCTGTCCTCTCTAAATCAGCCATGGCCGCCGAGATGCGGTCCCGGTCCCGGTCCCTTTCCGACGCCCCCGGCTCTCGCTGAGGACCCCGTTCACTCTGCATTGAATTCACATCGTCCGCCGCTTCTAGGCAAGTCATTGGGGGGTGGAAACTCCAGCAAAAATGGCTCTCCAAGTTTCAAACGAGGGAGGGAAACCCCCCTCTCTCGCTTGTAGTCCCAAGAGGTTTCCACCGGGAAGCGGGATTTGGTTTTGCAACACGAGGTATTAACGACTGAAGGCAGGGACGGGAGAGGGAGAGGGAGAGGCGGGGGCAGGGGCAGGGGCAGGGGCAGGGGCAGGAGCAGGGGCAGGGGCAGGGGCAGGGGCAGAGGCAGAGCGAGATGGTTTGGGAGACAGCCCCCCGGCCTGTGATCACCTGCCGGGGACCCGCGATACCCGGAAACGCCGACGTTGATTTGAGGGGACATTTCACGAGTGTTGTCCTTTTTGTCATGTGCTCCGGATATGAACCGGAATAACGAGATTCCTACTTCGCTTCAGCCCGGCGGCCCAAGCTTCTGTTTCCACCGAAGACGGACACAAAAATGCTGGAGTAACTCAGCGGGACAGGCAGCTTCTCCGGAGAGAAGGAATGGGTGACGCTTCGGGTCGAGACCCTTCTACGGACCGGTGGTTGAGTTATATAAACCCTCTCTGCGTGTGCCTTGGCGATGACACGCCGAGGATCTACACTCGGGTGTGCATTCGCATTCGCATTCGCACACCCAAGTGTAGATCCTCGGTGTGTCATCACGAGTGTGAGAGAGCGGCCCGAGTGTGCCCGCGTTTGGAGCAAGCAGCGAGATTGTTGAGAATGGTTAGTTTTCCAGCAACGGGGCAGAGACGGCTGCACGATCCGTCTTCCTCTCCCTATCCCATCATAATTGGAACGGGGGGGGGGGGGGGGGGGGACAATCGCAGATGGACGCAAAAGTGCTGGAGTAACTCAGCGGGACGGGCAGCATCTCTGGAGAAGAAGGAATGGGTGACATTTCGGGTCGAGAGCCTCCTTCAGACTATAAACGAGCCGAGCCCCACAAAAAAACCAAACGGAGGAGGACTTCCCCGCCCCATTAGCTATCTGAGGTTTCCCTTTAAGCGAACGCTCGCTGCTTTCACATATTCCTCTATCCCGGGATATTTGATCTCGGACCAGTGGCGTTCGACTCGAAAAGGAAATGCCATTCACTGGGGGATTGGCAATAACAACGGTGTGACGGCAGTGGGGGGGGGGGGGGGAGGGGGAGGAGAGAGAGAGAGCCAGGACAGGGATGGGAAGAGAGCGTTGGGTATGAAGGAGGGGAGAGGTTGTTGATGAGGGTTGGGTTAGAGAGAGCAAGCGGCAATGGGGTCAGGGAATCTGCCTTCTCTGCTCCAGCCTTGCTGTAAGCAGTAGCTCGGATTGCGAGCGGAGATTCTCTACTCACCGACTCTCTCTCACCTCTCTTCCCCACCCCTCTCCTATCCTTCGCCTCCCTCTCCCCTCCCCTTTCCTCTCCTCTCCCCTCCCCCTCCCCTCCTCTCTCCCACTGCAAAACACACAGGCTGCTTTCCAGGAACTTTCCAAGAACTGGGTCCCGTGACGAGGCTGGCAGGCATCCAGTCTTAAAGCAGATGCGGCGCCGCGTCCGGCTCTCGCTCTCTCCCTCGCTCGCTTCAATGCGCCCAGCCGCTTCTAAGCCCTGCCTCCCTTTAAGGAGAGGTGTTTCCATGAATTCTTCGAGGTGAAGATCAGGGCTGGGGAGAAAGAAGCCTCCGCCTCTGCGATGGCAAAGCCGGGCGGTGGGAGGGATGCCGAGTAATTTACAAGGAGCTACCCGTGTGGGAGGGAACTGGCTTTGCACCGAAGACAGACACAAAAAGTTGGAGTAACTCAGCGGGTCAGGCAGCATCTCTGGATAAAAGGAATATGTCTCGACCCAAAGCGTCACATATTCCTGCCTGTCCCGCTGAGTTACTCCAGCTTTCTGTGTCTGTCTTCAGGGAACTGCAGTTGTTTAAAACTGGAGCCAAACCCCAGCCTCAAGTAAATCCGCCTCCTCCAGAGCGCTAGGTCCGGGATGGCCATTTCTGATTCCGCACCACACAACCTCGTCCCGGGAAGCATTTAATCTCATGTCGAACGTCCTGGAGCCGACCTACTGAGTATTGATAACGGCTTCGATCCTTCACGTCTGTTCCTGCGTCATCTTGCCCGATATAATGGGGGCGCAGTTGCTGCCTCACAGCGCCAGAGAGCCGGGTTCAATCCTGGCCGCGGGCGCTGTCTGTACGGAGTTTGTCTGTTCTCCCTGTGACCGCATGGGTTTTCTCCGGGTGCTCTGGTTTCCTCCCACACTCCAAAGACGTGCAGATTGTTACAGATGTAATACATTACAGATTACAGATGTAACAAATTACAGATGTAATTGGCTTGGGAAAGATGTTTAAATTGTCCCCAGTGTGTAGGATGGTGTTAATGGGGTCAGGGAATCTGCTGGCCAGGGTCGGGGGTCAGGGTCGCTGGTCGGCTGTATCTCTGATCTAATCCATTGTACATCAATGCCTGGACCGTATCAGTACGCACACACACACACACACACACACACACACGGTGACGGGCTCGGATCCGCGCCTGTCGGCCGGGCAGTGGGGAGTTGGCACTGGGGAAATGTTTGTCAACAGTTCACGTTGCCGCTCTGCAAATCCAAAATAAAAACAAACCTTGGGAATACTCAGCGGGTCATTGCTCTTTCCACAACTGCGATGAGAGGCCACTGACCCGGGCCCTATCCTGTTTGGCCACACAAAGAGATGCTGGAAAATCTCGAGTAAAACACACAAAAGTGCTGGGGGAACACAGCGGGCAAGGCAGCGTGACGAGACCACGTTTCGGATCGGGACCCTTCAGACTGTAATGTGTAGGAAGGAACAGCGGATGCTGGCTTACACCGAAGATAGACACGGAATGCTGGAGTAACTCAGTTCCTCCCTACACACTGTGTCTGCTCCACTGTGAAAGCTCCTCAAGGTGTGCCTACTTTGAAGACTTCTCCTCCTCTCTCCGACGAGAGTTCTGCAACGCCCTCTCTCGCTGTGATTCCGCCAGCTCCCGGTCTCTATTCTATTTGTACCCTCACATATCCCCAGTTCCCCTCTCCCCTGACTCTCATCTGAAGAAGGGTCCCAGCCGGAAACCTCACCTCTTCCTTCTCTCCAGAGATGCTGTCTGTGTCTTCCGTTTCTCTGCCTCTGCTGATCGGTTGACAGTTCCCAGTGTTTTAGTTTGGCGATTTTAGTGCCAGAAAGGCACTAAAATTATTTGAGCTCCCGCGCTCCCACGGAACCGGGGCAAAAGCGGGCACAGGCATCTCCGGTGGATTGGCAGCAGAAATATAACTCAGGCACACAGCGGTAGAGAGGCTGGCTTACAGCGCCGGAGACCCGGGTTCGATCCTGACTACGGGTTGCTGTCTGTGCAGACGCCCTGTGACAAGCGAAATCTTCGCTTCACTCCAAAATCGTACAGGTTTGTAGGTCAATTGGCTTTTGGTATAGCTGCAAATTATTCCTAATGTTCAGATGTGAGGATCGCTGGTCGGTGCCGAAGGGCCTGTTTCCGCGTCGATTCTCTGAAACTAAATGATTTCCCTCCTTCTTCCCTGTGGCCAACCTGGAGGCACACACACTTCTTGCTTTCACCTTTCCTCTGGCTTCCCATTTCATGCCTTTTCTATCCTGAGCGTGGGAAGGAACTGCAGATTGACACAAAATCCTGGAGTAACTCTACACCAAAGATAGACACAAAATGAGCCACTGAGTTACTCCAGCATTGTGTGTCTCTCTTCTATCCTTATCTCCTTATACCACACTTTTTGTCTTTTTTCATCTCTGGCTTTTGTCTAACCATTTGCCAATCAACCTCCCACCTGTGTAGGAAGAAACAGCAGATGCTGGTTTAAACCGAAGATAAGACACAAAATGCTGGAGTAACCCGGCGGGACAGGCAGCATCTCTGGAGAGAAGGAATGAGTGACGTTTCGGGTCGAGACCCTTCTTCAACCTGAGTGTCAGTGGGAGAGGTGAAACAAGAGACATAGATGGTGATCAAGAAGAACAAGGTGACGTGCCTCAACGACATTCGACCAGTGGCGCTAACGTCTGTGGTGATGAAGTGCTTTGAGAGGTTGATTATGGCGCATATCAACTCCTTTCTCGACAAGAACCTGGACCCACTGCAGTCCGTTTACCGCCACAACAAGTCAACGGTGGATGCGATCTCACTGGCTCTCCACTCCGCTCTGGACCACTTGGACAACAAAAACTCATATGTCAGGCTGTTATTCATCGATTACAGCTTGGCATTTAATACCATCATCCCCTCCAAGCTGGTTACCAAGCTCTCAGATCTGGGTCTCTGCGCATCCCTCTGCAATTGGATCCTCGACTTCCTCATCCATAGACCACAGTCTGTCCATATTGATGGAAATGTGTCATCCTCGATCAGCATGGGAGCACCTCAAGGCTGCGTGCTCAGCCCCCTGCTGTACTCACTCTATACTCATGACTGCTTAGCTGGACATGGTGTGAACTCCATCATCAAGTTCGCTGACGACACCACTGTTGTGGGACGTATCACTGATGGGGATGAGTCAGAGTGTAGAAGTGAGGTCGACCAATTGACCAAATGATGCCAGCACAATAACCTGGCTCTCAATACCAGCAAAACCAAGGAACTGATTGTGGACTTTGGAAGGGGTCGGATAGGGACCCACAATCACATTTATCTCAACGGGACGATGGTGGAAAGGGTCAAATTCCTGGGTGTGCATATTTCTGAAAATCTTTCCTGGTCCCAGCACACTGATACAATTATAAAGAAATGACATCAGCACCTCTACTTCCTGAGAAGATTATGGAGAGTCAGTATGTCAAGGAGGACTCTCTCGAACGTCTACAGGTGCACAGTAGAGAGCTTGCTGACTGGTTGCATTTGTGGCTTGGTTTGGCAACTTGAGCATCCAGGAGCAGAAAAGGATGCAGAAAGTTGTAAACACTGTCCAATCCATCATCGGCTTTGACCTCCCCACCATTGAGGGGATCTATCGCAGTCGCTGCCTCAAAAAGACTGCCAGAATCATCAAGGACCCACACCGTCCTGGCTACACACTCATCTCTCCGCTACCATCAGGTAGAAGGTACAGGAGCCTGAAATCTGGTACATCCAGGTTCAGGAACAGCTTCTTCCCCACAGCCATCAGACTATTAAACTCGCCATCAAACAAACTCTGAACTATAACAGCCTATTGCACTTTATCTGTTTAACTTATGTGTATATATATGGTCTAGGCTACATAGACACGCTGAACTGTTCTGTATTTATGCTTACAATATTCTGTTGTGCTGCAGCAAGCAAGAATTTCATTCTCCTATCTGGGACACATGACTCTCTTGACTTGACTTGAACAAATGTAAAATGTGGTGGAAGAGCTGGAGGTCAGGATGAATCACAGAGGGGAAGCAGTGAGAGAGGGTGTTGCAGAACTCTCGTCGGAGACAGGAGAACTCCTTCAAAGTTGGCATAGCTTGAGGAGATTCAGTGGCCAAGCTCTGTCCCACTCCCACCTCTCTTCCACCTTTCTCCCCACCTACCACAACCACTCCCAGACCCCTGAACATCACCTATCCGTGTTCTCCAGAGGTGCCATCTGAGCCGCTCCGTTACTTCAGCACTTTGGGTCTAAAGGGCCTGTCCCACCAGCATGCAACTCTATGCGATGAGCACGACCTAACGTGGTCACTTGAGCCGTCCGGCATCGCGGGGCCGGTCCCATTTCGATCGCCGGAGCCGTGCGGAATTGTGCGTAGTTCGTCCTGACATCGCGCGGGGCTCCGAAAAACTGACTATGTTCAAAAATTCCGTGCGGCAACGGCTTGTCGGCTCGCAGTCGCCTCGACGCATGACACACCGCCTCGACATCGTGCCTCCGTGAACCTATCTGTAGGTGCCTCCGTGACCCTCTATGTGTGTGGCTCCGTGGCCGTCTGTGTGTGTGCCTCTGTGCCCCTCTCTGTCTTGGCGAATTTACCTTAAGACTTCGCTCCAAGTTCACCTCACTTTGCGCCGCGTTGTGCCACTCACCCGACCTCCGCGCGGCCCTCGCTGCCGGTTTGGTTGCGCTTGCCGCACGCAGGCGCATGCTGGTGGGAACGGCCCTGTACAGGGGATCACCCAACCTCCACGCGGCCCCCGCTTCTAGTTTGATCGCGCTCATCGCATGGAGTCGGATGCTGGTAGGACAGGCCCTTAACACTGGTATTTAATCTCTGGTGTTTGTGATGCCACCTGGTTTCAAGTGGAAGTGACTTTGATCCCAGAAGCGTCGAGAATGGCTTGGCCAGAAGGAAGAGAGAGCGTGTGCTCCAAAGATGGTGCCGGAGGCTCTGGTGGGGGAGCGAGAGGGAGGAATGCGTTGTGCATAGGAGAGGCAGGGAAGCTAGAAGGCAGTGGGAAGACACTGCTGGGGAGTGGTGAGGAGAACTTGGTGGCAATTCCAGGAGTAGTGTGACCCCCTCCCCACATGTACTCGCAAGTACATACAGTGCCATATCCCTCCAACTGCAAATACTTTTGTTCAAGTGCACACATGTATTTAAACCATGAGTTAATGGATCCAAGATGTCGCCCAACCCAGGCGACTCTTTGTGTGTTCGTCACAGAACTGGATCTGCAATCACACATTACAATCGCTCCACACTTTTAAATCTCTAGTCCTGCAGCATTATTTCTTCCGTACACTGTGAATTGTAATTGATTGTAACCATGTATTGTCTTTCCACTGACTGGTTAGCAGGCAACAAAAGCTTTTCACTGTACCTCGGTACACGTGACAATAAACTAAACTGAAACTGAGATTTTCTTTGAGCCTCCATCTTTAACAAACACTACATTTATTTTCTTTTGCAACTCCACACAGAACTCTCCATGATTCTATGAATAAGTGCATAATTCAACCAGATGTACACTGTGCATGTTAGGGACCACACTAATATAAAATAAGACGGCACATACAGTGGTAGAGTTGCTGCCTTTGAGCGCAAGACACCCGGGTTCGATCCTGACTACTGGTACAGTCTATACGGAGTTTGCACGTTATCCCTGTGACTGCGTGGGTTTTCTCCGGGTGCTCCAGTTTCCTCCCACGCTCCAAAGACATATAGGTTTGCAGATTAATTGGCTTTGATAAAAATTGTAAATTGCCCCAAGTGTGTAGGATAGTACTAGTGTACGGGGTGATCGGTGGTCGGTATGGACTCAGTGGGCCGAAGGGGCTGTTTCCACTCTGTATCTCTAAAGTCTAAAGCATTGGCTATCGATCTGTTGTGGTTGTAAGTCAACTGCAGTGGGTCCAGGACCTTACCTAGGCAAGAGTTGATATGTGTCATAACCAACTTCTGAAAGCACTTCATGATAAAGGATGTGTGTGCCACTGGCTGGTAGTCATTGAGACATGTCACCTTGCTATTCACGGGCAAGTATTATGAATGTCCTTTTATAGCAGATGGAGACAACAGACATGTGCTCGATAAATCACCGGATTCAGACAACAGTTTGATTCACTCAGTAATTTATTATGCTGTCAAATAAGGCACATACAATCACGTATCTCCGAGTATCCCTGTCTGCACACGCACACCCCGAGTGCACAGCAGAGCATGCCACAGCATGTTCCTGTTCTCGATCACCTGGCACCGTTTGCGACATGGTCCATGGCTGGGGCTCTGTCATTGTGAGGCGCACCTTTATGGCATTTCGTATCGGAGCAGACCGTGCCACTGCCCCCTCCCTCCTCGAGCCAATCATAAGCCCCTCTTGTCTGCAACGTTTCCGCGCTACTAGTGGCAGGGGCCGCGGGTGGTCTACCCAACTATTGCTGGTGCGTTTGGTCCACCAACGCTACACTTTCCCATAGAATGTCCTGAGGAAGGCTACATTCCCAGGCAATGTGAGTCCCCATGCATGGACAAGTGCAAAAAATATCTCCCACTGTCTGAAAAACAGCATATTTGAATCTCGCTTTCGAGGGGCGATGGAATGCATGGCTGCTAATTTAGCATATAACTCCATTTCCCATTTTAGCTGAAATTGTCTGTTTAACCCTTACACCACAAAAACTACAGCCAGTTGGTGTGAGCTGATTTTATGAATACAGCCAGGTACCATTACAGTGGGATGGTTTCTGAGGGTTCACCCTCATGAATGATCTTCTGACATCAGCCTGTTAAAGAAAACTTTAAAACACAACACAAAGATCTGGTGAGACAATCTAGGCTTTATTCAAAAGCACCAAATACAGTGCTCACTGGGAGCAATCTTAGGAGATTGCTCAACGAACAAAGGTTCATCTGCTCCTTATATACGGACTTTCCTTTTGACATTCCGTTTACCATCGCAAGCACTTTAGAGGTTTTCCTTCTTCCAAATGGTCTTATAACAAATATACTTCACGGACCTCCGAAAGACACAGCAGAGTGAACTCAGTCCAATTTTACTCCGTTACAGATAAGCAAATGTCCTGTTACCCTTTCAACCTTATTTTATTGTTATATGATTGCCATTTGTCCTTTGACAACAGAGAACAGAATCTGACTAAAGTAGACTGCAGTGTAAGCTACGCAAGCTCAGTTTCAACCTTCCTTGAAGCACAGAATTATTATAATGCATGAAGAGGACTTTAAAGATTTTAAGCTCTACCTATCCCTATCCCATTCTGTCTTCTTGAAGCTTTGCAATTTATCTGTCAACTCCAGGTTAGCCGAGAAGTGGTGTTGGGTAAATTGAATGGATTAAAGGCCGATAAATCCCCAGGGCCAGATAGTGTGCATCCCAGAGTACTTAAGGAAGTAGCCACAGAAATAGTGGATGCATTAGTGATAATTTTTCAAAACTCCTTAGATTCTGGAGTAGTTCCTGAGGATTGGAGGGTAGCTAATGTAACCCCACTTTTTAGAAAAGGAGGGAGAGAGAAAACGGGGAATTACAGACCAGTTAGTTTAACATCGGTAGTGGGGAAACTGCTAGAGTCAGTTATTAAAGATGGGATAACAGTACATTTGGAAAGTGGTGAAATCATTAGACAAAGTCAGCATGGATTTACGAAAGGTAAATCATGTCTGACGAATCTTATAGAATTTTTCGAGGATGTAACTAGCAGAGTTGATAAGGGAGAACCAGTGGATGTGTTAAATCTAGACTTTCAGAAGGCTTTCGACAAGGTCCCACATAAGAGATTAGTATACAAACTTAAAGCACATGGTATTGGGGGTTCAGTATTGATGTGGATAGAGAACTGGCTGGCAGGCAGGAAGCAAAGGGTAGGAGTAAACGGGTCATTTTCAGAATGGCAGGCAGTGACTAGTGGGGTACCGCAAGGCTCACTGCTGGGACCCCAGCTATTTACAATACATATTAATGATTTGGATGAGGGAATTGAATGCAACATCTCCAAGTTTGCGGATTACACTAAGCTTGGGGGTAGTGTTAGGTGTGAGGAGGATGCTAGGAGGCTGCAAGGTGACTTGGATAGGCTGGGTGAGTGGGCAAATGCATGGCAGATGCAGTGTAATGTTGATAAATGTGAGGTTATCCACTTTGGTGGCAAAAACAGGAGGGTAGACTATTATCCGAATGGTGGAAAATTAGGAAAAGGGGAGAAGCAATGAGACCTGGGTGTCATGGTACGCCAATCATTGAAACATAGAAACATAGAAAATAGGTGCAGGAGTAGGCCATTCGGCCCTTCGAGCCTGCACCGCCATTCAATGTGATCATGGCTGATCATCCAACTCAGTATCCCGTACCTGCCTTCTCTCCATACCCCCTGATCCCTTTAGCCACAAGGGCCACATCTAACGCCCTCTTAAATATAGCCAATGAACTGGCCTCAACTACCTTCTGTGGCAGAGAATTCCAGAGACTCACCACTCTCTGTGTAAAGAATGTTTTCCTCATTTCGGTCCTAAAGGAATTCCCCCTTATCCTTAGACTGTGACCCCTTGTTCTGGACTCCCCCAACATCGGGAACAATCTTCCAGCATCTAGCTTGTCCAACCCCTTAAGAATTTTGTAGGTTTCTATAAGATCCCCCCTCAATCCTCTAAATTCCATCGAGTACAAACCGAGTCTATCCAATCTTTCCTCATATGAAAGTCCTGACATCCCAGGAATCAGTCTGGTGAATCTTCTCTGTACCCCCTCTATGGCAAGGATGTCTTTCCTCAGATTTGGAGACCAAAACTGTACGCAGTACTCCAGGTGTGGCCTCACCAAAACCCTGTACAACTGCAGTAGAACCTCCCTGCTCCTATACTCAAATCCTTTCGCTATGAATGCTAACATACCATTTGCTTTCTTCACTGCCTGCTGCACCTGCATGCCTACTTTCAATGACTGGTGTACCATGACACCCAGGTCTCGTTGCATCTCCCCCTTACCTAATCTGCCACCATTCAGATAATAGTCTACCCTCATGTTTATGCCACCAAAGTGGATAACCTCACATTTATCCACATTGTACTGCATCTGCCATGCATCTGCCCATTCACTCAGCCTATCCAAATCACCCTGCAGCCTCCAAGCATCCTCCTCACACCTAACTATACCCCCCAGCTTGGTATCATCTGCAAATTTGGAGATGTTGCATTGAATTCCCTCGTCCAAATCATTAATATATATTGTAAATAGCTGGGGTCCCAGCACTGAGCCTTGCGGCACCCCACTAGTCACTGCCTGCCATTCTGAAAAGGACCCGTTTACTCCTACCCTTTGCCTCCTGTCTGCTAGCCAGTTCTCTATCCACATCAATACTGAACCCCCAATACCGTGTGCTTTAAGTTTGTATGCTAATCTCTTATGCGGGACCTTGTCGAAAGCCTTCTGAAAGTCTAGATATAACACATCCACTGGTTCTCCCTTATCCACTCTACTAGTTACATCCTCGAAAAATTCTATCAGATTTGTCAGACATGATTTACCTTTCGTAAATCCATGCTGACTTTGTCCAATGATTTCACCACTTTCCAAATGCGCTGCTATCCCATCTTTAATAACTGACTCCAGCAGTTTCCCCACTACCGATGTTAGACTAACTGGTCTGTAATTCCCCGCTTTCTCTCTCCCTCCTTTTTTAAAAAGTGGGGTTACATTAGCTACCCTCCAATCCTCAGGAACTACTCCAGAATCTAAGGAATTTTGAAAAATTATCACTAATGCATCCACTATTTCTGTGGCTACCTCCTTGAGTACTCTGGGATGCAGACTATCTGGCCCTGGGGATTTATCGGCCTTCAATCCGTTCAATTTACCCAACACCACCTCCCGGCTAACCTGGATTTCACTCAGTTCCTCCATCTTATTTGACCCCCGTTCCACTGCTATTTCCGGCAGATTATTTATGTCTTCCTTAGTGAAGACAGAACCAAAGTAGTTATTCAATTGGTCTGCCATGTCCTTGTTCCCCATGATCAATTCACCTGTTTCTGACTGCAAGGGACCAACATTTGTTTTAACTAGTCTCTTTCTCTTTACATATCTATAAAAACTTTTGCAGTCAGTTTTTATGTCCCCTGCCAGTTTCCTTTCATAATCTATTTTCCCTTTCCTAATTAAGCCCTTTGTCCTCCTCTGCTGGATTCTGAATTTCTCCCAGTCCTCCGGTAGGCTGCTTTTTCTGGCAAATTTGTATGCCTGAAAGTAGGCAGACGTCAAACTGAAGGGTCTCGACCCGAAACGTCGCCTATCTCCTTCGCTCCTTAGATGCTGCTGCACCCTCTGAGTTTAACCAGCCTTTTGTGTACCCTCGATTCACCAGCATCTGCAGTTCCTTCTTTAACACATTGAAAGTAGGCATGCAGGTGCAGCAGGCAGTGAATAAAGCAAATGGTATGTTAGCATTCATAGCGAAAGGATTTGAGTATAGGAGCAGGGAGGTTCTACTGCAGTTGTACAGGGTTTTGGTGAGACCACACCTGGAGTATTGCGTACAGTTTTGGTCTCCAAATCTGAGAAAAGACATTCTTGCCATTGAGGGGGTACAGAGAAGGTTCATCAGACTGATTCCTGGGATGTCAGGACTTTCATATGAGGAAAGACTGGATAGACTTGGCTTGTACTCGCTAGAATTTAGAAGAGGGGGGATCTTATAGAAACTTACAAAATTCTTAAGGGGTTGGATAGGCACCGAGTTGAGGAAAACATTTTTCACACAGAGAGTGGTGGGTCTCTGGAATTATCTGCCACAGAGGTAGTTGAGGCCAGTTCATCGGCTATATTTAAGAGGGAGTTAGATGTGGCCCTTGTGGCTAAAGGGATCAGGGGGTATGGAGAGAAGGCAGGTACAGGATACTGAGTTGGATGATCAGCCATGAGCATATTGAATGGCGGTGCAGGCTCGAAGGGCCGAATGGCCTACTCCTGCACCGATTTTCTATGTTTCTATGTGTAATTCCCCCTTTTGTACTTTAACCACAAAGCACAAATGTCACTTACAATTTATAAAAAAGGTTTGTGAAGCCATGTAAATTCTTTACAATTAATTAATGCTATCCAATACACATGTGATCACAAGGCGCTCCTCTATAATCTTTGATTTGCAGGGTATCCAAGACACTTCTACAATGATACAATTTATTTGTTGTCATTTGAACCTCATTGAAGTTCAAACAAAATTTGGTTTCTGCAGTCATACAAACAATAAAAAGAACCAAGACACAACACAATTTACACAAACATCCACCACAGCAAATCTCCTCCTCACTGTGATGGAAGGCAAAGTCTTGTCTCTCCTCTGCACTCCCCATTCTCCTCCCGATATTTGTATCCCATAACCCTCGGTGCTCGAGGCCCCATTCCTTCAGAAGAAGGAACACTTTGCTCCATCATCCTCACACAACATTTAAGAAGTGAAAACGTGACGTACAATACTAGGACAAAAACAATTAACTCTTGTACCAAGGAGGTTCCTTTCAATCCCAGCCTGGTTATGGAACAGCATCCCGCTTCCCATCAGAACTGCCCCCTCCATCGACCCTTTTAAGTCTAGACTTAAAAGTTATTTCTACTCTCAAGCCTTTCTTGAGGTCCTCCGATGGAGCGCTGTATGTATGTATCTATGTATGTATTGTTGATCTATGTACCACTGTTTGTGGCTCGTTCGTACCTGCACCAATGTAAAGCACTTTGGTCAACGAGAGTTGTTTTTAAATGTGCTATAGAAATAAAATAGTTTTGACTTGACTTGACTTGGTTGGTGATGATTTCACTTACGTCAGGGATATATGTGCAGCATTCAGATCCTATTACAGCACATGTTCCCCCTCTTTCTGCCAAGGGGAAATCCAAAACCATTCGATTCTGCAGGGCAACTGTCCGGATGACCACTATCTCTGCATTTATTTCTTTAAAGGTTAACGAGGTATTATTAACAACCTTTTCTAACACAGAGGCCAGACTGATGCTGTCTCTTGCCACCTTTGCTACCGTGTACCATGTGAATGCAATAGCAAAGAATGTTTCAGTCTCAGTGATATCCCTGTTTATCTGTGTTGACTGAGAGTACATTTCTGATAAGGAGGCGGAGTGTCGAATGAAAAGCACCACATGGGCCAAATAACAGGAACCTGACCAATCCTGGGGCAGCCAGGCATAAACTTTATGGTCACAAACAAAGCAGTTACCATTGTAGGCAATAAAGGATTCTACTGAGGGGAAACCTGGTGGCCTGAAAAAGGTTTCCAGTTGAAGGCCCATAATGTGTCCCGTATGTACACCATCACAGGGACCATCAGACGTCTTCCAGTTCATCTGGGGGTCGAGGATGGACCGGGTGCGACGGGCCACAATGTACAAGTCAGCAGACAACGGGGGTAAAAGCGTGCCCAACGTCGCTCTCATCCTGATGGCCACCTTCGTGTGTGGCTGCATCAGGCGGAGTGTAGAGCCAAGGCATGTGGGCACCAAGTGTCACTACCTGCTGAGGTTCTACCTGTCCCCGGTGTTGCGAAGGATGGGCCTGGCGCAGATGCCACGCAAGGTGCCAGTCAGCTGGACACTACCGCCCATTCTGTCATCTGTGGAAAGGTTCTTCCGGACCAACACCTTTGACCACATGTCCATTGGGCAGTGGTCAGCACAGAATGTCCTGCAGGCACTGCAGGGAAAGGACCCGATGGACCCGGTGGCGTGGTTCCCTGATCAGACTGCCCAGCTTGTCTGGCAAAATGCCTCATCGCCAGAACTCACGAACAAGCACCAAGACCTGGCTTGGCTGGCGGTGAGGGGAGCCCTCCCAGTCAGATCCTTCCTGCACCGTCGGAACCTCACTACCAGCGCACGCTGCCCTCGGGACGGCTGCTATGGAGTGGAGACGGTTGCCCACCTCTTTGCAGAGTGTGGATTTGCCCTAAGAGTCTGGAGAAAAATGCAAGGGTCCCTGGTACGCTTTATTCCAAACAGCTCCGTCACAGAGGACTCTGTGATTTACGGACTGTTCCCAGGGACATATTCAGAGACTGACATCAAGTGCTGCTGGAGGGTCATCAACTCGGTGAAAGACGCTCTCTGGTCTGCCCGAGCGTTGTTCACCACCCAGCAGAGCGAGATGTCTGTCGGGGAATGTTGCCGCTGGCCCACTGCAGACTGCAGGAGTACGTGCTGAGGGACGCACTGAAGCTCGGTGCAGCCAACGCCAAGGCTCGGTGGGGGAGGGCCACGGTCTAGGGTCCTTCTGCTGCTGGACATGGGGGGCATGGTATGGTGGAGACGCCCCTCAAAGTAAGAGAAGGTATCCCATGCCGGGGGGCCACATGAGTGGCACATGTGGGGTATCGATTCGCGAAATCTGAGAAATGTATATAGACTGTATGGAACAATTTGTATAGCCTCCGAAAATGTCGGATGGATTTTTCGCACGGTTGATGATTGTATATATTTATTACTTGAATAAAGTCTATTTTGAAACATAAAGAAAAAACAGGGACCATCAGAGGCATTGACATGTTGTTGGTACAAACGTTGGGGCCTCCCCTCTGTCGCCTGATAAGGCAACTTGCCCCCTCCAATCACCCTTCACCAGAGGTATTGGTAAGGGCCAAGAAAAGGGAATGTCATCAATAACTGTACTTGGGCAGGTACCACCCCAAGAAAGTGTTTAAGGGGGATACCTGCTTTAAAATGGATATGTGCGTGTGTATATACCCAACAGCTGGAATGGTGGGGTGGAAGATTGCAACCTTCACTGTTTCGACTAATGCAATCAACTCGACATGCACAAACGGAAGATCAAATAGAACAAGTTGTCCAACAACTTTAGGCTGTGCACGTCACACGAAAGAAGAAGCTGGAAAGATGACTTATTTCTGCATACTTATAAGCCATTTATAAAAACATATTAACATCATCTCCCTTTTAAGTGTACTAGACCAAGTGCAGACCCATTGGGCCCCAACACACCCGTTCCCTACCCGTAGCCTCCAACTCAAGCCGTTCCCGAATATAAGTTAAGCTGATCACTGCTAGCCAAGCCATTGTGTCGTCAAGCTGGTCGTTTTAAATTCAAAGTCTTTTGACTTTTTCAAACTTTTAAGCAGTAATGAGTCAAGAATAAGTTGAGAAATAAAACATAAAATGTTCAGTGAAGGTGATCTCTGCCTCGAGGGGAAAAATGTAAATCCTAGAAACATACAAACATAGAAAATAGGTGCAGGAGGAGGCCATTCGGCCCTTCGAACCAGCACCGCCATTCATTGCGATCATGGCTGATCGTCCCCAATCAATAACCCGTGCCTGCCTTCTCCCCATATCCCTAGATTCCACTAGCCCCTAGAGCTCTATCTAACTCTCTCTTAAATCCATCCAGTGATTTGGCCTCCACTGCCCTCTGTGGCAGGGAATTCCACAACTTCACAACTATCTGGGTGAAAACGTTTTTTCTCACCTCAGTCTTAAATGGCCTCCCCTTTATTCTAAGACTGTGGCCCCTGGTTCTGGACTCGCCCAACATTGGGAACATTTTTCCTGTATTTAGCTTGTCCAGTCCTTTTATAATTTTATATGTTTCTATAAAATCCCCCCTCATCCTAAACTCCAGTGAATACAAGCCTAGTCTTTTCAATCTTTCCTCATATGACAATCCCGCCATCCCAGGGATCAATCTCGTGAACCTACGCTGCACTGCCTCAACCACAAGGATGTCCTTCCTCAAATTAGGAGACCAAAACTGTACACAATACTCCAGATGTGGTCTTACCAGAGCCCAATACAACTGCAGAAGAACATCTCCACTCCTGTACTGAAATCCTCTAGTTATGAAGGCCAACATTCCATTGAGACCTTATTATGTACTGAGGAAGTTCTCCCACATCGTCGCCATTATTGTTTATATTCCTCCTCGAGCGGAGCCTGTAGTCGGGTGTGACATCATCCAAGAGACTGTTGCGAGATTACAGACCCGACACCCGGACGTACCCATTGCCTTATCTGGGGATTTCAAACATGTGAACATCAGCCCCCACTTGTCGGGCTCCTCACAGTATGTTGACTGTCCAACAAGGCACAATAACACACTGGACTTGTGCTATGTCAATGTCAAGGAGGCCTATAGTGTTTTAGCCTTTCCACTGCTTGGCAAATCAGATCACAACCTGGTTTACCTAAGGCCTTCTTACAAACCCTGTGTACTGAGACAGCCTACAACCACCTGGTCTGTTAGAAAGAGGACACCAGAGGCCAGTGAATCACTGAGGGCCTGCTTTCAATGCACAGACTGGGACATACTGATGGAGCCACAGGAATTCAACAGCAGTATGGACATCGACAGGATGACTGAATGCATCACGGACGACATCAACTTCTGTCGGGATGTTGTTGTGCCAGTAAGAGCTGTTTGTTGCTTTCCCAACAACAAACCTTGGATTACAAGCAACATCAAGAGCCTCCAAAATGGGAAAAAGGAGGCTTTCAATGTTGGTGACCAGGAAAAGATCAAGAGGGTACAGCATGACCTGAAAATGAGCTTGAAGCAGGCAAAAGGGGACTATAAAAGGATGCTGGAGAGGAAACTGCAGCCCAACAGCATCAAAAGAGGTGTGGAGAGGAATGAAGACCATCACTGGCTTCGAGAAGAGAAGCCTGCCGTCAGGAAACGTGGACAAGGCCAATGAGTTTAACCTGTTCTATAACAGGTTTGATCTGGTATCCCCTCCCACCTCTGCAGGTGCAGCCTCTCCCCCACCATCACCTCCACGAGGCAGCCCCCCCTAACACCACAGCTGCAGCACCTCCTGTGCCGGCATCTCCTCAACTGTTCTTCACAGCGGACGAGGTGAGATCTGAGCTGAGGAGGCTGCGCCCTGGTAAAGCAGCTGGCCCTGATGGTGCATGTCCCAGGCTACTGAACGACTGTGCGGTTCAGCTGCTGGAGCCTCCCCAGACCATGTTCAACCTGAGTCTCCAGTCGGGGAGGGTACCAGGTCTGTGATGTATATGTAATATAAATGCAAGTGCCCCTTTAATATAAATGCCTGTGCCGCCGTGATTGAGGTCAGATGACCTTGGAGAAGTTTCCGTCGGTTGTGGAGATTAAACCTTACTTACAAGATGTGGAGATTAAACCTCAAACATTACATGGTGTCAAAGTAAAAAAAAAAAACCTAAAGAAAAGAATGGCAGGACTCGAGCCTCCGGGGCCACTCTCCATGGAAGGAAACTTGGCCAAGAATTATAAGGACTGGATAAGGGCATTCCAGCTGTACGAGGTGGCAACAGAACTGACAAAGAAACCAGATGAGATTCGGTGTGCACCATTCCTCCACGTAGCCGGGCCGGCAGCTCAGGAGATTTATGAGACCTTTGAGTTTGCCCAGGAGGAAACTGACAAAATACAACCGCTGAAGAATAAGTTTCAGACATACTGTGAACCAAAAAAGAACTGTGAACTGTCTCAAGATATATCGTTAATACACGTAATCAGCGGCGAGGGGAGACCTTCTCCAGCTACCTGACTGCAGTGAAGTCTTTAGCCAAAGATTGCGAGTTTGGCATTAGCCATGACTCATTGCTGCGAGACAGAATTGTCTGCGGCATCACCAGCCAGCCACTCCGGGAAAAACTACTACAATGCCATGATTTAACACTGGAAAAATGCAGTGACATGTGTCTGATAGCTGAAGCAGCAGCCGAACAGATGAAGCAGATTGCCCCAACCGCCATCGACACCGAAGAGACTGTTGATTACGTGAAACGGGACAGCGCCAGTCGGCCATGGGGCCGGGGCAGGGATTCGCGACCCAGACAACCACAGACAGAAATCCATGATTCTGGTAAGGATACCGTCTGCCGGTCATGCACCCGCAGGCATAAAAACAACTACTGCCCTGCTCAGTACATGAGATGTTATACCTGCGGAGAGATTGGACATCTTTCCAGATCCCCCGACTGCCCGGTAAATAGAGCGCCCAACAGCCGCCCATGTCCCCGACAACATGACCGGTTAATCAGACAAAAGGCCGGGGACTGGAACCGTGACGTCTGCGACGTCGAGTTCCAGATGAACCCTTCACCGCTGCCTGAGCCAGTGGACGACGATGTTGATGTCTTCTACATTGACGCCGTGACTGACGCAGTGATTAGTCGACGCGTGAATGGGGACCGATGTGCAGCATCAACAATGTGAACATGGAGTTCAAACTTGACTCTGGAGCTCAAGTGGACATCCTGCCAGAGCACTTATTCAGAAAGACTGGTCTTGCCTTACTGAACACGAACGTGACACTGAGGTCATACTCTGGACATACAATGAAGCCTGTGGGGCAGGCAAAAGGGAACGTCAAAGTAGGCAAGAAAGAGCACAGGGTTGTCTTTCAAATAGTGAGGGGGAATGTGAAACCCATATTTGGGAAACTAACATGTGAAAAGTTAGGGCTTCTTGTGCGAAAGGAGGCAGTTGATGGCGTGAGTGCGAGCCCATCATACACTACGAGGATCATTGAGGAAAACCGCGAGATTTTCCAAGGGCTGGGAAGGCTAAAAAGACATGAGTACAACATAGCGCTGCAAGAGAACGTGCAACCTAAGCAAAACCCACTCCGCACTATCCCCTATAAGATCAGGGATAAGGTCAAAGCCGAATTAGAGCGCATGGAAAGCTTGGGAGTCATAAAGCCCGTGAGCAAACCGACGGATTGGGTGAATTCAATGACTGTGGTTAGCAAGCCTAATGGCGAAGTCCGCATATGCCTTGACCCACGTGACCTCAATGCGGCCATTCCTAGGGAGCATTTCCCGATGCCGACGTTCGAGAACATTGCAGCCCGCATGCCCAATGCAGAATGATTCTCGAAATTTGACGCTTCAAGTGGGTACTGGCAGTTCCCACTGAGCGATCACAGCTGACGTCTGACCACATTTAATACTCCCTTTGGGAGATACCGATACCTTGTGCTTCCATTTGGAATCTCATCCACAAGTGAGATTTGGCAGCGGGCGATGCAGGAAGAGTTTGGCGATTTAGAAGGGGTGGTTTAGTTGTTGACGACATTCTCGTTTGGGGTGTGAACACAGCACAACATGATGCAAGGGTGAAAGCCCTACTCGAACGGGTGAAAGAATCCGGCCTAAAGCTCAATCCCCGAAAGTCGGTAATGCGCTCAAATGAGATTGAATATGTGGGACACGTCATCTCGCAAGCAGGCGTGTCACCAAGCCTATCTCGTGTCAGCAGCATGCTACAAATGCCATACCCGACAAACAAGGCTGAAGTGCAAACGTTCTTGGGGATGGTGACATACATGGCCAAGTTTATTCCGAACCTCTCGGAGATCACCGCCCCACTTAGACAGCTAACAGTAAAGGGAATAGCGTGGCATTTTGAGCAGAAGCACAGACAGGCAGTAGACAAGCTGACGTGTCGTCTCACATCGCCACCCGTACTCAAACTGTACGATGTGAACGCGCCTGCTTCAATTGCCACAGACGCTTCCAACAGCGGATTTGGAGCGGTCCTGATGCAAGACGAGAGACCTGTTGCATATGCTTCACGACGTGTGAACACGGCTGAGCGCAACTATGCGACTATAGAGAAGGAGCTGTGCTCCATATTGTACGCATGCAGAACGTTTCATGACTTCATTGTTGGTCAGCGCACAGTAATCTTTACTGACCACAAGCCATTAGTAGGCTTGCTCGCCAAGCCGCTACACAAATTAAGTCCCAGACTCCAGCGCATGCGAATGCACCTGGTACGGTACGACCTGGAAATACGGTGGAAGCCGGGACGTGAAATGTTTGTCCCCGATGCCCTGAGCCGGCTGCCCAGTGCAAATACGCCTGCGGAAGAGCACACCGCACTGCCGAACGTGATTCATGCTGTAGAAGCCATCCTTCGCATGTCAGACGAGCGCCTTGCGCAGTTCAAAGCTGAAACAAAAAAGATCGAACCCTAACACTGTTGTGCGAGTACATAGCGAAAGGTTGGCCTAGTAACAGGCGTGATCTCCGTTTCATACATACCATGACGAGCTGGTTGAAGTCGATGGATTAGTCTTGAGGGAAAACCGAATCGTAGTCCCCCAAAGCATGCGAAGGCAGATGCTGAACGCGCTGCATGAATCGCATCTGGGAGTGGTGAAACTTAAACAACGAGCCTGCAATTTATTTGTGTGGCCAGGAATGAATGCACAGATTGAGGACACAGTGGGAAATTGCTCGATATGCCAGGTGACCAGGAAAACACAAGCAAGCGAGCCGCTCCAACCACACTTCATCCCCAGCAGACCTTGGTCTAAGGTCGGCGCAGACATCTTCCATCTGGATGGAGTTGACCATTTGCTTGTAGCGTTCTATTACTCCAAGTACCCAGAAATAGCACAACTGCCAGACATGACGTCACATTCGGTGATACGTGAGATGACGGGCATGTTTGCCCGGAATGGCATTCCTGACTTGGTGATGACAGACAATGTGAGACAATTTGTCTATGCTGAGTTTCGTAGGTTCCAGAATCCCTGGGAATTTGCCCATGTCACCTCAAGTCCCATATATCCACAGAGCAACGGGCAGATAGAGCGCTGTGTGCAAACTATAAAAAGTATTATGAGGGAAGCCAAACGCAGCGGCCGTGACCCGATGTACGCCATCCTCGAATACCGCAACACACCCCTTGACGGGACAGGCGGCCATGCCCCATCACAGTTACTGAACAGTAGACTGTTAAGAAGCAAATTGCCATCGCCTCTATCGCTCTTACTGCCTCATCATGTCCCTCCCATGGGACCACAACTGGCCGTCCGGCAAGAAAAACAGGCAGCATACTTCAATGAGAAGGCAAGCGCCAAGCCGCTGCCGCGCCTGGAACAACAACAACAGGTGTGGTTTCATGCCAAACCAACCGAGTTTGGCAACGTGGCCGGATTGCACGAGAAAACCTGTCACCTCAGAGCTACGTCATCTCTACACCGAGCGGTACGGAGTTCCGCAGAAACAGGAAGGACATACGACCTGCGCACGAAGCAGCTGAGCCATGCCCTGGCAACACGCAGCAGACAAGTGCGAACACTCTCCCACAAGGAGGAACCCCTCTGCGAGAAGGAGTTAGTCTCAAAGACTCAAGAGAACTATCACAGGCCGCATCACAAGGTTCTCGCACACAACAGAAATACGACACAGAACGAGTTGGAAATACGACTTGCACGAGAAGTGGGCGATTGTCTAAACCCCCAACTCGACTTGTTATGTAAAATTGTTGGGCAATTATTTAATAGTTGTGTAGTATAAAAGAGCACTGTGTTATTTGGGGTACTTTATCCACATTAAATTGATTAAAGGTTCAAGTTATTAGTTTTGACCAACGTTGAAGGGGGAGATGTAAGGTAATTTAAGGGAAGGGAGAGAATTGTAATTATAGTAAAGGGGGAGATGTGATGTATATGTAATATAAATGCAAGTGCCCCTTTAATATAAATGCCTGTGCCGCCGTGATTGAGGTCAGGTGACCTTGGAGAAGTTTCCGTCGGTTGTGGAGATTAAACCTTACTTACAAGATGTCGGACGTGTTTTCTTTGTGCTAGTCACAACAGGGCCTTACGTGGTCTCAAACATTACAAGGTCTGTGGAAAACATCCTGTCTCGTGCCGGTTCCCAAAGCAGGGCGGCCGACCGAGATCAACGACTACAGACCGGTGGCCCTCACATCCCATATCATGAAGACAATGGAGCAGTTACTTATTCGTCTCCTGAGACCACAAGTCCAGCTCGCACCCGACCCACTACAGTTTGCGTACCAGGAGAACATTGGTGTGGTTGACGCAGTCCTCTACGTGCTGCACCGGATTTACTCCTTTTTGGACGAACCAGATGGCTACTTGAGGATTATGGTCTTCGACTTTTCAAGTGCGTTCAACACCATCCAACCCCTGATTGTGAAAGACAAGCTTGAGAAGATGGAGGTGGATTCCACCTTTATCTCCTGGACATACAATTACCTGACGGGTCGACCACAGTTTGTTAAGCTGGGGGACTGTGGTGTGGAATGTTGGAGCCCCACAGGGAACGGGTCTGGCCCCGTTCCTCTTCACCCTGTATACTGCAGACTTCAAATATAAGTCTGACGCATGCCACATACAGAAATATTCAGATGACACCGCGGTTGTGGCGTGTGTAAGGAACGGACATGAGGAGGAATACAGGGACTTGACCAGCACTTTCTGTGTCTGGAGTAAAGAGAACTGTTTCATCCTGAATACAACCAAGAGATGGTTGTTAACTTTGGCAGGTCCAAGCTCCCCCTTCAGCCGGTCAACACTGCAGGGGTGGACATTGAGGTGGTGCAGACATATAAATAACTGTGTGCACCTTGATAACAAACTGGACTGGTCAGTCAACACCGATGCCCTCTGCAAAAAAGAACAGAGCAGACTATTTTTCCTCAGAAGGCTTAGATCCTTCAATGTGCGCAATGACATGCTGCAGATGTTCTACTATACTGTGGTTGCAAGTGTCATTTTCTACGCTGTTGTCTGCTGGGGCAACAACATCAGTGCTAAAAACAGCAAGAAGTTGGACAAGCTGATAAAACGAGCTAGCTCAGTGCTCAGTAGTCGGAAGCCCAATCCTCGGGCTTCTGACTACTTTTTGCTGTGTTATACATCTTTTCTTTTAGTTTTATTCTATCCCTAACTTCTCTTGTCAGCCACGGTTGCCTCCTACTCCCCTTAGAATCTTTCTTCCTTTTTGGAATGAAATGATCCTGTGTCCAGAAATTCCTGCCATTGCTGTTCCACTGTCATTCCTGCTAGTATCCCTTTCCAGTCGACCTTGGCCAGCTCCTCTCTCATGCCTTCATAATCCCTTTTGTTCAACTGCATCACTGCCACTTCCGATTTAACCTTCTCCTTCTCAAATTGCAGATTGAAACTAATCATATTATGATCACTACCTCCAAGCGGTTCCTTTACCTCGAGTTCTCTTATCAAATTTGGTTCATTGGACAACATTAATCCAGAATTGCCTTTTCTCTGGTCGGCTCCATTATAAGCTGCTCTAAGAATCCATCTCAGAGGCATTCTACAAACTCTCTTTCTTGGGGTCCTGAACCAATCTGATTTTCCCAGTCTACCTGCATATTGAAATTCCCCATCACCACAGTGGCATTACCTTTGTTACATGCCAGTTTTAACTCCTGCTGCAACTTACACCCTACATCCAGGCTACTATTTAGGGGTCTGTAGATAACACCAATTAGTGCCTTCTTGCCTTTGCAATTCCTCAACTCAATCCACAGTGACTCTACCTCGTCAGTCCCCATGTCTTCCCTCGCAAGGGACTGAATTCCATCCCTCACCAGAAGAGCTACCCCCCCCCCCCCCCTCCTCTGCCCACCTGCCTGTTGTTTCTATAGGATGTATAACCCTGAATATTCAGTTCCCAGCCCCGATCCTCCTGCAGCCATGTCTCGGTAATCCCCACAATGTCATATCTACCAACCTCTAACTTAGCCTCGAGCTCATCTACTTTACTTCTGATACTTCGCGCATTCAAATACAGTACTTTTAATCCTTACGCATCTCACCATTCACATCGATCCCTACTACACTTGGCCATACTCTCCTATCCGTTTGTGAGATTTCTTTCCCGTTAATTCTGGGGTCATTAACTATCCCTTTACTCCCTTTCCCTTTAACTCCGTCCTTGAGTACCCCATTTGATACCACCCCCCCCCCCCCCCCCCCCCCATTTAGTTTTAAACCACCTGTGTCGCAGTGGCAAACCTGCCTGCCAGAATGCCGGTCCCCCACCTGTTAAGGTGCAATCCGTCCCTTTTGTACAGTTTCCCCTTATTCCAAAACAGATCCCAGTGGTCTAAGAATCAAAATCCCTGCCCCCTGCACCATATCCCCAGCCACACGTTCAGGCCGTGTATTTCCTTGTTCCTGCTCTCGCCAGCACGAGGAACTGGAAGCAAACCGGAGATAACCACCCTGGAGGTCCTGCTTTTCAGCACTTTTCCAAGTTCTCTAAAGTCACGCTTCAGAATATTCATCCCCTTCTTTCCGACATCATTTGTGCCAACATGTACTGCAACTTCCAGCTGTTCACCTTCGCCCTTGAGGATTTTCTGCACTCTGACATCCTGGATCCTGGCACCCGGGAGGCAGCACACCATCCTCGAATCCCATCTGCTGCCGCAGAAACCCCTGACTGTACCTCTCACAAAGGAGTCTCCAACCACCACCACGTTGCCTGACGTCGGCCTCCTTGGTTTTGGCTCAACAGCACTTTTTGCTTCGCAAGCCAGTGCGCCACATAGTGCGTCAACGTCTTCTGACCCGACAGCTTTTAAGTGGGTGAACATGTTCACAAGAGGTACAACACCAACTTCCCTCTTCCATGCCTTCGGTGTAACAATCTTGTACCTTCTTGTAACTATCGGAATATGTAAAATTGTAATCGTTACCATGTAGTGTTTTTGTGAAGATGTAAAGACAACCACATATACACACACATATACACGTACAAGATCAGACTTTTACTAAGTACTAGACCAAGTGCAGACCCATTGGGTCTGCTCCCCCAAAGCACCCGTTCCCTACCCGTATCCCCCATGGGGTGGGTGGTCCTCCAACTCAAGCCGTTCCCGAACGTAAGATTCCAGCACTCCCCTTGCCTCCCTCAGCAGTGCTCTTTAAGAAAATTCCAATTGCACTTACCCTGCGTGTTGCAATAGCAATTCGCCTTTCTCTCTGCCTAGAGGGGAAAAATGTGAATCAGAATATGTAAAAATCTTGTGAAAGTTGGCATTTTTAAAGCTTTAATCGCGAATAATGTGTGAAATATGGGATGAAATCTTCAGTGAAGATGATCACTGCTATCCGATACATTGTGATGTCATCAGTGGAAGTTGATCATTTTAAATTCAAAGTCTTTTGATGTTTTTAAAGTTCTTACTTTTAATCAGTAATAAGTCAAGAAATAAAGAATAAAATGTTCAGTGTGGGTGATCTCGGCCTCGATGGGAAAAATGTGTAAAAATGTTATCGTTACCGCGTAGTGTTTTTGAGAAGATGTAAAGATAGCCACATATCAAGGTTCAAGGTTCAAGGTTAGTTTATTGGTCACATACACCAAATGGTGCAGTGAAATGTTCCTGCCAATGCAGCACACAAAAAAAGAATACAGACACAACACTAATAAAGAGATTCAAACATAAAAAACATCCCCCCACAACGGTTCCCATTATGAGGGAAGGCACAAAGTCCAGTCCCCAACCCATGTCCACCCATAGTCAGGCCTATTGAGGCCTCCGCAGTCGCCTTCACGGAGGCCCGATGTTCCAGGCCGTTCTCGCCGGGTGATGGTGCTCCGGCGTCGGGAGAATCCTTTCAGCGGCTTGGGACACCTGGAACGGCCGCTTCCTTACCGGAGTCCGCGGCTTCCGAAGCCAACAAGGCCGCGCTGAATGGAGCTCCCCCACTGGCTCCCGATGTTGAAGTTCAGCGCCGCTGCCTGCAGCCGGCCGCTCCACAGACCCGCGGCTCCGCGATGTTTTTCTCCGCGGTCTCAGCTCACCGGAGCTCCAGCGTGGTGACCCAGGCAAGGTATAGCCCGCTCAGCGATGGCGCTCCAGGGCTCTGCCGCTGCCGAAGCCGAGGTTCTGGGCGGTGTCCTCAGGAAACGCCGCTCCTGGCCCACTGGTAGGCCGCGAGGACGGGTCGAAGTTGCAGCCTGGAGAAAAGCTGGACCAGGAAAAGTAGTTTCTCCCTCCCCCCCCCCCCCCCTCCCCAACATAAAAAAGAATAGAACTCCAAAAACAAAACACTTTAACTCACCAAAAATAAAAAAGAGTGAAAAACATACAGCTGCAGGCTGGGCAGCCATACCATACAGGACAGCGCCCCCTATATATACGCACACATATACACACAAACAAGATCAGACTTTTAATAAGTACTGCTCCCCCAACACACCCGTTCCCTACCCGTAGCCCCCACGAGAGGCGTGGTCCTCCAACTCAAGCCGTTCCCGAACGTAAGATTCCAGCACTCCCCTTGCCTCCCTCAGCAGTGCTCTTTTTAAAAAATCCAATTGCACCTGCCCTGCGTGTTGCAATAGCAATTCACCCTCCCCCTGCTAGCCGAGTCATTGTGACATAATCAGTTGAAGCTGGTCGTTTTGAAATTCAAAGTATTTTAGATTTTTTTAAACTTTAATCAGTAATAAGTCTAGAAATAAAGCATTAAATGTTCAGTGAAAGTGATCTATGCCTAAAGGGGGAAAATGTGAATCAGATTATGTAAAATTCTTGCGAACGTTGGTGTTTTTAAAGCTTTAATCGCAAATAGCGTGTCAAATACAGGATGACATCTTCAGTGAGGTTGATCACTGCTAGTCGAGCCAGTGTAACGTCCTCAGTTGAAGCTGGTCGTTTTAATTTTGAAGTCTTTTGACTTTTTTAGACTTTTAATCAGTAATGAGTCGAGAATAAGTCGAGAAATAAAGCATAAAATGTTCAGATAAGGTGTTCCCGGCCTCGAGGGGGAAAATGTCAATGGGAATATGTAAAAATGTAATCATTACCATACAGTGTTTTTGCGAAGATGTAACAGATGATACACACATATACCCACACATATACACACGTACAAGATCAGACTTTTAATAAGTATATGATATGATGTCATTCACTGCCCCTCCATTCCCGCCTCCTATACCTTAAACTAATCTGGCGTACCATGTCACCACAGAGTATGTAATCTCAATTTTATGGAAAGCTGCACTATGTCTCATTAATCGTATCAGCGACTATTTCCATACATCAGACGCTAGTAAAGCATTGTTACATGTTACCACTTTGCCAAAACATAAATACACCGTTTGGTTCATTGATTGTTCAGGTATTTTCTGGACAGTTTCATTCTGGTCGACCAAGATCATTCAGGTAGCAGTTATCGCTACCAACTGGTACTTCATGTTTCACCATCCTGGTTCTTCACCTGTTTAGAATGCGAAGCATAAATCCAGTTAGCTTTTCCTGCATATTTTACTGCAGTATTTGTTACCAGAAGCACCTGTCCCATAATTGAGCTAGGGCATGTTTCTGTTTATGGCCTTTAATCATTATCCACTATCCCCCGGACTTGTATTGCAATGTTGATTCCGGATCTAATACTTTCTCCCTTGTCTGGTTCAGTAAACCACTGAGTCGAACACTGGAGTCCAAACCCTTCTTTATGTGTATACAACATGTGTATACGGGGACGATCTCAGATCCACTCACTCGAGCCCTCAGCAGCCTCGCGTAAACAGAACAGAAGAAAAGACAACCGACACGCTCCAACGAAACGATCGCCCTTATATACCCTTATACAGTGGGGGGGAAACTAACGGCGTGAAAGTACAGGGGGAAGCTACCACGACAAACCAATAATGGCACCTATTCAGTACACAGAAACAAAGTAAAACATATTAAGTGAGGTAACCCCTCTAGACCAATCACCAATACAGAACAAGCGTCAGTGTATTGAAACATAACAGGAAACTTTTTCGGAACCCAGACTTGGTGGCGACAGGTGGGTCACATGGGCAGAAGCTTCCTGGAGCTTCTTCAGAGGTCTTCAGAGGTCCAGACTTACTGGCGACAGCTAGATGACATGGGTCTCCAGCACCTTGCAATGTATTGTCTGTTTCAGTGAAGGCCAGTCTTTCATAGACAGCTGCCACTTACCAAAGTACCTAAATCCCTGCATATCCACAGTAACATGGCTCCGAGGCGACTTGCCCATGCGCCTCCTAGACGCGTTCCCTATTTTCTTTAGGGCCATCACAATTCCTCTGCAATATTCTACCATTTGTCTCACTCATCGTAGAGTAACTTCCTCTTGACCCACACATCCTAGTGGTGTTCTCATTACTCCTCCCATGATCATTTCATATGAGCTTAGACCTGTCTGTGGGTCCTGAGTCATTCTCACACTCATCAGTATGAAGGGTAGTGCATCAGGCCATTTCAGTCCAGTTTCATGACAACATTTTGCCAATTTGTTCTTGATCACCGCATTCTGTCTTTCCATCAAGCCTGATGATTGTTGGCGACACGGGCAATGTAATTTCTGGTTAACTCCCAGTGCCATGCAAATTTCTTGCATTATTTCCCTGTAAAATGCAATCCTCTGTCACTACAAGATACAAGATACATTTATTTGTCACGTACCAATTGGTACAGTGAAACGTGTTGTCACCATACAGCCATACGGATAATAAAGAGCACAGAACATGATAGACTTTAGCACAGAACACGACAGACTTTAACACAGACAATGCGGCGCCCCTAGTGGACACTATCTAGGTATCCTCGTATTCCATACCTACAAATTTTTTATCTAACGATAATTTTACCACAGTGGTGATGTCAACCTTTCTAGTAGCGAAAGCTTCCACCCATTCAGGGAAGGTATGTACAATAACTACACATATTCCTTCCCTTCTTTAGGTAATTGTATAAAATCTATCTGTAATCATTCAAAAGGTTCCTCTCCCTTCATCACGAGTCTGGTGCATTTGTACGCTTTTTCCCTGCGTTGTACTCGTGTCATGCTGCACATCCTGTGCAGTGTCATGCTGCTTCTTCTTCTTCTTGCGTATGGCGTGCACAGCCTAAAGTTGTAAGACAACTTGTTCTGTTTGATCTTCTGTTTGTGCACGCCAGGTTGATTGCATTCGTTGAAACAGGGTGGCCCACGTGAAGGTTGCAATCTCCCACCCCATCATGCTGCTGTGGAAGAAAATCCCGGTGCATACCACTGTTTGTATAGTAATTTAATCATCCCCCCTTATTTTTCTTTCGTGTGGTGTGCACAGCCTAAAGTTGTTGGACAACTTGTTCTATTTGATCTTCCGTTTGTGCACGTCGAGTTGATTGCATTAGTCGAAACAGGGCGGACCACGTGAAGGTTGCAACTTTCACCCCATCATCCCCCCTCTGCTCACATGACATTGTCCGTGAGCAACAGCTGCTAAATAGAGGAACATCTGTTTAGGAGCAATTTCCTGAATGTCCCTTAATAAATCGTCCAGGATTACAAAATAAATCATAGAATGGTAAAGGGAAGAGTAAGTGACAAAGGGCCTCATGAAAACACTTTTGGCTACCTTATCAGCCATATCATTAACTTTTGAGACCATATCTAAAGCTCATGTATGGGGGGGCATAATTTATCACAGCTATTTACTCTGCTTTGCAGAGCTTGGAGGAAGGCATCAACGAGAAGGGCCGTTACAAATGGGGGTTCCTGCAGAAGTGAGGTTGCCCCTCATGCCCACTAATGCACGTTTCTCCTGCTGCTATAACACTATTTGACTTCACCCACTGGAACTGATGACCAGCCATATCTGGTAGGATTGTAACCATTACTTGATCTCCATTCATTGGTATTTTAATTTCAATACTTACTTTCCCTTTTTTCCCCAATCATTGATCCTCTACTGTTCAATTACATCATTTTTAAGTTTATGCAATGTTTTTCCTGATGCGTCTACAAACTCTTTCCTTTCCATTACAAACCACTGCTCCTCTGGTTATCTCATCTGTTGGCAGGTTCATAGCTTGTCCTGTTATCAGTTCAAACCTTGGTTCAAACTGTGTCAACCCTGTCTCTCTAGCTGGAGTTGCTCTGAACCAACAGAATGGCTGGAAATACCTTAACCCATTTTTGTCCGGTCTCAGCCAAGGCTTTACTTAAGGCTCTTTAGTGTCCTGTTCATTCACTTCACAAATCCAGAACTCTGCCGGTGATGGGGGATGTGAAATCACGTTTTAACTACTTACAAAGGTGAAGCCTCCTTCATCACCTTCCCTGTGAAATGTGTTCCCTGATCAGAGTCCATATGAAGAGGGACCCCCCCCCCCCTCTAAATATTATCTCTTTGACTCCATGTCAAAATCTAGCTGTTCTATCTTGGCATGGGAATACTGTTACCCAGTGGGTAAAGTGATCAATCAGTACTAAATAGTACCCTTTATTTGTGACTAGAGGAAGGGTCCTGTGAAATCTATCTGTCTATGTTGATCTGCAGGCTATACTCATTTTCCATTTGGCAAGTCAACTATCTGATACTGCCCTTAACTTCCCTGCTTCTAATTCACACTGTACTATGGGGAGAGTGTAAAACTATAGTCCCCCCTCAGTGTGTTGGGTTCTAAGACTTCCACTGCCCATGTTATGTAGTCACGTACTTAAGCACATCAGGACAGCCCAGCTACCACTGGACTTTGCCTAGTTGATGGTCTGTTACCACCTCTTTTTTTTTTTTTACCCTCTTTTATTATCACAGCACAAATGGAAGAGTTTAGTCAAATATGGGAATCCCAGTGCTGGGAAGGGTTTCAGGGTCAGTTGCAATGTTTCTCTTCAAATGTCCAAATATGTTTCTCCTCCCAATCTACTTTATCTCTCGACACTTTACTTCAGACTCAGTCCTCAGTCTGAACAAGAGCTTCGGCCCGAAACGTGGCCTATTTCCTTCGCTCCATAGATGCTGCCGCTGCCGCTGCCTCACCCGCTGAGTTTTGTCCACCTTCGATTTTCCAGCATCTGCAGTTCCTTCTTAAACATTTTACTTCCCATAGTGAGTTCCCTCCAACCCCCCTTCGTAAGCTAAAGTCTGGTGTGATCAACTAGCACCATACATATTTTGAAATTTCTAAATAAACTTTATTCGCGAAATAAATATATACAATACATGATCCTGGCAAAACTCCCGCTGCGATGATCTGTCAGTCGGCGGCTGAACCGTGGAGGTTCCCGCGGTTGTGCCGGGGCCCGGTCTGCGGCCGCCGGTCTGCCGGCCGGACCACGTTGTTCGACGGGCAGGGGGAAAGAAAGAGGCTGCGTTCCATTTCCGGTGAGCGCCAAGATGGCGGCGCTGGCTGCCGCGGCGGGACGGCCGGTGCTCGGGCGGCTGGTGGCGGCGGCCCCGGGACAGCCGGTGCTCGGGCGGCTGGTGGCGGCGGCCCCGGGACAGCCGGTGCTCGGGCGGATGGCGGCGACAGTGACAGTGACAGGTATTCCCGGTGCGCGGATCCCCGGGTGTGGGCTCGGTGGTGCCGACAGTGAGTGAGTGAGTGAGTTGGGACACTCGCCCCCACCGCTCTCTCTCAGAGTTAATTCTTGGTTTCTTGGTTTCCTCCAAAATATTCCAAATTGGAATTTAAACTGGAGATGGACATCCTAATGTTTCAGGATGACGGCTCTGTACCGGAAACTGCTTCTATTTAAGGTTTTCCAGCAACAGCAGTTTTAATAAAAACATGCTTTCATTCCTCTGGTTCCATGCACAGAACCTGCAGGAATTACTCTGCACATCAGGTAGCATCCGCAGAGGGAGAAGATGCTGCCTGTCCCACTGAGTTACTCCTGCATTTTGTGTCTATCTTCTAGAGAGAAACATTTATTTTCCGTTTGCCCTCACCTGTCATCTTATATTTACAGTTACTGCAGACAGATTAGATGTACAAGCCTTCGCTTTCTCTGAATTAGCACTGCCACTACATGTTAAATCAAATTCCTAGTCTCCATCTGTTAATGGCCACAGGCTTCATAGAGTCATACAGCATGGAAACGGGCTCTTCGGCCCAACTTCACCATACCGACCAATATGTCCCATCTGCACTAGTTCCATCTGCCTCCATTTGGCCCATATCCCTTTAAACGTATCCTATCCATATACATGTTTGAATATTTCTTAAACATTGTGATAGTACTTCTCTGCCACAGAAGGCAGTGGAGGCCAATTCACTGCATGTTTTCAAGAGAGTTAGATTTAGCTCTTAGGGCTAACAGATTCAAGGGATGTGGGTAAAAAGCAGGAACAGGGTGCTGATATTGGATGATCAGCCATGATCATATTAAATGGCGGTGCTGGCTTGAAGGGCCGAATGGCGTACTCCTGCACCTATTTTCTATGTTTCTATGTTTACCTACCTCAACTACCTCCTCCAGCAGCTCGGTCCTTACACCACCATCCCTTGCGCGAAAATGTTACCCCTCAAGTCCCCATTAAATCAGGTCCCCATGTTGGGAGTGTTAAACATGCAAACATGCAGGTATTGTGATTCCAAGGTTAACGATATACAGCATGGAAATTGGTCTATGTTGACTTTGTAGCACTCATGCTCCATACATGCCCCTTAATATCTCGCGGTCACCATCCTTGATAGTACCTCCACCACTATACTCACACACTCAAGGCAATTTACTTCGGCCAATTAACCTACCAATCCACACGTCTTTGGGATGTGGGTGGAAACTGGAGCACCCAGAGGAGAGCATCATTGTCGTAGTGAGAGAGTGCAAACTCCACACCAGGTTGGTTCCTGGAATTAAGGGAGTGATTTGTGAGATGACGTTTGAACAGTTTGTACCGGAGGTCAGTAATGACCTGAATATTTGCAGTTGCAGGACAGCCGGGCTACAAGCTCCATCATTGTGCTATCCGAAGGTGTGCTGGGGATAAAATAGTAAACTGTATGTGTAGGAAGGAACTGCAGATGCTGGTTTAAACTGAAAATAAGCACAAATTGCTGAAGTAACTGAGCGGGACAGACAAACATCTCTGGAGAGAAGGAATGGGTAACGTTTGGGGTCAAGACCCTTCTTCAGATTGATGTAAACAGTTGGAAACAAGAATGGGAGTTTAGTGGCGGACATGATCACTTTGGGAATACATCTCCGCTGGTCCAGATTGAAGTCCTGGGGTGTGAAAGATATCATAAATGATGGATGATGATGACTAATAATCCTTTCTTGACTGGATAAGAGCAGAGCTTGTGATGATCATGTAAGTGTACAGGGCACCCCCTGTGGGTAAAATAGTGAAATTGGTTGTGAATTGACTGGTTTGTATCTCAAGGCAGCATGTAAGTCTGTGGATTGAGTTGCCTTTGGTAGCATTTTTAATTCAACCTTTAGGTCGCATTATCATTGATACATTCCAACCTGTTTCAATTTTAATTTTGAAAGGTGGATAAATACAACTTTTGTGTACTCCAAAATACGCAGGCGGAGAAACGAATGCTTATCATCTCAATGACACAAGGAATTGCAGACCCTTCTTCAGACTTATCAGTCATCATCACCCGAAAGTACATTGATCCATTCTCTCCACAGGTGCTATCTGATCCGCTGAGTTCATCCAGCACCTTGTGTTTTGCTCATTTATTACCCTGATATATTGTATCACATTTAAGTATTAAGTAAAAAGGACAAAATGTGTAGGAAGGAATTGCAGATGCTGGTTTACACTGAAAATAGTTGCAAAATGCTGGAGTAATTCAGCGGGTCAGGCAGCATCCCTGAAGAAAAGGAATATGTATTCAGAAGTGGGGCCTTGACCTGAAACGTCACCTTTTTCTTTTTGCCAGAGATGCCTGTTCCCAGCATTTTATGTCTGTCTTAAGTAAAGAGGAGAGGCTGAGCATGTTAGTTTTTTTAAAATCTATCTCATTGTGATTTTGAGAATGTGAACAAAGATGTGTTTAAACAGTGGTGTGAGTAAGTAATCCTGAGTCACATTCTGATATTTAGGTGGATCATGGGGTTGTGTTTGCCGGAAGTCTACATACAACGCTCTTCCCAATGACTACAACTGGTGAGTAATTATGTTCCTGATTATTCATATCCATGCACACTTGCTATTGAATTCTTTACTGGCATAGAAAGCTAGAGTTTCCAGTAAGAAGAATGGGAAAAAAAAGTTCAATTTAGTTTTGAGATACATCACGGAAACAGGCCCTTCGGCCCACATAGTCCGTACTGACCAGCGATCCCATACACTAGCATTATCTTACGCACTAGGGACAATTTACAATTTTTTACCGAAGCCAATTGACCTACAAATCTGTATGTTTTTGGAATGTGAGAGGAAACCGGCGATCCCGGAGAAAACCCACGCAGGTCACGGGGCAAATGTACAAACTCTGTACAGACAGCACCCGTAGTCGGGATCAAACCTCGGTCTCTGTTGCTGTGAGGCAGTAGCTCTACCGCTGTACCACCGTGTCACACTACACTGAAATGTGAAATGGACAGGAAAATGGAGCTGAGGCTGGGAGCGGATCGGCCAAGTTGTTATTAAGTGTTGGAATTAAGTAGGAGAGGCGAAATGCCCAACTGCCGCTGGTTCTCAAATTAACAAACAAATTATCTTTGTTTTTCACAGTAAAGTTGAACTTGCATTGACGTCTGATGGACGGACGATTGTTTGTTACCACCCCTCGGTGAACATCCCATACGAACACACCAAGGTCAGGCTGAATGATCCATGAATGTTAATATTTAAGCATATTTGTGCTTTAGTTTGTTTTGTGCATTCTGTATACTTTGTTAGTGGTGTAGTGTTACTCAATACAGGTTCAAGATAATTTTAAATCCTGACATACAGTTCATACTTACAATAAAAGATAGGCACAAAAAGCTGGAGTAACTCAGTGGGACAGGCAGCATCTCTGGAGCGAACAAATGGGTGACGTTTCTGGTCGAGACCCTTCTTCAGGCTCATCGGGGGAAAAGGAAACAAGAGATATAGAAGAATGATTGAAAGATATGCAAATAAGTAACAATAATAAAGGAAACAGGCCGTTGTTAGCTGTATGTTGGGTGAAAGAGTGGGGGAGGGATAGAGAGAGAGAGGGAATGCCGGGACTACTTGAAGTTAGAAGAATCAATTTCATACCACTGGGCTGTAAGCTGCCCAAGCAAAATATGAGATGCTGTTCCTCCAATCTGCGTTTAATTGGAGGAATAGCATCTCATATTGACAATTTGACAATGGAGGAGACCGAGGACAGAAAGGGCAGTGTGGGAATGGGAAGGAGAATTAAAATGTCTAGCAACCGGTAATTACAACAACTTGGCAAACTCAAATAATCTCACCTTGCAGCCTTTGGTCTCCAATCCGGTGCATTGTGCTCATTCAGGTCCTTTTATAAAGGAGGTGTGATGTTCTACCTCCAGCAACTATTCAAGCAGTGATTTCAAGACTCCCACTACAAATTGAATGAAATAATATTTGCTCAGCTCTCCTTTATTATTTCTACCAATTAACTTAAAATTACACCCTCTAATTAATGACCTTGTTGCTGTGGGGAAATTACCCTTTCCCGTTTATTCTACATATCTGTCATAATTCTGTGCTCTCCTGGTAAATCTCCCCCGTGATCTCTTGTTCCAAACAGCCCAATCTTAGACAGTTTCTCCTCCAAACCACAATTCTCCTGTTCTGGCCGAATTCATGTAAATCTTTTCTGTACTCTGTCTGCTGCTCTCACATTCTTTCTCGTAGTGGGGGTGAACAACCAGTATAGAGTATTCTAGTAGTGGCCTAACTAATGTTTCAAACAGTTACAGCATGATCTACTTGCTCTTGCGTTCTACACCGTGGACAATAGTTTCTTAACCACTCTTTCTGTCTGTTCTGCTGCCTTCAGGGAATCATGTATCTATGTCCTAAAATACCTCTGTTCAGCCACAATTAATATAATGTATTGTATATTTCCTTAAGAAAGAGTCTTAACCTGAAATGTCGAATACCATTTACCTCTACAGATGCTGCGTGACCCGCTAAGTTCCTCCAACAAACTCAAGCAAGCATTTACGCGTACTGTTATAAAACAATGACAATATGTAATTATGTACTTGATCATTTAGTGTTAAAAACGTTTCTACTTTACAGAGGCCTGATTATTCAAGGATGGGTCAAAGCGCTAACCTAAATCCGAGTCAAAGAGGTGAAGCAATTGACAGAAGGGAACATGATAGCAGCAGATGCCTTGTGTAGATTACTGTTTCACTCTCTGAACATAGGGATGCAGAAGCAATTTTGTTGTCGGCTGAATGGTTGTCAGTTCCTAAATGTGCCCCACACTCTCCTGCAGCCCATCCCACGACCATCGCCAGTGGACAATAAAGAGGAGACCCACGACCAAGTACTAAAGGCCAGATTAGACAAAGAAGTGCTGCGCGATAAACAGGGGCCGACAATTGAAGAACTCAGCAAAATGTTCTACACAACAAAACACCGCTGGTATCCAGTTGGGCAGTAAGTACTATTTGCACAACTCGCACAACCATAGGGGGTCAAGGAAAGAGCGTTCACATTTGTAGATTGTTTCCACCACTACGCACAAGAAGTACGAGAAGCGCAACACGCCATTGTAAGCACATGCCGAGAAGTGTGTTCAGCTCTGGCTGAACAATTTCTAATCTTGTGATGTGGACTCCATAAGAAGACACAACCACAGTAGATGTATAAGGAATTAATCTGTGTTGACTTAAATCTTAAAAGTGTTCCCTGAAGAAGATCTATCTATGCTCATACCAGTGAGCTTGTCTAGTCTTCCCCAGGTTACAAATGCCCGACATGTATATCTTGGTTGCTGCAGCAATATTTGAATGGTTGAGTTAAACGCCCTAGTTTAACCACACATTGCCCTGATTTTTATTTAAATATTTTGCTGGCAGCCACATTTCTTGATTAGTACAGGTGTCATAGGTAATGGGGGAAGGCAGGAGAATGGGGTTAGGAGGTAGATCAGCCATGATTGTATTGCGGAGTAGACTTGATGGGCAGAATGGCCTAATTCTACGCCTATCCCTTATGACCTAATGTTTTCAAAGCATAGGCCACTCAAGGTTAACATGTGGTTGTGAACAGATACATGTTGTAACTGGGGAGAACCTGTCATGGAATTCCTTTGTTTTGTCTTCCTGATGCTACACTGGGAATGTTTCTAATTTTGAGTAAGTTGTGATGGGAAACTCTCAGTCAGTATTCAATACCATGTAGTTCAACTGCATAGTTTTCCTCTTTCTAGTTCTTAATTAACCATACTGTATGTTAAATATTCCATAGAAAGCAGCTATTCAATACCAAGGATCTAATGTATCACGTCATTTGGATTGTAGTTGATCTGTATCTTCAATCCATTTATCTGTCTTGACTCTGTACGGCTTTAATCCCGTGCATACCTAAAATCGAGCAAACAGCATTGACGTTTTCAAACTTTACTGTCATTTGTAGTGGACTACTTTTAAGATTATACTCCTTGTTCTGGACCTTTTCACTGGAGAAGATTGTTTCTGATTACCATATCAAATCTTTTAATCAAAGTTATCAGCTACTATCAGGCAAATGAATCATCCTACCACAACCAGAGAGCAGTCCTGAACTACCTCACTAGTGACCCTCGGACTATCTTTGATCGGACTTTACCTTGCACTATTATCCCCTTATCGTGATAAACATTATCCCATTATTGTGTATCTATACACTTGAAAATGGCTAGATTATAACCATGTATTGTCTTTCTGCTGACTGAATAGCACACAGCAAAAGCTTTTCACTGTACCTCAGTACACATGACAATAAACTAAACTGAACTGTACTCTAGGTATAGGAACAGGTCAAATGGTCCTCAACCTGTCAGTTATGCGATCATGGCTGATGTGTGAGCTGCCTTCATATATCATTTTATTAGTTAATAAAAAACTATCAAACTTATGTTGGGAGTTATGTTGACCTAGTATCACTTTTTTATAGAGGGGATTCCAGGCTCCTGATGAATTTGGATTGTGTCCCCTAGTTCCAGACTTGATTTGGAAGTAGTTTCTATCCTGCTAGTACCTCTCCAGATCTTAACATTTCAATTATATTGCCTTATGTTTCTAAATTGTAGAGAACACAACTCTAGTTTGTGTGGATTCCAGAACTGCTCATAATCATGTTTGGGCTAAATATGATGGGACTTCTACCCACCCCGACCATATCCACCCCAGTTGTTTGCTAGTTCTGCAGATGTAGGGCTCAGCATTTTATTGCCTTCTGGTTATTCTCTGCTGTGAGATTTTAATCTATATACAAAGCCCAGATGCCTGTATTGATCTGTTATTTCCAGCACCAATTAAAAATATTATTGGTCCATACTTTATGATCTCACTTGAAAATACTTTTGACTGTTTTCTTTTCCTTTTGCCTGGTTCACTAACATCTCTTTATTATCTCCATCTATCTATGCTGTGTACAATGTTGCTGATTGTTCAGGGCTTTCTGTCTCATCATTCAGTTGATTAGTTGGCACATCACACGGGTCAAAGCAGGACACTCATAATCAAATTCTACTAATCGGAATAACTCCCCTTAATGCTCCCGTTATCCCCTGCTGCTGAGCCAGATTACTAGCCAGGGCAATAATTTGCCTTCAAATCCTGACAGTTTCCTCTGAAGGACTTTATTAAACGCCTTATGATATCAACATAAAAGCTTTCATATATGTGCCCTCTCCATTTTTATGTTCTACTTTCGAGATGTGGCGTGGAAACCGGCCCTTCGCCCCACTGAGTCTGCGCCAACCAGCGATCCCCGCACATTAACACTATCCTACACACGTTGGGGACAATTTACAATTATACAAGCCTCTATGTCTTTGGAGTGTGAGAGGAAACTGCATATCCCGGAGAAACCCCACGCAGGTCACGGGGAGAACGTACAAACTCCGTAGAGGCAAGTATCCATAGTCAGGATCAAACCCAGGTCTCTGGAGCTGTAAGGCAGTAACTCTACCGCTGTGTCACTGTGCTACCCTTTATTATCACTTCTTCACTTAGTTGCATTAAATGTAACCTCCCTGTACAGGCAAATTTCGAGTAGCATCAGAATGGGATTTTGCCCATTATCCCAGACAGTCAGAGATCAGAGCTGACTTAAAACCCCGCTTCAAATCTTTGGTTTGCAACATGGTAGTCAATGAGCAAGATTAGCATGCAACACTGGTAGGTGCACAGCAAATAGATGGGAAAGACTAATGGTTTAAGCTGCATTTAGGAACATAGAAAAAATAGGTGCATGAGTAGGCCATTTGGCCCTTCGAGCCAGCACCGCCATTCAATATGATCATGGCTGATCATCTAAAATCAGTACCTCATTTCCGCTTTTTCCCCATATCTCTTGATTCCTTTAGTACTAAAAGCTAAATCTAACTCTCTTGAAAATGTCCAGTGAATTGCCCTTCTGTCCAGTGAAGGGCAATTCTGTGGCAGAGAATTCCACAGATTCGCAACTCTCTGGGTGAATAATTGTTTCCTCATCTCAGTCCTAAATGGCCTACCCCTTATTCTTAAACTGTGACTCCTGCTTCTGGACTACCCCAACATCGGGAACATTTTCCCTCCATCTAGCCTGTTCAATCCCTAAATAATGTTATATGTTTATATAAGATCTCCTCTCATCCTTCTAATTTCCAGTGAACACAAGCCCAGTCGACCCATTCATTCACCATATGTCTGTCCCGCCATCCCACGAATTAACCTGGTGAACCTACGCTGCACTCCCTCAATAACAATAATGTCCTTCCTCAATTTAGGAGACCAAAACTGCACACAATAGTCCAGGTGTGGTCTCACCGGGGCCCTGTACAACTGCAATAGGACCTCCTTGCTCCTAAACTCAAATCCTCTCACAATGGAGGCCAACATGCCATTAGCTTTCTTTACTGCCTGCTGTACCTGCATGCTTACTTTCAGTGACTGATGTACAAGCACACCCAGGTCTCGTTGCACCTCCCCTCTTCCTAATCTGACACGATTCATCTATTAATCTGCCTTCCTGTTCTTGCCACCAAAGTGGATAACCACACATTTATCCACATTATACTGCATCTGCCCACTCACCCAACCTATTCAAGTCACCCTGCAGCTTCATAGTATCCCCCTCACAGCTCACACAGCCACCCAGCTTTGTGTCATCTGCAAACTTGGAGATCTCATATTTAATTCCCTTGTCTAAATCATGAATCTATATTACTAAAAGTCTGATCTTGGCCACTTCCTGTTGTTCTGTATATTGATGTTAGAAAAAACGCTGCCACTTACGGCTGTGAATTTTGGCCATCTTACTCGGAGTCCCCCTCCGCTGCGCAGGACAAGAGGAGTTTTACAATTGATGAAAAATAAAAGAGTTATTAGTGTTTAAAAAATGTTGAGATTCTCTCTCCTGAAGGCCACGCCCCTTCCGGAGGGACTATAAAAGTGTTGAGTGCCTCAGTCAGTCTCTGCCGAGAGGGTCACGTCTCTTAGTCTGAGCTGTGATTAACACTGAACACACGTCTACTAAACTGTGAGTAGTTTTACTGACCTGTCAGTGCCCTCAATGTGGTTTGAAAATATAGTTTGGAAATGCTAAAGCTGTGTTGTCTTTGGTTTGGAAATGCTAAAACTGTGTTGCCTTTGATTTGGAAATGCTAAAACTGTGTTTTCTTTGGTTTGGAAATGCTCAAGCTGTGTTGCCTGTGGTTTGGAAATGCTAAAGCTGTGTTGCCTTTGGTTTGGAAATGCTGTGTTGCCTTTGGTTTGGAAATTCTAAAGCTGTGTTGCCTAATTAAAGTTGCCTTAACTACTATATAATTAAAAGTCTAATCTTGACCACTTCCTGTTTGCATTTTATATTGATTTTGGAAAAAATGCTACCACGTACGGCTGTGATCTTTGGCCATTTTACTCGGAGTTCCCTCCGCTCATCAGGTGCCGAGGATTTTTCCCATTGATGAAAAATAAGAGTTGCTAGTGTTTAAAAAATGTTGAGATTCTCTCTCCTGTCAATCACGCCATGAAGGCCATGCCCCTTCTGGTGGGAGGGGGAGGGACTATAAAACCTAGAAGTGTGGGCGTGGCTCAGTCTCTGCAAGATGGAGGAGAGAGGGGTCACAATTCACAGTCTTTAGTGGCCTTGTGCCCTGCTTGAAATGGTATGAAACTTCATTTGAATTTGGTGGCCTTACACCCTGCTTGAAGTGGTAAGAAACTGGACTTGAATTTGGTGGCCTTGCACCCTGCTTGAAATGGAATTTCAAGGAATTGCCGTGAGTCAACTGCCAGCCCACCAGCTGTGAGTGAATGAACTGCCAGCACAACAGGCTTGAGTGACTGAGCCGCCTTCTCAAGAATCTATTCGGCCCACAATGTCCATACAGCCCACAACACCCATACTAGCGCTCCAGAAAGCCTTTCCCCACCAGCCACCAATATTGAAAATGGTGGAGAGGTGGAATATTGCCTTGGGGGACCAGCCCTCCCATGTACTGCTGTGACCCAACAGGTCCCACTTACTCTAGTATATATTGTAAATAACGGGTCCCAGCACCGAGCCTTGCGGCACCCCACTAGTCACTGCCTGCCATTCTGAAAAGGACCCTTTAATTGTTACTCTTTGCTTCCGGTCTGCCAACCAGTTCTCTATCCATGTCACTACCCTACCCCCAATACCATGTACTATAATTTCGCACACTAATCTCTTGTGTGGGACCTTATCAAAGGCTTTTTGAAAGTCCAGATACACCACATCCACTGGCTCTCCCTTATCCATTCTACTTGTTACATACTCAAAAAATTCAAGAAGATTAGTCAAGCATGATTTCCCCTTCATAAATCCATGCTGACTTTGACTGATCCTGTTGCTGTTTTCCAAATGCGCTGCTATAACATCTTTAATAATCGACCCGAGCATCCTCCCCAGTACCGGTAAGGCTAACTGGTCCATAATTCCCCGTTTTTTGTCTTCCTCCTTTCTTAAAAAGTGGAGTTACATTGGCTATCCTCAAGTCCACAGGAACTGATCCAGAGTCGAGAGAACATTGGAAAATGACCAAAGCATCCACTATTTCTAGGGCCACCTCCATTAGGTCCTGTGGATTTATCTGCCTTCAATCCCAACAGTTTATCTAACACCATTTCTTGACTAATGTGGATCTCCTTATTATTTCTGGGAGATTGTTTGCATCTTCCTTAGTGAAGGCAGAAACAAAGTACTTGTTTAACTGTTCTGCTATTTCCTTGTTTCCAATTGTAAATTCACCCGTCTCAGATTGTAAGGGACCTACATTTGTCTTCATTCCCTTTTTACATATCTAAAGAGGCTTTTACAGTCCGTTTTTATATTCCCCGCAAGCTTTCTTTCATGCTTTTTTTTTCTTCCTCTTAACTAACCCCTTTGTCCTCCTCTTGAGTTCTAAATTTCTCCCAGTCCTCTGGTTGGCTGCTTCCTCTGGCCAATTTATATGCCTCTTTCTTGGATTTAACACTATCCATGATTTCCCTCGATAGCCGTGGTTGAGTCGTCTTCCCCGTTTAATTTTTTCGCCAGACAGGGATGAACAATTTCTGGAGTTCATCCATTCGATCTTTAAATCTTTGCCATTGCATCTCCACTGTCAACCCTTTAAGTATAATTTGCCAGTCTAGCCAATTCCCATCTCATACCTTCAAAGTTTCTTCAAGTTCAGGACCGTCGTCTCTGAATTAACCGTGTCACTCTCCATCCTAGTGCAGAATTTCACCATATTATGGTCACTGTTGCCTAAGGGGCTTTGCACAACAAGATCACTAACTAATCCTTCCTCATTACACAATACCCAGTCTAGGATGGCCTGTCCTCAAGTCGGTTTCTCTTCATATTAGTTTAAAAAACCATCCCGCATACATTCCATGAAATCCTTCTCAGCGCTGTTACCAGCGTTGGCCCAATCTATATGTAGATTAAAGTCACCCATGATAACTGCTGTACCTTTGCAACATGCTTCCCTAATTTCCTGCTTGACGCTATCCCCAACCTCCCTACTGCTTCTTGGTGGTCTGTACACAACTCCAACCAGCGTTTTCTGCCATTGACTATTTCGCAGTTCTACCCATACCGATTCTACAGCATCCAAGCTAATTACCTTGTTATTGCATGAATCTCCTCTTTAACCAGCAATGTCACCCCACCTCCTCTTCCTTCCTGAATATTGAATACCCCTGCATGTTTAACTCCCAGCCTAGGTCACCCTGGAGCCATGTCTCCTTAATTCCAACTATATCATATTCTTTAACTACTAACTGCGCATTCAATTCATCCACCTTATTACGAACGCTCCTCGCATTAAGGAACAAAGCTTTTAGGTTTGTTTTTCTCATCTCCCTTCTTCCTTTTGCTTCTGCCCTCATTTTTTTGCCCTCTGTCTCCTTGCATTGGGTTCCATCCCCCTGCCATTATTTTGAACGTGACCTTCCCTACACTCTCTTTCCCGTTAACTGCACGCATACGCTTCCACGTTGTTGACTCCACCCCCCCCCCCCACTGTTTAGTATAAACCCACCCGTGTAGCACTAGCAAACCTGCCTGCCAGAATGTCGCCCCCCTCCAATTAAGGCGCAACCCCTCCCTTTTGTACAGGTCACCCATTGCCCCAGAAGAGATTCGAGTGATCTAGAAATCTAAATCCATGCCCCCTGCATCAAACCTCAGCCACACATTCAGATCCCCTATCTCCTTGTCCCTACCCTCACTATTCCCTATTCCTACCCTCATTTATTTTAATGCGAGAGGCTTAACAAGGCAAATTATTTTAGAGAATGGATTGGCTCGAGGGAAAGGGATGTTTTAGCCAGAACAGAAACATGTCTCTCCTTGCTATTGCATTAATCTCCTCATGTTCCCGGAAACATCTGTGTGATAGAGGTGCAGATAACATGGTGGGAGGAGGTGGGGGGGGGGGGGGGGGGCGGTTGCATTCTTATTCAGGAAGGACAAAACTATGTAGACTTCGAGGAGATATTTTGGGGGGATCATCATGGATAGGAAGGGAATTATATATTTGATGGGTCTGTATAATAGCCCTCACAATAGTTAGCAGGAATTAGAAGAGCGGATGTGTAGCGAAATTGCACGTAGCTGCAAAAATAATAGGGTAGTATTGTGGAGAAGATTTCAATTTCCCTTATAGTGAACACATCTTTTACAGTGTATAGGGCTTGGAATCGGTGAAAATAATTCCATTAATTGTAACATAGTTATGGGGAGTGGAGGAATAGCCCCCAAGTTAAGTTCATTAATCAGGGCAAGGTCAACTCTGGAAGGTCTGATTCAATGAGTTTGTTTGCAGGTAAGAGAAATGGTGGCAAGCGTTAGGCTTTCAAAACTGAGTGGTGGTCTGCGGAGCTTCCAGCCACTGGCGGCACTGACTTTGACATTGCGGAGCCTGGGATCGCTCGCCGAGATCGCCAGTGTTGAATCTCCGCCCAGTTCGGCCTATGGGCTTCGGATGCCACGGTCTCCGATAGGAAGCAGCCGAATCGGAAGCTCTGGGCCGCTGAGAGTTTTCTTCCGTTTGAGGGCCTAAAACATCGGGCCTGTAGCGGCAACTGCAGAGGCCTCAATAGACCCTGACCACGGGTGAACAGAGGAAGAGGACTGAACTTTGGTGCTTTCCCTCACAGTGGGAAATGTTGATTCCGCTGTGGGAGGATGTTTTTTATGTTTTATGTTAAATTCTAAAGTGTTGTGTTCATCTTATTTGTGTGCTGCATGGTAACTCAAACTTCACTGCACCAATTGGTGTGTGAGACAATAAATGTCCTTTGTCCTTTGTCTTTGAATACAAAGGCCAGCATGTTCCTCTTAGGGAGAAGATGGGCAAGACTGGCAAGTTTAGTGAACCCTGGTCAGAAAAATTGAGACATTTGCCATATTTAGGCAGTAGGCATCAAGCAAATCGCTATGCGAGTATAAGGAATGTAGGGGTATAATTAAAAGGGCAATCAGGAAGCCTAAGAGGACAGAAAGTGGATCTAGCTCACTTACTCCATTTATTACCCTTTTAGTTAATGGAAATTAGTAATTGTTTATTTATCTGAGAACAATTGATGAGTTTTAAAAGAATCAAAACATTTATTCAAATGTATTTTGTGAATTCATGCTGGAGGAATAAAAATGTCTCTTTTTGTTTAAAGGTATCACAGACGAAGGATTAAACCTAATCCTCCAAAAGACAGATGAAGCAATTAAAACAAGCGGTTTAATTAAAATTGGTCTGTTTCTGGTATCCTGCTGTTTTCCACTCCAAGAGAAAGGACTTTGACATTGCTGATTTATCATTTCCGTTACATTGATATTTTCATATTTGCATTGTTTGAGAAACAGACTTGTATTTAAAAGTGAAGTCTTTTACAGCATAAGGAATGTAATGAGCTTGTTTAACAGGTAATAATTAATTATCTATGGTTCACTGGTGAGCTGCTTAGTACAATAAAATCTTAAAGTTGAATGTTCTCACCTGAGTTATTGTCTGAGAAGATGCTGATTTATTTGAACTGTATTGGAATCAACCCGTCAGTTTGACAGATGTAACCTTGTGAACCAAGATGAAGATGAGCTTCATGTCTTGCTGGTCTTAACCCACATGAGGCAGTTTCACTGCCCTCAAAGCTGCTTTGTGTGCTTTTTTTGGGTTATTTAATGGTAGTCTGCAACGATAGCTCGAGGCACAAGGATCTGCAAATGCTGGTTTACAAAATAAAAGACAATGTGCTGGAGTAACTCAGCTGGTCAGGGAGCATTTCTCAAAGACGTGGATAGGCGACGTTTCGGTTCAAGGCCCTTCTGGGGGGGAGGGAAGAAAGCTGAAAAAGACGTGGGGGCAGGACAATGCCAGTCGTATTAAGGCAAATATTTCATAAGTTCTCTTTTACTTGGAATACAAACAACCTGAGAGTTATTTAACAATTCCCACGACTCCTTTTTTGATGGAGATGTTATTGCAGTTGACTCATTTCTTTATTGTCTTGTTTTTTGTATAATTAGCTGTAACTATAATGTTTAATGTGCCCTGTGATTTGATTCCATCTCTTTCTTGGCTATGTAATTAGTCATGATCTTACCAAATGGCAGACAGGTTTGGGTGAGGCAACAGCAGCCTGGGAATTTCTGAAAGTCGGTAACATTAGTTACTTAGACCCTTTTTGTGTTTTTCTCACTTCTTTCTCCCTGGAATCTTGTACCAACTCAGCCATCCCCTTGGGAATCTGCCTTTAACAGCTATTTAAAAGGCCTGGTAGATGAACATGTAAAACCTCAGGGTACATATTGCAAAGCAACGTTTTATAAGTATAAACAGTTAGACAGGTACATAGATAGGACAGGTTTGCAGGGATATGGGCCAAACACAGGCAGGTGGGTCTAGTGTCGCTGGGCCATGTTGGCCAGTGCGGGCAAGTTGGGCCAAAGGGCCTGTTTCTATGCTGTATCACTCTTAAGTACTGTACTCAGAAGATTTACTCATGAGGAAACTCATAAGGCTGTACCATGACTGGATTGCAAGCTGCTGAAGTTCTTCATGTCCAACAGGAGATCTGCATGAATTCCCATTCCCTGCCCAGCAAATGACAGTCCTCTGATGAAGCCTGCTCTTTAGTGATTTGCTCGCTCGTGCTCCGGGTTCTACAAACCTTAACTCGGAGAAAAAGTTGTGGTCTGCAACAAAACTAACTTCCAGCAAACTCTGCTGAGGAAAGACAGTAGCATTGGGTCAGAATTCACCGGAAAAGGAGAAGGTTGATGAGATAAGGAGATCAGTAATTCTAATCGGGGTGAGGTGGAAGAGCAGCATGCCTCTCGCCAGAGTGCAGCACCCTTCCAACAGGATGCAGGCTGTGCTGATGGTAGCAATATGTTGAGCTCTGCTGCATTTTAAAACAAAATGAGAGCATGGTTAGCTTAAATTTCCCATCTCTAATTGCTCTGGAAAAGGTGATGGTAAGTCGTGAACGGATATTTTTGTCCCCAATTCTTACAAATCTGCCATAGATCTGCCATAAATCCCCTCAAGAAACCAGTCTTTGAATCACTGCCCTTTCAAATTAACCTTCCCTTCTCCATGAGTGTATCTTCGAATGCTACTATTCTTACCTTGAAACATTTTTTTAAATCTTCCAATCGTCTTTAAAATCACTTACTCCAATTTAGTACGTTCCCACAAGGCCCAGCCTTTTCCCTATTCAAAACTATTTTAAAACATGGAACTGTGATCACAAAACCCTAAGTGGTCTTCCACTGAAACACCAGTCACCTGTCCAAGCTCATTACCCAACACAAGGTTCAGCATGTTCCCTTCTCGGGTTGGTCTATCCACGTACTGTTTCAAGAAACCATCTTGGGTACACCTCACAAATTCTGTCTCGTCTCTGTCTTTGGAACTGAGCATGTCCCAGTCAATATTGTCCAGTTAAAGTCACCCACTAATGTTGTTGATTTGGCATAATTCAGTAATTTGTCCACACATCTGTACCTTAATCTCCCGCTACAGTAAGTACATCCTTTTGAAGTGCTTACATTTTTCTTATTTCTAAGCTCCACCCATGTCATCTCAACAGACGAACCCTCCTGTATGTCCTCTCAGTGCTGCTGTGACAGTCTTCCCTCATTAGTGGCGCAACTCTTTTGCCTCTCTTTCTATCACGACTGAAACAACGAAAGCCTGGAACACTGAGTTACAAATGTGTCCCGCTCGCAAACATGTTTCCGTAGTGGCCACAACATCATAGTCCCAAGCACTGACCCAGGCTCTATGTTCATCTGCTTTCTCCACAATGCTCCTTGCATTAAAATAAACAGACTTCAGCTCATCTGCATCACTATATTCCTTCACCTCTCCCTGCCTGCCCCTCCTTTCAGATTTACTGATCTTAACCTCTCCCGTCCCATCACTCCAATTTCTGCTGTACTGCTCTGCTTCGCACACTCTTGCTTCTCTAGTTTAAATCTACACGAATAGCACTAGCAAAGCTCTCTGTGAAGATATTCAAGAAGGATTCCGGAGTAGTTCCTGAGAATTGGAGGGTAGTTAATGTAACCCCACTTTTTAAAAAGGGAGGGAGAGAGAAAACGGGGAATTACAGACCAGTTAGTCTAACATCGGTAGTGGGGAAAATGCTAGAGTCAGTTATTTTTTGAGGATGTAACTAGTTGAGTAGATAAGGGAGAACCTGTGGATGTGTTGTATCTAGACTTTCAGAAGTCTAGATAACCAATTGAATAACTACTTTGGTTCTGTCTTCACTAAGGAAGACATAAATAATCTTCCGGAAATAGCAGAGAACCGGGGGTCAAATGAGATGGAGAAACTGAGTGAAATCCAGGTTAGCCGGGAAGTGGTGTTAGGTTAATTGAATGGATTAAAGGCCGATAAATCCCCAGGGCCAAATAGGCTGCATCCCAGAGTACTTAAGGAAGTAGCCCCAGAAATAGTGGATGCCTTAGTGATAATTTTTCAAAACTCTTTAGATTCTGGAGTAGTTCCTGAGGATTGGAGGGTAGCTAATGTAACCCCACTTTTTAAAAAGGGAGGGAGAGAGAAAACGGGGAATTACAGACCAGTTAGTCTAGCATCGGTAGTGGGGAAAATGCTAGAGTCAGTTATTAAAGATGGGATATCAGCACATTTGGAAAGTGGTGAAATCATTGGACAAAGTCAGCATGGATTTATGAAAGGTAAATCATGTCTGACTAATCTTATAGAATTTTTTGAGGATGTAACTACTAGAGTCGATACGGGAGAACCTGTGGATGTGTTGTATCTAGACTTTCAGAAGGCTTTCGACAAGGATTAGCATTCAATCTTAAAGCCCACGGTATTGGGGGTTCAGTATTGATGTGGATAGAGAACTGGCTGGCAGACAGGAAGCAAAGAGTAGGAGTAAATGGGTCATTTTCAGAATGGCAGGCAGTGACTAGTGGGGTACCGCAAGGCTCAGTGCTGGAACCACAGCTATTTACAATATATATTAATGATCTGGATGAGGGAATTGAATGCAACATCTCCAAGTTTGCGGATGACACAAAGCTGGGGGGCAGTGTTAGCTGTGACGAGGATGTTAGGAGGCTGCAAGGTGACTTGGATAGGTTGGGGGAGTGGGCAAATGCATGGCAGATGCAGTATAATGTGGATAAATGTGAGGTTATCCACTTTGGCGGCAAAAACAGGAGGGTAGACCTACCTGAACGGTGGCCGATTAGGAAAGGGGGAGATGCAACGAGACCTGGGTGCCATGATACACCAGTCATTGAAAGTAGGCATGAAGGTGCAGCGGGCTGTGAAGAAAGTGAATGGTATGTTGGCATTCATAGCAAAAGGATTTGAGTACAAGAGCAGGAAGCTTCTACTGCAGTTGTACAGGGTCTTGGTGAGGCCACACCTGGAGTATTGCGTACAGTTTTGGTCTCCTAATCTGAGGAAAGACATTCTTGCCATGTACAGAGAAGGTTCACCAGACTTATTCCTGGGATGGCAGGACTTCCATATGAAGAAAGACTGGATAGACTCGGCTTGTACTCGCTGGAATTTAGGAGATTGAGGGGGGATCTTATAGAGACTTACAAAATTGTTAAGGGGTTGGACAGGCTAGATGCAGGAAGATTGTTACTGATGTTGGGGAACTCCAGAACAAGGGGTCACAGTTTAAGGATAAGGAGGAAGTCTTTTAGGACCAAGATGAGAAGATCATTTTTCACACAGAGAGTGGTGAGTCTGTGGAATTCTCTGCCACAGAAGGTAGTTGAGGCCAGTTCATTGGCTATATTTAAGAGGGAGTTAGATGTGGCCCTTGTGGCTAAATGGATCAGGGGGTATGGAGAGAAGGCAGGTACGGGATACCGATTTGGATGATCAGCCATGATCATATTGAATGGCGGTGCAGGCTCGAAGGGCCGAATGGCCTACTCCTGCACCCATTTTTCTATCATTATATGATTCTATGATTCCTCAGGCAATATATAGCGGGTGTTCCAAGGGACAACATTTTGGGTCGGGACTCATCAATTTGAAGAAGGATCCTGACCCAAACCATTGTCTGTCCATTTCCCTCCACAGATGCTGCCTGGTCTGCTGAGTTCCTCCACCATTTTGTTTCTTGCTCTTTAACAATGTGTTGTTTTTGTTGCGCACTCAAGATACATTTGCTAAAACAATATCTAAAACTTAATTCCTCAGATTTTCTGTTGAAAAACAAAGGGACAGTTCTTGCCACTAACTCAAAGATTCAGAATGGTTTGTGGAGTGAGGATTTTCCCTTTTCTGACTCAAATTACAATTTGACATAACCTATGGAGCAGCCTATAAGAGTGAAGGATTCTCATAGAAGGAATAGAACATATTTAAAAAATGGGACATTTCAGTAGATTTTTTAACCATATGGAAAATTTAAAAATGATTGGAACATATGCTAAATACAATGATTTTTAAATCATTTATTTTAAAAATCATGGAATTGCACAATAATCATGAAGGAATGAAACTCCACACAAGGCCCATTCTTAGTCACATGTGTGATCAAAAATTGTGGTGTACATCTCTTCTAACTCTGAAAGCATTACAGGTATATTGTTTTGTACTGTATATATGACTTTTTTTGGGGGTTTATCAAGTGAAATGTTTATGTTACTAGACCAAGTGGGACCCGTTGGGTCCTGTCCCCTCAAAGGGCGGTTGCGGGGGGCGGCCTGTGACGTCGCACACACACACACACTACCCACCCCTCAGACACACAGGGGGGGTTGGAGGGAGGGGGGTAAAGGAAGGGGGAGGGAGGTGGTGGGAGGGGAAGGGGGGTGGAGGGAGGGGAAGGGGGGTGGAGGGGGGAGGGGGTGCAGAGGGGGGAAGAGAGAGGATGGAAGGGGGGAGGAGAGAGGGGGGAGGGGGAGAGAGAGGGGGGAGGGAGTAGAGGGGATAGAGGAGGGGGAGAGAGAGGAGGGGGGAGAGGGGAAGGGAGGAGGGGTGGAGAGGAGGGGGGAGCAGGGCGTGCTGCGAGGCCCACAGTGAGTGGGCAGCGGAGACTGGAGGGAGGCCGCTGGCCGGCGCATTCTGAGGACGGTCAAAAGCAGCGGAGGGCCGGCCGATTGTGGCTTCCACGAGGAGAAGTCCACCCCCCGCGTGAGAGACGATCGGGCAGGGGAGACGGAGAGGAGGTCATCCCCCGTGACGGCCAGAGATCGGCAGGTGGGATCGGGATCACCAGCGGGGAAAAGGCATCATGATTCCCCGAGTCCCTGCGATTGATGGAGGAATCTCAGGTCTCCATAGACGGCTTCTCCCAGAGAGAGTAATGGCCGCCACGGCCACCTTCCCATCGCGCTGCCCCGCACCCTCACCCGCGTGGCGATAACAACTGCCGCCGCCATGTTCTAGAATTTCAAGGAGCCCAGCGGAGCGCCCAGCACGACCTGAGCAGCAGTTTAAAAACGCTAAGTGACAAATTTAAAGGTGTAAAAGTTAAGAAGCCAAGAAGTACAGAAGACAGAACAAGGGTGATGTCACTCGCAGTGCAAGCAGAGGCAGGCAGTCAGATCCATTGTGACATCATCAGCGAGACCATCTAGCTTATTTTCTATGTCATTTGAGATTTGTGAACATTTTCATAAATAACTCGAGAAAATGCATGAAATTTTCAGATGAGGTAATTTTTGACATCATGGCGCAAATCTCTATCGGAATATGTAAACATTCTTCAGCAGACATGCATTATAGTTCTGTAGGTAGGAAAATAGCAATGAATAAGATTAATCTCTTATAAGAATTTTTTAATGTATTACTTTGTGATGATATCTGGTCACATGTGTGACATTTTGGTTCACTTTCCAAAGAATGGGCCACAAACAGAATTGGTGCTTCAAGGCCAGAGAATATTGAGCAATAGCTATGATTTAAATTTCATTCGGGAGACTTAATACATTACAGTGAGAACATTACACAAACAGTTCAAGTCAATGTCAAATCAGAAAGCCTTGGGGCTGTCTACAAAGAAGGGCATAGGAATGAATTTCAATTTTCAGGTTTCTGTATTTATTTACATTGAAATGTTTAAATGGATTATCAGTTAAAAAGTAATAATAGACTTATTATTTATAACACCAGAACAAATTTCAGGCCATGATCTTCAATCCTTCCACTTGGAAACTGCAATTTCTTGGATCCGTATTGTTTTTAACAATATTATAATTCAAGCAGAAAAATAGTGTCACTGTGGTCAGCAGGGCTGGAATTTACTTCACCAAGATTAGCTTCCCAAGGCAGCTCCAACTCTGAAAGTTGCTGTTGAAATCAACCAGTTCCAGTTGGCAGATTACCTGAACTTGTTTGTTTAGCCTAACGTGGCATGTGCAGCCCAAGTTATTTTGTATAATCCTGACAAATTGCCATCATTTATATATTTACTCAAATATGAGGTTCATCTGTTAACTCAAGTATAGATGCCAGAGATGCAGGGTATAGAATACATTGGAATAAAAGTGAAATTATGCCAATAAAAGCTCAAGACCCTTCACATCTCCTAAAATTTCCCTTTAGAATTGCCACTGAAAAATTTAAATACCTTGGAGTTTATGCGACTAGAAAATATACCTCTCTATTCCAAGCAAATTTTCCACCATTAATTACTAAATTAAATTCAATTCAATTTTGGAAAACCCTTCCCATTTCCCTTATAGGTAGAGTAAATGCTATAAAGATGATTTTTCTTCCACAACTCCGTTACCTTTTTCAATCAATACCGATTTATCTCCCTAAAAGTTTTTTTTTTAAACTTGACTCTCTGATTACAAACTTTATCTGGGATTATAAAACTCATAGAATTCATAAACGACATTTATGTAAACCTAAAGAAAATGGTGGACTGGCTCTCCCCAATGTTCTTTTTTATTACTGGGCTACTAATATTAAAAATGTAATCTACTGGATAGATGATACATGTCAACAAGTAAACTGGTTCAAAATGGAGAGGGAAGATTGTTCGCCTTTTAATATAGGCGCAATTCTTCTTTCTCCAATACATCTGAATAAATCAACGTATGAGAAAAATCCGATAATTCATAGTACCCTACGAATTTGGAAACAGTTGAAATCAACTCTCAAATTGAGAAATTTCTCTCTCCTTTTACCAATCGCCAACAACCCTTCGTTGAAACCGTCTACGTTAGAGAAGGCGTTGCACAATGGGAAAACTCAGGAATTAAAACACTGGGAGAACTACACGAGAAGGCGATCTTCCTCTCGTTTTAAGAATTACTGGAGAAATATCATTTGAAAGCTAGTAACCTTTTGAGATATCTACAAATCCAAAACACACACGCAAGACTGTTATTTTATGGGCCCAGATATATTAGACGAATGCATGAATAGAAAGGCGGATACAAGTAAGTTAATAGCCTATATTTACAATACCTTATTAACTGCACATATCCCACCTTCTGAAATGATTAGGCGAGCATGGGAAGATGAATTGGGCTTATCAATCTCAAAGGATAAAGTGTTAAAGAAGGAACTGCAGATGCTGGAGAATCGAGGGTTACACAAAAAGCTGGAGAAACTCAGCGGGTGCAGCAGCATCTAAGGAGCGAAGGAGATAGGCGACGTTTCGGGTCGAGACCCTTCTTCTTCAATCTCAAAGGATAGTTGGGAGGAAAGCCTTTTATCCATACATTGCTGCTCTCTTAATGTTAGGCACTCCCTGATACAATTTAAAATACTGCACAGACTATTATTCAAAGTCTAAATTGAACAAGATCTTCCCAAAGGTCTCTCCTATTTGTGATAAATGTCTCCTCTAAGAAGCGACTACAACCCATTATTTTGCTTCCTGCACAAAGTTACACAACTTCTGGAATATTTTATACCTTTTTCAAAATACTTAAAACTAAATTGGACCCAGATATAAAACTGATCATATTAGGTATGTCAGAGGCCTGTTCTAAGCTAACGATATTTTAAAGACGTGTCCTCAATTACGGCCTAATAATGGCGAAAAAATTAATCCTTAAATTTTGGAAACAGACAACAGTGCCCACAGTGAAGATGTGGATTACAGATATGTCCGAGACACTACATTTGGAAAACATTAGGCTTGTCTTGGTGGAAAAAAAACAGATCAATTTCTTAAGACATGGACACCCTTTACTGAATACTGAATAGTATGGTAAAACACAAATTTACATTTAAATCCGATGCTACGTCGGGTGAGGGGAGGGGCAAGGTATATCCCCATCTTCTCTTATTCATCTTTCTCTCTGCTGCACTGCTTTGGTAGTTTAGGGGTCATTTTTTCGTTCTTTTCTATTTTATCCCTTCATTTTTTCCTTTCTTCTTTTCTTGCTTTCCCTTTGTTTCATTTTTTTCATTTTTTAAATTTAGGTTATAAGGTTCAAAATGAAGCTGTACAATAATTGTATAATTGTAGATGCCGAACGTTTTATCCTTGTACAATTGCTTCTAATATAAACATTTTTTTTGAAGAATTTCAGAAGGGACAATAATTCCTCACTTCTCCCCCAATACAACATGCCAGGAAATACTATAAAAACATACACAGGTTAATGTAAGAAGCAAAGCAGTTCCATTCATTGTCCCTGAATGGGTTATCCCGATCCTGCTTTAATCATCAGAGAAAGGAAAGGGTTCCTGGAAATGCTCATTTAACATTTTAATTCAAATTAAAAAAAATATCCCTTGGAACTTTAGGACCCAAAAGTCTTCATAGGCAAACATCTTTGCAATGTACCCACTGCTGTGATGTAAAGATTTACTCTCTCTATACCCATGACTGTGTAGCGAGATACAGCTCCAATGCCATCTTTAAATTTGCTGATGATATCATCATCGTTGATTAACTGCAGGTCAGGACGAGTCGAGTGTGTAGGAGGGAGATCAATAATCTGATTGCGCGATGCCAGAACAAACATCTTGTTCTCAACTTTCGCAATACAAGGAACTGATTATTGACTTCAGGAAGAGAAAGCTGAGGGAGTATGCACTTGTCTTCATTGACAGGATGGTAAATGAGAGAGACAACACCTTCAAGTTCCTGTGCATACACATCACTGGTGATCTATCCTGGGACTAGCATTTTAATGCAATCACAAAGAAAGCTCACCAATGCCTTTACTTCCTCAGAATCTTGATGAGATTTGGCAAGGCACATGGTATGCTTGCCTTCATTGGTCAGGCCATTGAGTATAAGAATCAGGAAGTCATGATGCGGCTGTATAGTCCCTAGGCTTCATTTACAGTATTGTGTGCAGTTTTACTTACCACATTATAGGAGAATATGAAACTCATGTTCAGTACATAGGAGGGACGTTGCTTGACTTGCTGAATACTTCCAACATTTGTCTGTTTTTATATCAGATTTCTGGCGTATGCTTTTGGATTAGTTACATGTATGATGCCTTTCACAACCTCAAGACTTCAGTGAGTAGTTGACAATCACTGGAATGTCCCTGAGATGCAGTTACTGTTGCAATTAAGGAGACAGTCATAGAATCATGCAGCACAGAAACAGGCCTTCTGCCGCCACCTGCAACCTTGTTCCATGTCCATGCCAACCATCGAGTAGCCATTCAGACTAATCCCATTTACGAGCATCGTTGCCTTGACAATTCAAGTGATTATCTAGATTTTTCTTAAATGTGAGAGATGCTGTTCCTTTTGAAATCAGTAAGCTCATACAAACTGCAATGCAGTAAATCAACAAGTGTGATCTATATTTTAGTGCCGCCAATTGAAATACAAATATTGGCAAGGCACTGAATATACCACTCTTGCTCCTTGAAATAATGACAAGATTTTTTCAATCCACCTGTAATGGCAGTTGGATTTTAAAAAATGTAGATTTACTACAGTAATATTCTTTCCACAGAAGATGAAGGGGATAAAGTACCAATTAGGAGATGAACATTTAAATTATAGGCTGAACTGATGGATTTGCTACAACTTTAAAAAAATGGCACAAGAAAATAATGGGTTTTCAAGAGACACATCCAGGATCTGATACTTTTCCTCCTCAGGGTAGTTAAAATAAATGCTCCAGGAAATTGCAGAAGCATTAACCATAATCCTTCAAGGCGTTGTTCATTGAAGAATTGCATCTTCAGTGTTCAATTGGAAAAAAAATCCTCCATAAGCAGGTGCATGGTTCCTCGAAGGGCAACTCTCAGGTAGATGGGTGGATGGAACAAGCTGCCAGATGAGGTAATTGAGGCTGGGACTATCCCAACGTTCAAGAAACAGTTAGACAGGTACTTGGATTGGACAGGTTTGGAGAGATATGGACCACGCGCAGACAGGTGGGACCAGTGTAGTTGGGATATTATTGGCTGGTGTGGGCAAGTTGGGCTGAAGGGCCTGTTTCCACACTGTATCACTCTATGACTATATTATTTTAAGATGGGTTGGACAAAGAACAGTAAATACAGGTCTTTATATTTAACATTAAACTAGAGCTAGTGCTCCCCCAACGCAATATTCCATTACTCACCTGTTCCCCCAACGCAATATTCCACCACCCCATGTGGGGGTCGGGGTGCGGGGGTTGGGGGACGAATCACCCCGTGTGAGGGTCAGGTTCCGGTGCCAGTGCAGTGCGCTCAGTGACTCTGGGTGGGCGGAAGGACCAGACTGTCCCCAACTCTGCTGCAGCTGATGGGAGCGTCGCCGGGTTAGTGTCCCCGGGTGTCCACTGCCTGGAGCTGCGGCCCCGCTCCACCCAGCCCTGTGTGTGGGCGCTGCCGACCCACAGTGCGGCCGCACAGGGGGAGATGGGGCGGATGTGGCCGTGGCTGGACAGCCCTGACCCCGGGTGTCCCGAGGGATCTGCTCCTTCTGCCGCTTACACCGGGTGTCTGAGTTCACACCATTCAGTTACCCTCCATCCCCAGGCGGTCGTGGGCCGGGACTTGCCCTCAATCCGCCGGCACGCTGCTCTTTCGCAAGTCAGTCACGAAAAACATTTGTATATTCTTGCTGACCGGTTGCATCGTGGCTTGGTTCAGCAACTTGAACGCCCTGGAGAGGAAAAGACTACAAAAAGTAGTAAGCACTGCCCAGTCCATCATCTGCTCTGACCTTCCTTCCATCGAGGGGATTTACCGTAGTCGCTGCCTCAAAAAAGCTGGCAGTATCATCAAAGACCCCCACCATCCTGGCCACACACTCATCTTCCTGCTACCTTCAGGCTCCTGTACCTAGAAGGTACAGGAGCCTGAAGACTGCAACGACGAGGTTCAGGAATAGCTACTTCCCCACAGCCATCAGGCTATTAAACCTGGTTCGGACAAAACTCTGATAATTAATAACCCATTATCTGTTATTTGCACTTTATTAGTTTATTTATTCATGTGTGTATATATTTATATATGGTATATGGACACACTGATCTGTTTTGTAGTAAATGCCTTCTATGTTCTGTGTGCTGATGCAAAGCAAGAATTTCATTGTCCTATCAGAGGCAATAAACTCACTTGAACTTGAACTATATTCTCTCTGTCCGTGAGCAGCAGTGATGTTGCCGGTTTTTACCAGGTAAGAACGCACGTGTTGCGCGTGTGGTACTCCAGAAGGCTTGTGCGTCACGCCTTTTGACCTTTCGCGCAACCCCTCTATTTAAATGCGGCCCTCCCCCTGACATCACCCGAAGCTGGTGCCCGCCCACCCGCCCATTGCGGGCATTGTGACATCACTTTGGAAGCGCGTTGAAAGATTTTCCATTTAAAAACTTGGTTTGGGGTATTTTTAATACTGTGTAACTTGTGAAATATAGCATGAAATGCGAAATGAAGCAGTTTATTTTAATCTGTGAAAATCTCTGCGCTAGCGCGTGCCGTTTTGACAAAGGTAAAAAGACACATACGACACACACACACACACGACACATACGACACACACACGTATACATACATACAAGATGAGACGTTTAATAAGATATAGATGGTGAGGAAGCAACTGGAATTAGTCAGTGCGTGAATAAGCACTTCAGCAACTACAAGCTGATGGGCAGATCTATTTTGACATAGTTATTGCACAAGTCACGTATGACTAATCTGATTTATTTTGTTTAGACAAATCACTAATAAGGTAGATAACAACGTGGTGTTGGGTGTGTACAAGTTAGCGACGGAGAAATAACTTCTTCCAGTCGGGGAATCATGTGACGCATGATCTTACATTTAAAACCAGCCCATTCAGGAGAGCGCAAAACACAAAGTCTATTGGGAAGCAAGTATCGCCTCCTCCTGATCCCATTGTTCCTGCTTTCCAGTTTCTAGAAAAAATATTACTATCTGCATAGGAGTATGCACCTAGATAGTTGTGAATAGGTCATCCAAATTTCTTAAATGTTATCAGTAGAATATCAGCAGGGTATTAAGACTAAACTAGGCATTGTTAAACTAGAGCCAGTTATTCAGTAGTTGAGGTCCACTTGAGATGTCCAATGTAAGGTTACAGGGCATGATTGCTGGTGAGTAATAGAAACATACTGTTCTGGACATCTCCAGCAGTTCATATGGAATCATTTGGTAGCAAAGATTTCACAAAAACAAATCCATGTTTGTTAATTCTGGCCAAATTGGAGAGGCCAGGACACTAAAATTGAGTAAAGGCTTCTGGGCTGCTAGGCCATTTGGCAGGACTGCCAACTCTCACGCATTGAGCGTGAGACTAATGCATTTGAGGAAATTCTCACGCCCTCACGCTGATGACAGAAGTTCTCACGCTCCAAAAAGTATTTTTAAAAATATATGAATAAATAAATAAAGTCACACTCCTCCACACTCACCAATGGGAATGTTTTTTAGTCGGCGGATACCCCGTAAAGAACGGGCAATTGGCTTAAGCCCATTGCACACTATTTAAAATGGCAATGTAGACAACAATGCTGGAGAAACTCAGCGGGTGAGGCAGCATCTATGTCTGAGTTTGACCCTTCTTCACACTCAAGCATTTCTCCAGCATTTTTGTCCACCGCTCTATAGATGCTGTCTCACCCGCATTCACATTCCCGTGCAGATGGTGTGATAGGTGAGACACGGCGGCCAGCACCGACACCCCCCCACACCTCCCACCCTCACCTGCGGCGGTTCTGTAGCCGTCGGCCGCTCTGTCCTCACCGCATGGAGTTGCCGGGAGCGGACCAGGTGAGTGGGGGCGTCGGTGCCGTCCCCGGAGCCGCGGGGATAAATATCGGGCTAAGGCTCCACTCCGATGCCCGATCCCCGGGTCTCTGTCCCTCGTCTTCCCCGGACCCCCGGGTCACTGACCCTCACCTCCCCCGGACCCCAGCTGAACACAGATCATCTAGGCCGGCCCGTATTCTCGGGGAGTGGGGGAGAGGGAAATGCTCCCTGGACATCCCCAAGTCTCCGCTCACTCCAGGTGTTGTCGCCGCTTCACTGCCACACTCTCACGCACAACCTAACACACACTCTCACACACAACCTAGTACACAACCTAGCACACAAACTAGCACACAAACTAGCACACAAACTAGCACACAAACTAGCACACAAACTAGCACACACCCTTAAACACACACACAAAGTTTAAAGGGATATGGGCCAAATGTGGATAAATGGGACTAGTTTAGATGGGGCATCTTGATCTGCATGGACAAGTTGGGATGAAGGGCCTGTTTCCATGCTGTAAGACAGGGACACACTGTAGAAAGGGTGCAATTGCTCTGGAGAGGATCCAGGGGCGATTTATGAACACATTGGCGGGACTGGAATTTTTTTTTCACTTTGAAGAAAGATTTGATAACTGGGATTGTATTCTCTGTAGCAACGGAGGTGAAGAAAATACTTAGTTGAGGTGAATAATATTATGAGAATAGGACCCGTTTCGCTTAACAAAGAGTGTAAGAAGGAACTGCAGATGCTGGCTTAAACTGAAGATAGACACTAAAAGCTGGAATAACTCAGCAGGACAGCAGCATCTCTGGAGAGAAAGAATAGGTGATGTTTCGGGTCGAGACCTTCAGACTGAAGAAGTTGAAAACCAGCCATAAAACACAATGACTGGAGATGTGTGTTATCCAACTAAGGGCAGAAATTATAATCATGTGTTCATCTTTATTGATGTGACACCATAATAAATATATTACAGAATAAATAATTTAATGGGGTGGCAAGGTGGCACAGCGGTAGAGTTGCTGTCTTGCTACGGGTGCTGTCTGTACAGTATTTGTACATTCTCCGTATGACCACATGGTGCGCTCTCTCTCTCTCTCTCTAACAGCATGAATTATAATCTGATTTCCATACATTAATATACTAAGGTCATTCATGTACTACACCTGTTGATCAGAGCCTGGCTCTACTGTGGAATGTAGTTAGGAATATAATTTAGCCTAACCGTATTCATACCTAATGCAATTTGAAGCATAAATGTTGCATTCAAGTGTAAGTTAAAAGACTCGCAATAGTATGCACCAGATTGCACAATTTCAAGCTGAAAAATGCAAAAGCTCCCAACCAAAACTCCCCCCCCCCGGTCGCTACACCCCCTCGCAATTTCTCACTCTCAACTCTCACCCAATGTTGGCAGCCCTGCATTTGGTCAATTTAAATGTGCCTTCTGCAGAAATAGGACAAGCTGCAGAATGGTGCCAGTTTGTCTAGAGTCTAGATAAGAGCTGCAGGAAGTGATATAAAACATCTGCAGATCCTGACAATTAGGTGCAAATTGCATGGAATGGATTGGATTAATGCAAACTAGACATACACATTGAATATAATGTTGCAAAGCTTTACTTTGCTAGATGTTGATTGGAATAAGTATTGAACCTTGTCTGGTTTTCTTGAATATCAAGGCACATGTTGTGATGTTTGCTTCCTTACAGGAGTTCCGTTTGAATACAATGTATTAGTCACTGTAATATTGTGTTGGGGAAATGTCTATCATATACTGTGTTAATTGATATCTGTTATTGGACTGTAAAGAGACCACCTCCATGTGGTTCGGCACCTCAAGGTTCGGGGATCTATAAAAGACCGCTCCCACGAGGTCCTGAGTCGATCTTCTGGGAGAATGCTTGGGACTGCGTGACCTTCTGAAGTGTCTCTGCTTGAGCGAGGCTAAAGAGGGCTTGATCAGGCAGATACGAGGATCGAACCTGCGGTGGCTAGCTATAGTAGTGGAACTGTAATTGTGTTTTGTTAAAATAAAGATTAGTTGCGCAAATGCTTGACTCAGTCATTTTTGACTGAAACTAGACTGGGGGGAAGCTTAGAATGAGCTATTTACATGTTTAGTGCAACATGTTAACCAGCTTTAATGACAATTTCAATTGTGAATGCAATTACCTGATAACATGTTTAGAAGTGGCATGAGTCTTTGGAGTAGTATGCTTTGTATGCACTTTTACATCCAACTGTGAATAAATAAAAGCAAAATGTAACATTTTAGGTTTCCCATACTTTAATTTAATCCACTATCCTACCACATGCAGTTATTCATCTCCAGGTTTTGTGTCATATGCAGATTCAGAACATGCTCCATTCATTCAGGTCCATGACAACATTAAGGAAAGCAGCGGTCCCAGTATAAACTCCCAGGAAACATCTTTTCTGCTCCAAAAACAACCTTTCACTTCTACTGGGGGTTACACAAAAAGCTGGAGAAACTCAGCGGGTGCAGCAGCATCTAAGGAGCGAAGGAGATAGGCGACGTTTCGGGTCGAGACCCTTCTTCAGACCTCTTGCAGTTCCTTCTTTAACACTTTCACTTCTACTTTCTGTTTCCTGTTCCTTTGTATCAACTCTTTCATTTCATGGCCTTGAATCTTGATGGGAAGCCCATTATGCAGTATTTTATCAAATATTCTTTGGAAGTACATGTATGCTACATTAACTGCAATTCCCTCATTGACACGCACTGCGATTTCATTAAAAAACATACCAGTTTTCTCTAATAATTCACACATATTCAAGTGATTGCTAATCCTAAACCTGATTATTGTTTCTGGTCTTTTCCCACCTATGAGGTTAAACAGACTGGCGTGTATTTGCCCGTTCATCTTTATACATGGGTGTAACCATTACAATTTTCATGGGACAACTGTACCCAGTGTCCAATAAATACCCATTATCAGCAGGCTCATCTTTCATTGACTCTCAAAGTTCAGATAATATCATGTGTGTGAAGCCAAATGTATGACGTTCGTTACGGATATAATGTGCAAAACTTTCAACAAACTAAATAAAATTAAGCATGAAAATATCTCTTCCACTTGCAGCTGGTGATGATGTCATTTATATTGATCCAGATCTTTTCCATTGAATTTGAATACATTTTATTAGCCAAGTATGTACACATACAAGGAGTTTGCCTGGGTGCTTTACTCGCAAGTAACAACTCGATGTACAGTAGACAATAAAAAATAAAACATTATAATTTAAATATGTGAAGAATTAAATAAAATACCAGAGCACAAGGAGGCTACAGACTTTTGGCTGGTGAGTAGAGCTACTGCTGGTGGAAAAAACACTGTTTTTATGTCTGGCTGTGGTGGCTTAGACAGTGCGGAGTCGCCTTCCAGAGGGAAGTGCTTCGAAGAGTTTGTGGCCAGGGTAAGAGGGGTCAGAGATGATCTTACCCGCTCACTTCCTGGCGCTTGCAGTGTACAGTTTGTCAATGGGGCGGAAGGTTGCAGCAAACAACCTTCTCGGCTGATCGATTGATGCGCTGTAGCCTCTGGATGCCGTGCTTGGTGGCTGAGCCGAACCAGACCATGATGGAGAAAGCGAGAACAGCCTTGATGATGGCTGTATAAAACTAGACCATCATTGCCTGTGGCAGATTGTGTTTCCTCAGCTGCAGCAGGAAGTACATCCTCTGTTGGGCCTTTTTGACTATGTAGTCTATGGTGGCCTCCCATTTAAGGTCCTTGGAGATGATGGTTCCAAAGAACTTAAATAACTCCACAGATGTGACTGTGGTGTTGTTGGTGGTGAGTGGGGTGAGCTCTCCTAAAGTCTACAATCAATTCCACTTTTAAGAGCATTGAGCTCCAGGTTGTTGCAATAGCACCAGGACGCCAGCTGTGTCACTTCCTGTATGTAGGCAGATTCCTCCCCATCCTGGATCAGTCCAATCAGGGTTGTGTCCTCTGCAAACTTGAGAAGCTTGACAGAGGAGTCTGTGGAGGTGCAGTCATTGGTGTAGAGAGAGTAAAGGAGAGGGGAGAGTACAAAGTCTTGTGGTGCTCCTGTGCTGAGGGTCAGCGGGTCTGAGATGGTTAGGAAGTTCTGGGCTATCCAACACTTTATATCCTCGAGGTAGTGGAAAAGGTTAAGTAGATTTGATCGGTTGTTAGGTTTCTGGGGGAGATAGAGTTGTGTATCGTCTGCATAGCAATGGAAGGAAATGCCGTGCCTTTGAATGACTTGGCCTAAGGAGAACATGTACAGGGATAAGAGAATGGTGCCAAGGATGTAACCTTGTAGAACCCCGCAGCAGAGGCTAGCTGGGGAGGAGAAAGAGTTTCCAATGTTAGTAGATAAACTCTTGCTTTTGAGGTAGGAAATGAACCAGCTCAGGGCAGTGCCATCAATACCAACCCCATACCGGATGGTGTGGTCGACAGTATCAAATGCTGCGCTGAGGTCGAGAAGGATTGCACAATCGCCGGAGTCAATGGCGAGAAGTAGGTCATTATGTAACTTCAACAAGGCAGACTCTATGCTGTGGTGGGCCCTGAAGCCTGATTGGAAAGTTTCCAAGATAGTATTTTGGTAAAGGTAAGGCATAAGTTGACTTAAAAGTACATTTTCAAGGACTATTGAAAGGAAAGGAATTTTTGAAATAGGTCTGTAGTTGCTTTCATGGTGGGGTCAAGCTTAGGTTTTTTCAGGAGGGGATGAACCACCGCATGCTTGAAGCAGGTAGGAACAGTGCCAGTGGCCAGAGAACTGTTTAAGATGGCGAGGATGCTGGGACCGGCTATTGTAATGATATCCTTCAGAAGGGCAGAGGGGACAACGTCGAGGGGGCATGTAGTAGGTTTCATGGTGGTGACCAATTTTACAAGGGAGGGTAGAGTAACGGGTTGGAAACAGTAATGGAATGGGGGTCTGTGAAATTGCCCTTAATTGTGTACATAGTGGGAAAACATAGGTAGTATGAACGGGTGATGAATGGTTGGCAGGCCCCAGTGGACAAAAGGTCTTTCTTTACATCCATTGCACCAACCAACCAATGCATTCTAGAGTCATAGAGTCTTACAGCACAAAAACAGACCCAACACCCACACTGACCAACATGTTCCATCTACGCCAGTCCCACCTGCCCATCTTTGGCCCATATCCCTCTAAGCCGCTCCTATCCATGTACCTGTCTAAATGTTTCGTAAATGTTGCGATAGCATCTGCCTCACCTGCCTCCCTGGCAGCTCGTTCCATACACCTAGCAACAACTGCATGAAAAAGTTACCCCACAGATTCCTATTAAATCTTTACCATGTTTAACATGTTCTTGATTCCCCAACTCTGGGCAAGCAACAGTGTGTCCACCTGATCTATTCCTCTCATTATTGTATACACCTCTATAAGGTGACTTAAGATTCTATTCACAATGTATCAATGCCATTCATGTTTTCTCTTTTTAACAATACGCCAATGAAACTCAATTGAATATTGCCCAGCAATGAAACCAGGCCCAACACCAGGAACAGGTAGACCTTTAGCATGTAGTTTCACTTGGTGTTTGTGTACTTGCATATTGTGCACAGCTTGATGTAACCACATAAAAAGGTGGCCATTGGGACAGGGACTATGTTGGAGTGTGTGGGAAAGAACTGCAGATGCTGGTTTAAATCAAACGTAGATGAGTATTTTTACAATACTGGAGAGATTTTGAGGAACAAGACTATTTATTCTGATTTTTACACCAATATACTGTTCTTAACAAAAATCTACCCATCATGTGAAACCTTAAAAATATCAGATATAAATGAGATAACTTCAATACTGAAAGTCAAAAACTTTTTTTCATGACAGACAAAAATATTCATCATTTTACCACCAATTTGGACACCAAAATTGTGACATTAAAAACTCTGCCACATTTAGTCATTAATATTTAATTCACAAATAAACTTCATATGGCCCCTCATACATATACGTTTTCATAATGATCTAGGGAAATATCTTCATCAATATCAGGAGATAAATACAGTAACATGTCTGGTATTCCGCCTCGCAAAGATCCCGTAACAGTCGTTCAGCTTGGTGTCCATTGTCACAACGACCGTTATCGGGGTCGGTACCTCCGTAAGTTAAACCACGGAGGCTCCAAACCTCTACAGCTTTACACAAAAACTCTAACGATGTATCCTATGGTAGTAGTGATTTTTGGGTGAGTTAATGTTTTTTCTTATATTCACATTTAATATATCAAAAACATCATTAATATATCAAAAACACAACGACCGTTTATGATATATTTTCCGACATTTTAAAGTCAATTAAAAAAATTATTTGGGCATAAATTGGTCATCAAAACTAAGAAACTGAGCCAACCATCAATTTGGCAACACACTGTCTCGTTTACCTTTCGTACGGACCAAGTCGCCAACTTCATTCCTTCATGTCAACCGCCAGAAGCTCCGCAAGGCCGTTATGGAGACATTTAACTTACTAAAAAATCAACCCAAATCAAACCTTCTGACGAATCATCGGCCATCGATATAGCTCAAATCCATAAGGTAATGTTCTGTTTTTTCTATCTATGGATATCATTTGGTTTTCTCTAATAATGTAACGTTCGTTTTCTGGGACATCAAACCTTTGAGTAGCCACCACAGCGTATGTTTGTGCGTATGATCGTGTAACGCGTGTTGAGGTGTCCACTCAGGTGGATGCAGTATTCTACTACATGATCAGGTGAATGAAGTGGAAACGGCGTTTGCAATTTTATTGTTCCTTGTGGTATTCATAAACATAGAAATGAATAAGAAATACGTGCACTTACTGTGCCAACCAGGTCACTGGTGGACACCACACGACAACCGTTACACAAAGTGTACTTGTGTATTCTGATGCCATTTTTGGAAACTTGCCATCAATATGCTATGTTTTCTTATATTTTTTGTTGATACTATATGTTAGTCATGAACCCAATAAAGTGCCTGTCAAACTTTTTGAAGGAATTTGAAATTTGACCCCCTTTGTCACATTATTGTGTGCCAGTATTGTAAAAATCAGATACAAAATGCTCGAGTAACTCAGCAGGACAGATAGCATTCCAGAGAGAAGGAATGGGTGTCGTTTCGGGTTGAGACCCTTCTTCAGACAGATGTCAGGGGAGTGGGCAGTACAGAGATAAAATGTAGATTGTGGGAGAACTGGGAAGGGGGAGGGAATGGAGAGAGAGAGGGAAAGCAAGGGCTACTTGAAGTTGGAGAAGTCAATGTTCTTACCGCTGGGGTGTAAGCTACCCAAGCAAAATATGAGGTGCTGTTCCTCTAATTTGCCAGGACAGAAAGGTCAGATTGGGAATGGGATGGGGATTATAGTGCTGAGCAACTGGGAGATCAGGTAGGTTTAGGCGGACTGAGTGGAGGTGTTCAGCGAAATGATCGCCGAGCCTGCGCTTAATCTCGCCGATATATAGGAGTCGACATCTGGAACAGCGGTTACAGTAGATAAGTTGGAGGAGGTGCAAGTGAACCTTTGCCTCACCTGAAAAGATTGTCGGGGTCCTTGGACAAAGTCGAGGGGGGAGGTAAAGGGACGGTTGCATCTCCTGCAGGGAAAAGTACGTGGGGAGGGGGTGGTTTGGGTGGGAAGGGATGAGTTGACCAGGGAATTGCGGAGGGAACAGTCTGTGCGGAAAGCAGAAAGGGGTGGAGATAGGAAGGTGTGGCTAGTAGTGGGATCCCGTTGGAGGTGGCAAAAATGTCGGAGGACTATGTGCTGTATGTGACAGCTAATGGGGTTGGAAGGCGAGGACAAGTATACTCTGACCTTGTTACGAAGGGGGGGGGGGGGAGAAGAGCAAGAGTGGAACTGCTGGATACCGAGGAGACCCTAGTGAGAGCCTTATCTATAATGGAAGAGGGGAACTCCCGTTCCATAAAGAATGCAGACATCTCCGATGATCTGGTGTGGAAAACATCCTGGGCACAGAAGCAGCGTAGACAGAGGAATTGGGAGTGGGGGATAGAGTCTTTACAGAAAGTGTAGTGGGAAGAAGTGTAGCTTTACAGGAAGCAGGGTGGGAAGCTGGATATAGTTTTCCCTGTATATCTCTGGAGACTGTACATCACAGCCTATTGGGTACTGAATCTTTTTGTTTAACTTTAGGTATCTCCTCCAATCAATTTGTGCTGCACAGCCTAGGTCCTCCAAAACAATATGATCTGGTTTCAGAATAAACAGAACTGTTGAGCAGTTGCAGTATTTTCTATTATTTAATTGCAAAGTGTCAGCATCTTTTGCACTTTTGCTTTCACTTCCCAGCTACCACAATGTACTCACTTTCACTTCCCAGCAGCATATACAAAGGCACACAGACCTCAACAAGTAACCCTTGCTTTCCCCCTCTCCTTCCCTCCCCCACACTCGTTCTCTGACTAGTTTCACTGTCCTGATTAATTTTACTGAATGTATGTCTCGTTGTCACTTTCCCCATAGCTAACAATGAACCATTGTACATTTTATTGATCATCGTCTGCTCGGATCTGTCATTTTCACACTTCCATATCTCTAGTCTCCCTCTCCCCTGACTCTCAGTCTCGACCCTAAATGTCACCCATTCCTTCTCTCCAGAGATGCTGCGTGTCCCGCTGAGTTTCTCCAACATTTTGTGTCTATTTTCATACTTCTAGTCTCCCTCTGCCTTGACTCTCACCCGGAAGAAGGATCTTGACCAGAAACATCACTTATTCCATTTTATCCAGAGATGCTGCCTGTCCTGCTGAGTTACTCCAGCATTTTGTGTCTATCTTCAGTGTAAACCAGCATTTGCAGTTCTTTCCTACACACTTCCCACCCCCAAAACCTGGCTTTACCTTACCTAATAGTGAAAGGCCTTGATAGCATAGAGGATATTTCCACTTATGGGAGAGTCGTGGACCGGAGGTCACAGCCACAGAATGAAAGGGAGTACCTTTGGAAAGGAGATGATGAGGCATTTATTTAGTCAGAGGGTGGTGAATCTGTGGAAATCATTACCAGGCAGCTGTGGAGGCCAAGTCAATGGATATTTTTAAGGCGGAGATGACAGATTCTCAATTAGAAAGGGTATCAGGATTTATGGGGAGAAGGCAGGAGAGTGGGGTTGAGAGATAAAGATACATTAGACATGCATACATTAGCAAATTCATTTCACTTGCACTTTATGTGCAATATGACAAATAAAACCGTATTGTATTGTAATTTTCATGATTGAATGGTGGAGTGGACTTGACGAATGGCCTAGTTCTGTTCTGCTCCTACAATTTAATTTATGGTCTAAAAGTGAAGGAAGCCGCGCGGCAACCTGGGAGTTGTAGACACCCGCAGCCAGACGTCAGATTGGGACTACATTCCCCGTGAGCCCGCGCGGCAGTGGCGCATGCGGACGTGGGGGAGGGAGCAGAGAACTAAGCCGCCGCCGCTGCCCTCGCACTTCCCCGGGAAGACAAGCAGAGGCCGGAGAGTCGGTGCACGGCGACGACGAGAATGGCAATGGCGAGCGGACTACCAAGACGAATCACCAAGGTACGTGGTCCGGAAAACGGGTTTGTTTGTTTTTTTTTAAATATTAAAAGGAAAATACCTGCAATTTATAATTCCGTCAGCGTTTCTTCTCCTCTGGTGCAACCACTTCCCCTTTCAGCGAGCGAAGCCCGAGAAGAAAAAAAAAGCCTCATGGCGTCAAGATGGCGCAGGGCCGTGCAGGGAGTTGGTGTGTGTGGGGGGTGGGGGGGACGTTCGGTAGCCGGCCGATGGTGTAGAATGGCCCGATAAGGCCTGGCGAAGGATCGCCGCCGCTTCAGTGAGGTGTGTCGAGGGAAGGAGGCCGGTGGAAAGGGGATGGGGAGGAGGGAGGCAGGGGTGGGGAGAGGCCGAACGGCCCGGGCGACGGCTGACGAAGCGGGAGGGGAGAGAGAGAGAGAGAGCTCGTTGCCGGCGGGAGTTGAGATGGGATTGGATGTGTATTTTGGGGGGGGGGGGGGGGGTCCGACCAAGCACTAAGGGAGCGGCTCGGACGGTGCGCGCCGCGTTTAAATGGGCACTAACGGCCGAGGCCCGCGGCAGTCCGCCGTCGCTGACGTCACTGCCGGGGCTAGCCGCGGTGAATGGGGCCGAAGGGCCTGGGGAACTCAAGAGGTGCGGCTAGCGCTCGCCTCCGTCCGCCATCCAACTCCTCAACCGAGTGAGGGCCGATGGCGGCGGCGGCCTCCAGCTTATGGGGGTCCGTCGTGGCGAAGTATTTAATAACCAGGGGCGTGGATTCCAGGGGCGTAGCTCTTCCGCTTCAAAGTTAGATTGAGTGACATTTAACAGTTACTGGCTGCTACTACATAGTTTTACTGCTCTGGAAGCTTCTAGAAATCTCCATCGTCCAGTCTTTAAGGCTCTTATTTGCTTGTTTTTGATAGACTTGCGAGTATATTGGCTTCCTGGTTTATTTGTCCGGTCACAAATCTAGTTTCGAGACGTGGGTTCACATGACCGCGATACAGGAAATAATTTTTGAGGATGATCATGATGTTGCACAAGAGAAAAAATTGACTATTAGTGAAAAGCTGTGAATAATAAAAAAGCAGCTGATTTTTGCATTCTGCGATTTCAGTTTCTGATCAATTCAAAATCCACATAAAATTAATTCCTTGTGAGCTGTAGCATTATATTTCGGAGATTTGGGGGGAATCCAAACTGACAGGCTACTAAGTTAACATGACAGTTTATTCCATGCAGAGATCTTTGAAAGTACCTTCCCTTACATCGACTATTGTATGTTGGAAAGGCCCATCTGCAGTCAGCATATTAATGTAATTTTATTCATGGAACGGGGTGATCTCACTATGACATACAAAATTCTTACAGGACGTGACTGGATGAATGCAGAGATGGATGCTCTCTGGGTGTGATCTCGGGCCTTAAGAGAGGATTAGCTATTTAGGATCAATGAGAAAAAATATATTTTCCCAGGGAACAGTGAATCTCTGGAATTTACCAGACAAGATGGGAATGAGCTTTAGATGTGTTAAAACCAGTGATTTTTTTGAGATATAGGATTGTGCATGAAAGTGGTGCTGAGGAAAATGTCAGACGTGATATTATTGATTGCCTGCTTTATTGCTTCCATTTATGTTGTCTGCAAGGATGGAGCACGAGTGAGTGTTCATTTTCAGCTGAGATTGTAACTGATTCTGATAAGTACAGAAATTTGAAAGCCTGTGCATGGAATGGTGGAGGTGACTAGTGTTCAATCTGATTCTGAAATCGTTTTTAAAAACGCATCATGTGAAAAATAAAATTTGTTTCCTTTAATCTTTCAAAGTTGATAACCTTGGATCAATATGAGCATGTTAAATGACATCAAAGACACTAATCAGAAAACCTAGATAAACCAGCCTGCCAAGAATAACGTTTAAGAAAGAACTGCAGATGCTGGAAAAATTGAAGGTAGACACAAATGCTGGAAAAACTCAGCGGTTGAGGCAGCATTTATGGAGCGAAGGAATAGGTGATGTTTCGGGTCAAGACCTTTCTTCAGACTGGTGTGGGGGTGGGGGGTGGAAGAAGAAAGGAAGAGGCGGAGACGGTGCCCAGTGGTTCCCACAGCCCACTTCTTTCCCCCCACCCCCATCTGAAGAAGGGTCTCGACCCGAAACGTCACCTCTTCCTTTGCTCCATAGATGCTGCCTCGCCCGCTGAGTTTTTCCAGCACTTTTGTCTACCTGCCAAGAAAAACCATCGAATTGTGAAGTACAGATCAGTATCACAACAGCAGGATGGTTGGATTAAGATGAAATTGAAACAGGACAAAATTGATAGAATAGTACTGATTAGAGATATAATGAGTAATATTTGGAGAAGGAGACAAACCAAAGTTTACTAGCTGCAGGACATTATTTGGGCCTTTGTTTCTCTGTATGGTATTTTGAAGAGTTGTCCACTTAGTCATTATTGTCATTTGTCATGTCATGCCATGTCGTTTTCACCAACATTGTTCACGAATGTTTATCGAACTTTCTTTTGAAAATTGCTTCCTGTTTCAGGTTGTGCAATCCTGATAATCATTTACAGTACAATTTAAAAAAAAAAAAAAAAAAAACCCTGCTTTTTTTAAATGTTGTAATTGATGCAGTTTTCAGCTTGCAATGAATTTTGACTTCTGTTCAAATTTTTGGAACACACAACAGGAATTGAGAGTTGTACTGAAGAACTGAAGATTGCAGAAGTTATTTTAAAAAGAGAAAATGCAGATGAGGTTTGATGACAGTAATATACCTGTATTGACTGAAAGTTAATGTTTAATGCGTTTTGTTAGATGTGTTGAAATAGCCTACTGTGAACTTCCTACTTAGCTTTCACAAACGTCACTCTTCCTGTTGTCGTCGTCGTCCCCCCAGTTTAGTTGGCAGTTTGAATCAAGGAGTCTTTCCTTTAAAACTAGGCCCTTCGTGATTGTATCAGAAGGTATTACTATATTAGTACTGGGAAATACACTAAAGGTGGCAAATCTGAACCTTGTTTTTTTACTAAAGTGACTAAATAGTTAAAATCCTGTTGAGCTGATTGGATGTCAGATGGTAATTCTTTGGTTATTCTTCAGCTTAAGTAGCTTGTCCTGTTCTAGTTGCTAAGAAACATGAGTATTATCAGGTGTCAGTATCTAGATCACAATATCATATATTTCGGCAGTATATCCTGAACGGAACACCACTCTTTCAAAGGATTTAAGATGAGTTTACCCTGCTACATATAATTTTAGAGATTAGCATCTCTTGATTGGCAATTAGTTATTTGTGAAGGTTTCCTGGTAAATGTTATTACCCGAGTTAGAGTATCCGCAAGATGTAATTGAGGAGTGCAATTTATCATTTCCGTGAAGGAATGAAACCCAAATCTAATGTGCTGATTAAATGCATCAAGTTATTTTTGTTACTGAGAATCTGCTACATACAAATGGGCTTCTCTGATTATTTCGCTTTTTTGTAGAAACAAGGAACTGCAGATGCTGGTTTGGTAAGGAAAGACACAAAATACTCAAATAACTCAGAGGGTCAGGCAGCATCTCTGGAAAACATGGATAGGTGACGTTTTGGTTCAGGAAGTTCATCTTTCAGCTGTTTCATTTTTTGTTTGTCTTCTTACCTAATCCCATCTGCACCTATACAGTTGAAAGATTTCTGTGCTATTTCCCTCATCTATTTTGTGTAGTAGCCACACCCACATGTTAATGCTTCACAAAAAAAAGTATTCCAGCAGGGAAAAGCATGTTAAACATACGGTGTAATTCGCAAAATGCCAACCTTGTCCGTGTATCCTGGCTGCTTTCTTTGACACGTCTTCTGATAATAACCTTATTGCTAGAAAATTATGCAACAATTACATGACAGAGCTGTTTAGCCCAGCTCTAAACCAACCTTCCTCTAATATAACAATCAAGAGTTGTGTGTAGTATTCAACCTGTGTCTAAAATTGATTTGTATGCTGTTCTTATATACCTTCTCTGTTCTTGTATTCATTTTCTTCATTTAAGAAGGGCTGCAAAACTAAGAAACTAAGGACCAGTGAGCCAAACATCAATGGTGGAAAAGTTACTGGAGAGTGTTTGGAAAAACAGGATCCTGCTGTGTTTGCAAAGGCAAGGACTCATGAAGCACAGTCAGCATGGCTTTGGGATGAAAAATTATATGTACCAAATTTTTTGAGGTTCTAGAAAAGATTGATGAGGAAAATCTATGTGGAGTTTAGCAAGACCTTTAACAAACCAATATGGTGGGCTAGTCTGGAAAGTTAAATCACATAGGGTAGCCCAGCGGTTCCCAACCTTTTTCAAAAGTAAATTTACCCCCACCCTGTTGTTCAGTAATTGGAGTTTACACTTCTACCATAATAAAGCAACGGACAAAGGGGAAAATTAAAAATACTGTTTTTAACATTATTATTTTAAGTTCCATAATCAACAAATTTACCTCCTGGGGATAAATTTACCCTGGGTTGGGAACCCTTGGGGTAGCCGATCAGATACAAAATGAGCTTGGTGGTAGTGGAGGGCTGTTTTTCAGATTGAAGGCCGGTGAACAGTGATGTGCCACAAGGATGATTTGTTTGGCATATCTGTAACAATCTGGGTGTAAATATAGTTGGCATGGTTAGTTTTTTTTTGTGGATGACACCAAAATTAATGGCACATTTGATATTGAAGGAGGTTATCTCGGATTACAATACAATCTAAATCAACTGGGAAAGTGGGCCAATGCTTGGCAAATACAATTTAACTTGGACAAATGTCAAATGTTGCACTTTGGTAAGTTAACCCAAGGGAGAACCGACAAAATAAAATGGCAATGGTCTCGAAAATGTTGTAAAACAGACAGATCGAGAGGTGCAAATAGCCTGAAAGTGGTAGATAGAGTGGGGAAGGTGGCATTTGGCGCACTTGCCATCATCAGTCAGAGCATTGAGTTGTAACTGTTGGGGAGACCACTGGTGGAGCTAGAACGATGCGAGGTGTGAGGGTGGTGGAAAGGGGGCTCCAGTGGGAACAAGATGCGAGTGATGGGTGATTGTAATCTACAATCCAATGGCGTGAACATTTGACTTCTCCAATTTCAGCTAACCCACATCCCTTCTGCCCCTTTCAGTTTAGTTTAGAGATACAGCACGTTGGCCCATTGAATCCGCGACAACCAATGATGATCCCCGCATATTAACATTATCCTACACACACTAGGTACATTTTTTACATTTACCAAGCCAATTAACCTACATACTTTGGAGTGTGGGAGGATATCGGAGAAAACCCACGTGGTCACAGGGTGATACAGTGCATCACCCGTACTCCGTACATACAGCACCCGTAGTCGGGATCGAACCTGGGTCTGCGGTGCTGCAAAAGCTGTAAGACAGCAACTTTACCACTGCACCACCATGCCGCCCTCCCTTCCAACAGTTCCTTTCATACACCCACTTCTTCCCACAATGCCCCCAGACTCTCTCACCTTGTTTCTTTTCCATCAGCTCCAAATGCTCAAAACTGACTCACTCCTCCCCTCCTGCTCCTGTCATCTGCCATAACCCTTCCTATTTGGTTCTACTCTACCCCTTCCTTACCCATCAGATTCCAGAATCTGTGGCCTTTTGTTCTCCACTTATCACCTCTCAGCTTCTGTTGCTTTGTCCCCCTTCCACTCTTCCACATGATTAGTATCTGTTGATCAAATTCTCTCGTATCTATTACTTGCTATCTGTTGGCCAGCTGCTCCCTCTCACCTCATTACTTTTCCTCAAATCTTTCAGTGTAGATGAAGAGGCTCGACCCAACATATCAACTATCCATTTTTCTCACACGAGTGCTGCCTGACCTGCTGTTTTACACCAACAGTTTTTTTTATGTTGCTGAAATCCATGTAGATTGCACCAATGCACTGTCCTCATCAATCCTTGTAACCTGCACAAGAAATCAGGTTGAGCTTGTCAAAAGTGACCTTCCAATAACAAATCTATGCTGGCTGCCCTTGATTAATCTGTATCTTTTCAAAAGAAGATTAACATTGCAAATTGAAGTAGGCACTGCATACCTGCTCTGCCATTTGAGTCCATGGCTGATCATTTAAGTTAGTGCCATTTCTAGCACAATTTCCATATCAATTGATTCCCTTGTTGTCCAGCAATTTTTTTTGATCTATCCTGAGAATTAAGCTAAGGACAAACTTCCAGGTTGGAAAATTCCAAAGTCTCGCTGCCTTCTGGGTTGATTTTTAATCTTGATTTTGAGCACACTGTCCCTTAGTCGCCTCTGCACTCCTTTGGCGAGTACATTTCTTGGGTAAGGAGACAAGATTTTTTACCCACTCTGGTGTGCTTTTTACCATGGCCCTTTACAATGAAGTTATTATATAATTAATTCAAGGAATTACAGCTTCACAGCTGGGTCAGAATTTAATTACCCATCCCTAATTGTTGTTAAAAAAGATGATGGCGAGCTCCTTTCTTGAACTTTGCAGTCCTTGAGGTGTGTTTCACCATAGTGCGGTTGAGAGAGTTGCAGGATATTTTACCCAGGGGTGGTAAAAGAATGGCAGTATATTTCCAAGTCTGGGTGGTGTGTGGCTCAGAGCAACTTCCAGGTGGTGGTGTTCCTATGGTTTTGCTGCCCTTGTCCTTCGAGCTGGTAGAGGTCTTGGGTTTGGAAGGTGCTGTTTAAGGAGACTTGGCGAGTTGCTGCAGTGCATCCTGTCTATGGTACTTCCTGCTGTATATAAACCCTCTTGTTGTAAAGGTTAACAAACACTTCCCTTTCTAATTGCTTTTGCATATTTATGTTGACTTTGAATCTGACCTCTACCTGCACATCTAGATCCCTTTTAACATGAACAAGGCCAATCTCTCCTTAAAAGAAAACACCATATTTTTCTGTTTGTGCATTGACGTGCGTGACCTTGCGCTTTATTCCATCTTTCATGTTCTTGCCCTTTAGTTTGTTTATACCTATGAAGTTGCTCCATCCTCTGTACCCTATTCCACTTGGTTTATTGTCATTAGCAAACTCGGTAATGTGACAAAACGACACAAAATGCTGGAGTAAGTCAGCGGGAGAGGCAGCATCTCTGGAGAGAGACGTTTTGGGTCGAGACCTTTCTTCAGACTAGTCCGGGGACCCGTTCCCCTGACTGGTCTGAAGAAGGGTTTCGACCTGAAACGTCACCCATTCCTTCTCTCCAGAGATGCTGCCTGTCCCCGCTGAGCTACTCCAACATTTTGTGTCTATTACTGGGTTTATCTTGCCTTGAAATAATGGTATGACATTGGCAGCCCTGCAATTCCCTAGCACCCTTTCTATGGCCTGGGAGGATTAAAAAAATGTAGTCTGAGCCATTGTAATTTCCTTTCTACTCTTAGCAGCCTAAAATATATTTCAAACAATGTTCAATGCACTGTTACATTGCTCAGTACGTAATTGACCCTCGTCCCTGGGAATGTATCCTAAGTACAAATTATATCATGAAATATAGAGATGCGTATTGCTAAAGTGGTGCTGTGTTGGGAATCACTGCCCAGCGGCTACTTCTCCAAGAGTTTAGAATGAAACCTACAATGAATACCCATATGGCTTGACGTGGAGAGATTGAGTGCATGATGAGTGTTAGTCATTCCTGGGGACTGGCAGCAGCTGCTCTGTATGGTGACAATATGCCAGGATCCTTTGGCCTCTCACTGCCTTCTATTGGATGTGTTGGAATCTGCGTTGTTTCCCTATTGTTATTTGGGACACAGTTCATTTCATTCTGGAGATTTCACTATGATAAAAAATTGTTCCAGCCCAGAGATTTATCTATGGCAAAACAAAAATCAATGACCACCATTGAGCTTCTTACCACAGATAAATCTCGGCGCTGGAGAGAGGTTGCATGCCGACAGATGGGACAATAGCATCTTGCATTACATCCAACAGGAAGATCTGAAATATTGTAGGTTCCATACGATCAATCCACACGTTTCTGCAATGCAGCAAAGAAACACTCGCTATACTGAAAAGGGTAATTCCCTGAACTCTCATTCCAATGCTGATTGGCTGCACCACTTGTTCTGTCTACCCATCATCAGCCCTTCAGAGACGCATCAGTCACCTGACACTGCAGCATGCAGCCTGAACACTGCTCGGCGTGAGAGCAGATGTGGCATAGATGGAGAAATTGAGAGTAAAGATTGATGCCCTTGCAAGAGGTAGGGTGGGAGAAGGTGGTGTCGTGCATCACAAAGCCCGATCAAAGTGCAAGTATGTTGTGAGCTAGATTCCATTATTTTACGGTTCTATGTAAACTGAAACAAGTTGCATGTTGCTGGCTGAATGTTTTTTCTGGTTTGGAGATTGGGTCTAGATTTGTCTAATTCTTTGAAGGGCCAAGATGTATGTCTTTTCAAGAAGTTGAGATCATTTTCGAAGAATTAATTTGTGCCGTGTTAATTGCAAACTGCAATTAATTGAAATACTAAATCAGTACAAGATAGAGGGGAACAATTTAATTAAATGCTAATCATTAATAATATATCATTTTAATCAGCTACTTGAATTTAACATGTTAAATTAACCTAATTAAGGAACCTGAACCTTAAGTAATTAAACTTTTCAGAATATAAAATAAAAAATATGAGTTTGCGTAAGATGCTCAGGTTCTCAAGCATGTCCTGGTATTATGTTTTATATAGCCTCAACTCTACTTTTCTGCTTATTCCCTGTAATATCCAAAAGACAATGACAAATTTTAATTCAGGGTTACAAATACGTTTTAGGGAAAGAGATTCACCGCTTCAGTGGAAATCATTCTTTATTTTGGTCTTGGGGAAGCATTACTTTAACCAAAAACAATGCTCCTTATTCCAATTTCCCAGTGAAGGAAAACATCCTCACAGCATCTACCTTGCCCAGTCCTCTTGGAATCACGTATATTTTGATAAGATTACAGACTGTAGAACAGTACAGTATGAGAATAGGTCCTTGGGCTCATTGTGTCTGTACCAACCATGATAAGACAGAAATGGAATTAATGTTTCAGGTTGGTGACACTTTTGTTGTCAGTTCTTAAATAACTCGTTGATGTTTACCTGGTCCTATTTTATTAGCATATGGATTGGTATTAATTACTATTCTCTATGCCTCATACAAAAAACAAATAAACCTAATAGAAATAGCAGGAAAATGGTATTAATAAAGGATTGAGGAAAAGATAAAATGATGAACTATAAAGAAGGAATAAGGACAACCTAAATGGTCAGGTTGGATAACATAGCAAAATTATCATTAACAACAATAGTACAGTGATATTGTTTGAAAGCGATATGGATGAAATGGTCATAATTCAGGAGGGCATCTGCTTAGGCTGAAATATGAAAAAAAAATGATTGTTAAATATTGCAGGATTCAATGCATTTGGGAAGGAAAGGTAGGTTAAAACATGGCAGTAGGGATAAACTTGTAACCAGTAAACGCATTGGATGTAAAATAATTAAAAATAAAAGTTAAGGAATTGGGGTAAAGCATGAATCACAATGATTGTGCCAGATTATGAGACCCGCTACTTGCAGTAATTCGCTGCTTAGGTGTAACATGTATTGCCACTCTGCTTTTATGCATTTGCCAAACTCTTTCATGAAGCAAACATTAGGTCTGTGGCATCCATGGAAAGACACCATGAATGCACCTGCAGTGATTTTCCCCACTTTTCCAAGAGTTCCTGAGTTCAATGAGTTGACCTGGTGGTAGCTTCCATCCTGTTTGCATGGGGAAAGGCTGCGTGACTGACCCTTCTGCGGTATTATAAATAAAGCCAGTGACCTTCCCAGCTTGCGTGCCCTGCTAACAGCAAGGCGAACCATATGTACTAGAGGAATTGCTTATACAACAAAAGGGATTTATCAGCCAAATTCTGGTATAATGAAAAATGCTATACAAACATAAGAGTTTAATAATGAATGATTAGGTGTGGAAATCCTTGCCCTTGTACAATTTTCTGTTCCACCTTAAATTTATGGTTTATGTTGCTAGGCCAGCCAGCCCAAGGTAATAACCTAGAAAATATTATTTCAAATCCTATTATGAGAATTTGGAAATTGGTTAAAACTATTTCACCATCCTCAATTGTCCACAGTCAGATGATGAATGGCCGGAAGGGGCTTGTGACAATAATTTATCTGAAAGTTATTGTGCAAGCGAGAAATAACTCTGCCCCACCAAGGATTGATAATTTTACAATAAAGAATTGGTCTGACTGGTTTATAATATTTTTGTTGAAAATGTGTTTATTAGTCTGAACCTGAGAAATCTTACTAACTTAATCTCAAAGTGAACTGTAAAGTGCATTTTAATAACCAACAATAACTGCAATCATTCCTGTTGAGACATTTTCTGGAGGTTAACAATGAGCACACGCCTAGAATGGAGTTTGTTATTCTTTCAAATGTTGCTATGTGCAACACAGCTCAGTTTATCCCTGTACGTTAAGGGTTTCCACAGCAGAACAACTTACAACGCCTAAATTGAACTGTTGTTCTGCAAAGCCTTTTGAGATACCAGAGGATAAAATACATTACAAAACAGAATAAGAATGGAATCTTATAAATCTCAAACGGGGTTACAAATAACAATTTAAGTGCAATGTCAGCATGCTTACTACACTCTGTTCAATTTAAGTTCAAATTTTAAATTTGAATTATTTTTCACTTGGAAGGAAAATGTATTGATGCAAGTAAGGGAAGAGAACGTGAATGAGAGGAATCTCACCTATCATTCTGAAAATAAGTTAATATAAGCAGTTAAGGCAGCAGTGGATTGGAGGAGCCAACCTGGTGAAACTGGCAGCAATTTAGGGACAAAATCCACTGATTTTAAAAAGAAAAGGCAAAGGGTTCAATGTCCAGCAAGGAGTATAATATAAATCACAAAACAGCGATTGAGAATTGTAAGGAATATGCAAATACACAATATTATAATGTATATAAAAATATATAGAAATATGCAATGAGCTTACTACATCAGTAAATGTCCCAGCAAGTTTGCTGTTGGAATCCATTCTCACTCATCACAAAGAATCATCATTCATGATATAGGAACAGAAAATAACCTTGGTGGGGATGGAGAGCACATATAATGAGCAGTTTACCTTTTTACACAAAGGGGTAATATTGTGCCAGGTCTTTAATTTTCAAATGCTTTTTCATCCATCGGCCTGAGGTTGCGTGTGTACACAAATGTTAAGCCATATTAATAGTTGTTGCAAATTATTGGGAAAATTTGAGGGCTAATGTAAATTAATAGTAATGATAATGCAGTGGTTATTTACATGGAACTGAAGCCCTTATAAAATGACACTCTATTAATGAAAGAGCCTACCACTGATAGTTAAAATTCAGTTATTGAATTCTGAAAATTAAATATTAACGATAGTAACATTGAGACTGAAAAATTATTGTATTATTGTTTAAAACAATAACCTGATTCACTTTGTTTCAAATCTGTCCTCCTTGATCTGTCGAAGGTAGACACAAAATGCTGGAGTAACTTAGCAGGTGAAGCAGCATCTCTGGAGAAAAGGAATGGGCGACGTTTCGGGTCGAGACCCTTCTTCAGACTGATGTCAGGAAAGGGGCGGGGCAAAGATAAAATGTAGGCGGAGACAGTAAGACTAGTGGGAGAACTGGGATGGGGAAGCGGGACATCAACCGCCTCAAATTTTCCTCTCCCCTTACTCACTCTAACCCCCCCCCCCCCCCCCCCCCACCTCCGAACGTACAGCTCTCCGCTCACTCTGCAACAACCCCGACTTCCCCTATGCTGTGGATGATGCAGTCAACCTGGGCTAGCACTTCATTCTACAGCCAGGGGACCTATACCGCCAGGGGACCTATACGAGGATCCTGTTTGTTGATTTTAGCTCTGCATTCAACATCATTGTGCCAGAGCTACTACACTTCAAACTTTCCTCTGTCGGTGGATCACCAGCTTCCTGACAGACAGGAAGCAGCATGTGAGGCTGGGAAAGCACATCTCGGACCCGCAAACACTCAGCATAGGAGCACTGCAAGGCTGCGTACTCTCTCCTCTACTCTCTCTACACCAATGACTGCACCTCTGTCCAGCTTCTCAAGTTTGCGGACGACACAACCCTGATTGGACTGATCCAGGATGGGGAGGAATCTGCCTACAGACAGGAAGTGAAACAGCTGGCGTCCTGGTGCCATCGCAACATCGCTTAAGACAGTGGAATTAATTTTAGACTTTAGAAGAGCTCCCCCTCCCCTCACCCCACTCACCGTCGACAACACCACAGTCACATCTGTGGAGTCTTTATAGTTCCTGGGAACCATCATCTACAAGGACCTTAAGTGGGGAGCTACCATCGACTCCACAGTCAAAAAAGCACAACAGAGGATGTACTTCCTACGGCAGCTGAGGAAGCACAATCTGCCACAGGCAGATGGTCCAATTCTACACATCCATCGTAGAGTTTGTTCTCACCTTCTCCATCATGGTCTGGTTTGGCTCAACCACCAAGCACGACACCTGGAGGCTGCAGCGAATCGTCCGATCAGCAGGGAAGGTTATTGGCTGCAACCTTCCCTCCATTGATGAACTGTACATTGCAAGGGCCAGGAAGCGAGCGCGCAAGATCATCTCTGACCCCTCTCACCTTGGCCACAAACTCTTTGAATCACTTCCCTCTGGAAGGCGATTTGGACTGTCAAAACTGCCACAGCCAGACATAAAAACAGTTTTTATCCACGAGTAGTTGCTCTACTCAACAGCGAAAAATCTGTAGCCTCCTTTTGATCTGGTATTTTGTTGGTTCACATGCTTGATCAATGGTTGTTTATCATGTTTTATTATTATTAATGTTTAGTGTTTTCTGAGTCATTCGTAACTGTCACTATGTCATATCGCTACTTGTGGGCGGAGCACCAAGGCAAATAAACTTACTTACTTCCCAGTTCTCCCGCCCCCTCCTCTGACATCAGTCTGAAGAAGGGTCTCGACCCGAAACGTCGACCATTCCTTTTCTCTATAGATGCTGCATCACCCACTCAATTACTCCACCATTTTGTGTCTACCTTCCATTTAAACCAGCATCTGCAGCTCTTTCTTACATACTCCTTGGTATGTCTGACTGCAGATTCTTATTTGTGTGGGTGACCCTCAAGTGATATAACTTGCTGTACTATTTGCTTTACTGGCAGCTACAAATAGACTTTTAATAATGGCCTTTTCAGTGTATCAGGGACATCTGGCACAGATTTGTTAGGTAGTTGGCTGCATTTAGAGGCCAGTTCCGTTGGTCCAATGTATGAGCAAGATGTCTCGGGGTCCCACATAGCAGACTACCACAGAAGAGTTGGACTTGGATTCTCCATCAGAAAATGACTGGAGAATTGTACGCTGTGGATTTCTGAACGGAAATTTGTTCTTTGTTTTTTTTCATGGAATGCAACCAATGATTTAGGTTTAAATGTTGAAGCCATGATTAAACCTTTTGCAAGTACCTTTACATGAAATGTGATGGGGAAAAAGAAAGCTGTAGTTTGCAGGATGCAGATTCATTGGACAAGGTGGGTATCTTGGTTCTTGGTTACTTGGTCCTCCAAAATATTCCAACTGGAATTTAAACTGGAGGTGGTGAAGGGAGGGGTTTAGCCAGAGAGGGTTATTGGGAAGAAAGTGCCACTTTAAATTTAGTTGCATCTGGCTGGGCAACCGTGGTTTGGTGGAGATTATTCCATGCTTTAATAGTGCGTAGGAAGAACGAATTGCTGTACACATCTGTCTTTGTGGCTGGGACCACAAATTGGATCGAATGCCCTCGTCTGCTCCTAATTGGTTTGGGGTTGGTGTAGGTCTTGTGATCTATGTCTAGCTGACCATTTAACATTTTAAAACAGGTCAAACAGTGAGCTTCACGTCTTTCTTGGAGAGGATTCCACCCCAGAGAATTCAGAAGTTTGGTGACATTCACTTCTCCCTCATAGGTGTTAGTAACAATGCGAGCGGCCTGTCTTTGGACACGTTCGATGGATGAAATGTTTTTATCTGTGTATGGGTCCCAAGCTACAACTGCGTAGTCCAGATGAGGTCTAATGAGGGTGAAATACAGCTTCTCCTTGACAGAAGCTGAACAATGATGGAAGTTGCGCCTCAGGAAGTTTAGGACACCTGTTGCTTTCACTGTTGCATGATGAGTCTGACCATTCCAATGTAGATCATTCTGCAATTTGATGCCAAGATACTTGCTTGGTTTGGATTCTTCAAGGGTGACACCAAGTATGTTGTAAGATGTGACGCCTGGATTCCTCTTTCTGGTGACATGCATGGTTTCACATTTGGAAGGGTTGAACTGCATGCCCCATTGTTGTGACCACTCGACCATAGTATCGAGATCCTTTTGGCGAGCATCTTCATCATTAGCTGAATTAATTGGACGGTACAGCAAACAATCATCAGCGAATAGTCTGGTCGTACTTGCGACTTTTTCATGGATGTCATTGATGTAAAGCAAAAATGGGTGTGGGCCAAGAACTGTGCCCTGGGGTGTACCACTGAACACTGGGTGCCAATTGAAGCTCTTTCCGTTCACACACACGCGCTGAAGGCGTTTTGTCAGGAAACTGGAAATCCATAGTTTCGTGTTGGAACGAATACCGTAGAAGTCAAGCTTCCGAAGCAGTTTCTGGTGTGGGATGACATCAAATGCTTTAGAAAAGTCCAGTATAACTAAATCCATAATGACGTTACTGTTAAGATGCTTGGCCAGGTCATTTGTTGTCAGGATAAGCTGAGACTCGTATGATCTATGCCTCCTAAATGCATGTCGTTTGTCGGCAAGAATATTATGTTTGCTCACTTGACGCATCAGATTTCTCTCAATTATAGCAATTTACAGCAAGTACTTGTTAGTGAAACAGGACGATAATTCGCTGGGTTGGTGGTTGAACCCTTCTTAAAGAGAGGAGTGATGTTGGCCTTCCTCCAATCCAGCGGTACATCGCCCGAGTCAAGCGATTGTTGAAAAATGAACTGTAAAACTGGAGCCAGTTCGTAGGCTGCGATCTTGAAGGCTTGATTATGTATCTGATCTGGTCCAATTGCTTTTGTGGTATTAATGTTGAGCAATAACTTCTTGACACCTTCAACCTCAATTTTAATAGCAGGCAAATATCGGCTGGGCGGAAGGACTGGAAATGATGAAGGCTCCACATCTTCCGGAGTGAAAACGTGTTGCAATTGGTTCGCAAGAGCTTCTGCTTTCGCCTGGTCCTCAGTTTAGATTATCCTTTATTGTCATCAGGCATTTGTTCACTTTTAGCATCAGGACACAAGTGTCCGTCTGGATTTCACATATCTCCAAAAATCCAGTAAAGACTGGCAACCAGGAGTTGAGCCTGGATAATTAGCGAGAGCATATGACAGGAAATGAATATAGAAGGAATTTGAATTGCATAGTCACAGATTAAATGGTTCTTTGTTTCCAAAGGAAAATATACGGTGGGAACCTCTTATGCACTGGCCAAAGTTCCATTGTGACCAGCTGTTGGACAGGTATTTTTCTATAAGTAAGGGCCTGTCCCACCAGCATGCAACTCTATGCGATTAGCGCGACCTGACGTGGTCGCTTGAGCCGTCCGGCGTCGCGGGGCCGGTCCCACTTCGATCGCCGGAGCCGTGCGGAATTGTGCGGAGTTCGTCCCAACACCGCGCGGGGCTCCAAAAAACTGACTATGTCCAAAAATTCCGCGCGGCAACGGCTTGTCGGCTCGCAGTCGTGTCGACGTTTACACACCGCCCCAACATCGTGCCTCCGTGAACCTATCTGTAGGTGCCTTAGTGACCCTCTATGTGTGTGGCTCCGTGGCCCTGTGTGTGTGCCTCGGTGCCCCTCTCTGTCCTGGCGAACTTACCTTAGACTTCGCTCCAAGTTCGCCTCACTTTGCGCCGCGTTGCGCCACTCACCCGACCTCCGCGCGGCCCCTACTGCCGGTTTGGTCACGCTTGCCGCATGCACGCGCATGCTGGTGAGAACGGCCCTGTACAGGGATCACCTGACCTCCGCGCGGCCCCCGCTTCTAGTTTGATCGCGTTCATCGCATAGAGTTGCATGCTGGTGGGACAGGCCCTGTAGACTACTATTTGTAATAGTGTGAAAAGTGCTAGCATTATTTTTTGAAAAAGTGAGTAATGAATATCCAGATGGCAAGTATTTTGAAGTGAAGATGGGTATAATAGATAATTTGGAATCTTGAACTAATAGAAGAAATAGGGTTATAGAGTACATTTATTTGAGATTTTAGAAGTCTATGTAATAAAATGCAACACAGTAAGATCATGGTGGAAGTGGGGTTTTTGAATTAAGAAGCAGGTTACTGAATGTAAAGAAATAAAATAGGAGCAAAGGTTTAGCTACTAAGATTATAAAACACCCTCTTATTTTCTTGCAAAGGATTGGTTCTCAATACCTATTCATCATGCATGACGAAATTTGAGCCTGGAGGTGCGAAGCCAGTTAGACCTGGTGGTAACGATTGTTTGGCTTGCCACCCTTCATCAGTCAGGGCTTTGATTACAAGAGTTGGGATATTGTGTTACACCTACACATGTTGCAAACTTGAAGCCCTGTGTGCATTTCTGCTCGTCTAGCTTAAGGAAGGATGTCTTTCAGTTGGAAAGGGTGCAGAGAAGAAGATTCACAATGTTACTGGATACTGGAGAGATTGGGTAGGCTGGGCTGTTTTCACTGGAGTTTAGGGGATTGAGGAGTGGCCTGTTAGAGATATATAAAATCATGGGGGGGGGGGGGATAAATAAGGTGGATGGTCAGTCTTGTTGCCAAGTTAAGAGGGTCTAAAACTGGAGGGCATACTTTAAGGTGAGAGTGGAAAGATTTAAAAGGGACTTGAGGGTAAACCCAGAGGGTGGTGGGCAGAGGACATCAAAGAGGCTTTACAATTATAGCAGTTTTTTTTAATGCTTAAACCAGTACTTCGATAAAGGTTCAGAGGGATATGGGGCAAACAAGCAAATGGAACTAGCTCAGATAGGTAGAGAAACAAGAAACTGTAGATGTAGGTTTACAAAAAAGAGACAAAGCAGTGGAGTAATTCAGCGAGTCAGGCAGTATTTCTGGAGAACATGGATAGGTGACTTTTCTGGTCCGGACCCTTCTTTAGTCTCGGGTAGATATTTTGGTTGGCATGGATGAGTTGGGTTCTCCTGCTCTTCAACTTTGTGTAGTCTTCCTGTTGTCTACTAGACTATATTTCACCCATTTCATCATTGCATCTTGCATCCTCTGTTCTGCCTCCTGATTCAGGATCATAACTTGAATTGTCAACCATTCCCTTTGCTTTCACAATGCTGCTTGACCTACTGAGTTTTTTTGCTACTTATTCCAGCATTTACATATACTCCATTTACATACTCTCCATTTGAAACAGTCCTTTTTGGCTTCTGTATGATCGTGTCAGGGCTCCTTTAAAACGGGTAGATTTGCAGTGAAACATAATTTTGTGTGGGTTGGCACATTGGACAATGTTTTTCATTTAAAGGAGAATTCGAGTCTTTAGGTCCAAAGCAGTAGCTACTGTATTTCCTGGCAATGAAGCCAAGTCTATCCCTCATGGCTGGCAGCTGATGGGAAACGGCTGTAAAAGGACAGTGCAGCGGAGGTGGAGTTCCTTTCACAGTGTGAGCACGATCAGTGGACCAATTGAGGTTAATCGCGCTGACACATGAGTAAGCTCCACCGCCCGCTGCCCTGTTATCCATCGCTCGCTGACCCGCTCCGTTCTATGATCTTTGCTCTTGAGCTGGTCCCCTCACTGTCTGGTCTACTTTGAAAGACACGGACCGGGCAGTGAATGCAATGTAATGTCACCCAGCGCAGCAAGTGAGGCCACTGCTCCCGGCGGCAGTTGGAATTTAAGAACGGCGGCCGCTTGCATCCACCAGGGATACTTCCCTCCTCGGCCACAATGCGGTGGTTCCACGCCCGGAGCACCGCGGCAGCGGTGAGTGAGTTGCTGGCATGATCCCTGACCTCCTCCTTCTCAACGTGCCTGCCCGTGCTGACCAGGGCCAGACTCCCCACACGCTATGAAAGGAACTCTCCCCCCAATTTGTCCCTTGAACTAGTATTGTCATTCAATAAGATAACAACTGATTCAACTTGTCCCAGTGTGCTCCCGTTTTTCCAACCAACTCTCTACCTGCTGTCACCCTCCACCCCCCCCCCCCCCCCCCCCCCCTCCCCGCTCATTCACTCATTCAGAATGGAGGAGATTTGGAAGCCTTGGGCAAATTGAATTGTTACTTTCTTTATTTTTATTTTTTGAGCATGAGAAATTCTACGTCCTGCCAGCCTTTTTTCAAATTTTAGCAGCTCAAAATGGGGGTGTGTCTTCATTGCCGGGAAATACGGTACTAATATTTCTAACATAGAAACGAGAGACATTTTACCTGGAATGATTGGAATTTGGAACTTATTTGACAAAGCAGCTGCTTTAAAAAAATCTTTTTCCCTTGTCTTTGGATACTGATGGTGAAAAGGGAGGATGCGCATAAACATTATTTTGGGATAATTGGGTCTAATAACCTGATTTTTCTACTGATTATAATGTTATCCTGTGTAACAATTTACTGTTTATTTTAATCCGGTAATAGACTGCAGAGATCATTTTGCTATGCTTTGCCATTTTCCCCAAAGACTATGTATTTAAGTGAATTTGGATTAGGAGTGTAGTCATAGGTTTGTGTTCGGAGTTGGAAGGATAACTTTAGGCTTCTCATTGTTGTGGCCAGCTAAGCTTTAATTTAGGTTATTCTCTTGTCCTGTTAAGCTTTAGTGCTGGGTGTAATATAGCCTTCATGTACAGGATTATAAAAGATTTTATGAGATGTTGGCTGTTTCATGTTTGGTTCCTGTTTGTTACTGTTGCTGTTCATTACTATAAAAGCAAAATGCAAACAATTAGGGTTTGCCTTGTCCTCAATAATGTATAGAATGAGTGAGGCAAGTAATTTCATTTTGTGTACGTTCCATTGATGTAGGTTTATTTGCTCAATTGAGTGCCTCTTGGGTAAGTTGTATACAAATTTTAATTTTTTAACATTTTCTTTACCTTTGATCTTCATATATGGTTATTTCATGCAATGAAAAATGTTACTTTGAATTTGGATCTAATAATATCCTGCTAACACTTCTGGGCACATCTTTATAATGTTTTGCTTTGTGCCATTATCTTTTCTCAGTTCTGCTCCTCCAGGTTGATTCTCCACATCTTCTGCATTTCTCTGCAATTTAAATCTATAACATTTTTCATTTTGATGAAAGCTCATGAAATATTAAATGTTCTTGTCCACAGATATGCTGCCGTACCTGAGCATTTATCACATGCTTTGTATTTTAGTTTTGAATTTCTGACGTTTATTGTCCCTTTACCATCTGCAAGGTACACTTTGCTCAAACCAGCCATGATTTTAAGCAGCTACATACAATGACACCTAACTTGCCTTCCCATTGTTTCAGTTGCCAGTTTGTTCAGATTCTGGATGAGCTGCAGTTTCCTACGTGAAGAGCAATGTTATCTGTGCTGCCTCACAAACTCCATAACCTTGCTTCACTCCCCTTCTAGTCATTGTCTCAGAATTGTAAAAGGAGCCATTTGACAATTGTATCTCTGCTATCTATTAGTTCAATCTATTTTGATCCCGTGTTCATATTCGTTCATAGTCTGGTACAGATGGCTCTTCATTTGCATCCTTCACCACACTTGTTTTGCAAAAATCTCTTATTTCCTTGATTCCTTCTGCTAACTAAGACCTGGGTTTCTTGATTTCTATTAGGCGAAATGGGCTCTACCTAGGCCCCTCGGTTTTATACACAGCAGCTGACTTTCTCCTCTATGACTAGCATCATCGAAGTCCCTTGCCAGTTGGAACCACAAGCAAGATTCTAACCATGGGTAACTGCCATCAATAATTTTGCATTAGCTCCTTACTGGTGTTGTGTGCCTTGGCTAGGGGAAGTTTCAATTATGCCACCTTAACTACCTTGTATACCTGCCCTAGTATTCATTTTTCTCTATTTTACAGCACCTCTTGGTATCACCACTAATGAGTTTCTGAACAATTTACGTAGGCATGATTTAATCCATGAAAATTAAATACCAAGTAGCAGTCACAGTACAACATTTCTGGTTCAACTGAGCTGCAACTTTGGCATCTACAAACTTTTTGAAACTCCAGTCCAATATCTTGTAACACTATAATGTCCCTTGTCTTTACTCAATCTAACAGCCAGTTTTCTCATCCATTATCCTTGATACTTCCAGACAACTATTTCAATATCCCCCAGGGCAACTTCCCTTTCTCGGTGTAAACTGAAGTAATCTGAGGTTTAGATGAATGATGCGCTGATCTGCACCTATCTTTTGATTTAAGATTTTACTCACCCATTCTATTATCTCCTAATTTGATTGGCTTTGAATTATGTTAGTGATGTGAAATTAGAGATCAGATACTCTAAATTTGATTTATTTGTATAAAACGTTGGGACTGATTATATAGCATTTTAATAAGAAAGCCTACTCTGTCAGCAGAATGATCCATAAAAATTTGAAACCACAAGCTGAGTGGGATAACTAAAATGTCATTTATAATATTGTTTGTATAGGAAACTAGACCCGTTGGGTCTGCTCCCCCACACAAGATTCCATCACTCAGCCATTCCCCCAATACAAGCCGTTCCCCCAACGCAATATTGCACCACTCATGCATAACCCCCAACCGCGCAGGTGCGGCTCATTTCTCCTCCAGCACTCCCCCAGCACTCTCTCCTCCGCCTCTTCACACTCCCTATTCAATCTCTAGAGGGGGGGGGAGAGAGGGAGGAGAGTAGATAGGGAGAGGGGCAGAGAGGGAGGGGGGAGAGGGTAGAGTGGGGGGGTTAGAGAGGGAGAGGGGTAGGGAGGGGGCATTTATGAAGTTTTCAATCGTTTAAAGTTTTAAAAACATCCTGAAAACTCACCTTTTTTGGGGGGAAAACCTGAGTGACGTCACAATGCACTCGCATGGCAGGGCGGGACACTCGGGGAGGGAGGAGCACTTCACTGCTCGTGCAGGCTACGACCTCATCTCCAGGCTCGTCCTTGGTTCCAGCGGCGGCTTCTTTTTCGGCCTGCCACGGCCCCATCCCAAGCCCCGGGCTCAGCTCCAGCCAGGGCCGGCACCACCCTCGCGACTAGGTGCCGGCAACTGCCGCACGAGCAGTGGAGTGCTCCTCCCTCCCGGAGTGTCCCGCCCTGCCTTGCAAGGGCATTGTGACGTCACTCAGGTTTTCTTCCCCAAAAAAGGTGAGTTTTCAGGTTGTTTTTAAAACTTTAAACGATTGAAAACTTCACAAATATAGGTGGGAATGCGACGGGAAGATGTTTATTGCCTCAACGGGAAACATATGAGTAGTGTTAAAGAAGGAACTGCAGATGCTGGAGAATCGAGGGTTACACAAAAAGCTGGAGAAACTCAGCGGGTGCAGCAGCATCTAAGGAGTGAAGGATGAGTAGAACATATGAGTAGAATGTGTGAAAATGGGAAGGCTGTGGCCTAGTGTTTGGAAGAAAATTGGAATTAACCAGATTGTGCCCAGATCTCTCTCTCTCTCTTCCCCCCCCCCCCCCCCCCCCCCCCAAAATTAGGCCATTTATTTTATCCCTCAACTCCATTCTCCTCGCTTCTACCAGTAACCTTTGACCCCCTTGCTAATCAAGAATCTATCAGTCTCTGCTTTAAAAATACCCAATGACCTGGCCTCCACAGCTGCTTGTGGCAATCGATACTAGGTGCCGCCTTACCACTAACTCAACCTGCAAATTTACCTTTTCTGAATCCTGCACCAGCACTCCCCAGTACCTTTGTACCTCTGCTCTCTGAATCCTCTACATATTTAGAAAGTAGTCTTCTCCTTTATTGCTGCTACCAAAGTGCATAACCATATAGCTTGCTATCCTATATTTAATTTGCCTAATCTTTACTCACTCTCACAATCTGACCTAAATCCTTTTGTAGCCTTCAGCCAATTAGTTTAGTTTATAGATACAGCGCAGATACAGGCCCGACGACCAGCGATTCCCGCACATTAACACTATCTCACACACACACGCGCGACAATTTTACATTTACACCAAGCCAATTAACCTGCAAACATGTACATCTTTGGAGTATGGGAGGAATGAAGATCTCAGGGAAAACCCATGCAGCTCACGGGGATAACCTATAAACTCTGTACAGACAGCACCCGTATTCAGGATCGAACCCGGGTCTCTGCCGCCGTGCCACCTCTTCTATCTATGCCAGTACACTGCTTCTAATACTATGGGCTCCTATCTTGTTTAGCAGCCTCTCATGTGACACCTTATCAAAGGCCTTCTAAGAATCCATGTAAACACCATCCACTATCCTGCTTGTTAACTCCTCAAAAGAAAACCTCCCCAACAGATTTGTCAGGGAAGATCTTGCCTTAAGAAAACCATGCTGACCATGGCCTAATTTATTATGTGCTTCCAAGTACCCCAAAACTTAATTCTTAATATCAATATATCCTGAAGCCCCCATCCTTTATAATAGGGTTTCTCTGTTACTGACTAAGGGACCATGTGGCTGACGATAGTATTCAAGTTATTCAAGTTCAGCATGTGGAATTGAAGGCAGTGTTGGTCATCTAAACTGAAAAGTCCTCCCATCAACCAGAAGTTTTCTAACTTTTAGCTGATTGTAAAAGGGCAGAATTCTGTATTGGAATTAAGATACCACTCTAACACAAAACAAGAGGAACACTGGCAATATTACTTGTGCTGTATACACACAGTTAATCTTCCACACAATATTGCTATCTATTTCAGAAAACCTATCACATTATTGAATGTTAAATTTACAATCGTTTCTGCTCTGATCCACAAGTCAAGAATGTTTAATTGTCATTCATACCGGCAATGGAACAATGAAATTCTTATGCACTTCTGTCGTATTCTTATGGGGCACAAGGATTGTTGTTGTATTTCTTGTTTTTTTGTGCCACTGTGGGACTTAAATGCAAACATGCTCATATTTTAGCCAAAAGTAGGAAAGGCTATCTTTGATTTGTGTGGGAATATTGCTGAGTTGTAAATATCTTCTCTGCTCGGTATGTTCACTGAATTAAAACCTACTGCTATCCTTGTTTTTAAATCATGTCTGAATTTTCCAGGTTTTTACGATTCTGTTTCTTCAAATCTCTGAATTATTCCTAAACCTATTTTTAAAACTTGCAGGTGTCAAGTTTGCAAACAGTGCTGAGATTTGTAAGTCTGGGTATTCATCTGCACTTGGTGCTGACCTACAAAGTCTTCACTTCTGTTTATGCTCTGATGTCTCTTTGCATTGCCAAGCCATCAATTCTTGTTAACCTTGTCACTTGGGGAGACCAGAACAAGTCCTACCCATAAAAAAAAAAGTTAGGAAAGCGTGACAGCTAGCCAGGCCATACTCTGATTTAGCTAGATATCCGGTTTAAATAGTCCATACAGCAGCGAAACAGGCCCTTCGGCCCAACTTATCCGTGTTTGACTTCCAACCTTAAGTGTTCAAGCTATTAAATTATTGAATGAATTTATCATTGTAATACTTGGTCTTGGGTGTATGTAGGTAAAACGTTGCCTCTTAAAGATGTGGTTTAATGGTAGATGTAACCAGGCAAAGATGATTGGGATGGGGGTAAATAAGTGCAAGTGCCAGAGAATGGCTCAAGATCGAGTTTGAGTACTATTTCAAAACTTCAGTTTGTAAAATCAAACTGGATTTGATTTATCGTGCCATAAGTGTTTTTATTTCTCCTTTTTAGTATTTACCAAAAACCTATCAATAATTTCTCAATGAAAAATGTAATTAAAGAGATGGAATGTACATATTTGAAAAAAAAAGTCTGTTTTTGCTTTGGATTGTGTAAACAAACCTTTGAACAGATGGAATTAACCTAAAACAGCAGTAAAGGCAAATAGAATGAATGCGTGCTTTCTTCACAAAACATGCAACATTTCATGTGCTTAAGGTGTTTGTATGCACAGAGTGTCCTGTTTCATACTGTGTGTATGTTGAAAAAATACTTGCTCGTCTGAAGATTTCCTCACTAAGCCTTAAAACAACAGCGTTGAAATGTGACCACCAGCATTGTGTTGGCTGAAGTTTAATATGACTATTGTGACCATTTGGAGTGAAAATATCTAAAGTATGTAGTTTTATCCATGTCACAAAGATGTACATGTGGTTTGAGAAGTGTGTGTGGGATAAATTTCATACAGTCCTTCAGGTAACTCAAGGTAAAGGAACTGCTGGGAGGTAGTGACCATAATATGATACAGTTTAATCTGCAATTTGAGAGGGAGAAGGTTAAATCAGAAGTGTCAGTGTTGCAGTTGAACAAAGAGGACAATGAAGGCGTGAGAGAGGAGCTGGCCAAGGTCGACTGGAAAAGGATTCTAGCAGGAATGGCGGTGGAACAGCAATGTCAAGAATTTCTGGACATAATCCAGAAGATGCAGCATAATTTCATTCCAAAGAGGAAGAAAGATTTTAAGGGGAGTAAGAGGCAACTGTGGCTGACAAGGGAAGTTCGGGATGGAATAAAAATAAAAATAAAAGGTGTATAAGATAGCAAAGAGCTGTGGGAAGCCAGAGGATTGGGAAACTTTCAAAGGACAACAGAAGATAACAAAAAGGGCAATACAGAGGGTAAAAAGATGAAGTACGATGGTAAGCTGGCCAAGGATATAAAAAAGAATAGTAAAATCTTCTTTACGTATGTTAAGAGAAAAAGATCAGTAAAGGCAAATGTGGGTCCCTTGAAGGCAGAAACAGATGAAATTATTATGGGGAACAAGGAAATGGCAGAAGAGTGGACAGGTACTTTGTTTGTGTCTTCCTTAGTGAAGACAGAACCAATCTCCCAGATGTACTAGAGGATCTAGGGGGACGGGAACTGAAATAAATTTGCATTAGGCAAGAAATAGTACTGGGTAGACCGATGGGACTGAAGGCTGATAAATCCCCAGGGCCTAATGGTCTCAAGGAAGTGGCTCTAGAAATTGTGGATGCATTGGTGATCATTTTCCAATGATCTAGAGATTCAGGATCAGTTCCTGTGGATTGGAGGATAAATTTCATGCAGTCCTTTAGGTAACTCAAGGTAAAGGAACCACTGGGAGCTAATGTTATCTCACTTTTCAAGAGGGGAGCGAGAGAGAAAACGGGAAATCATAGACCAGTTAGCCTGACATCGGTGGTGGGGAAGATGCTGGAGTCAATTATTAAAGAAGTAATAACGGCGCATTTGGATAGCAGTAAAAGGTTTATTCCAAGTCTGCATTGATCTATGAAGGGGAAATCCTGCTTGACTAATCTGGAATTTTTTGAGGATGTGACAAGTAAAATGTATCTGGACTTTTAGAAAGCCTTTAATAAGGTCCCACACAGGAGATTTGTGGGCAAAATTATAGTACATGGTATTGGGAGTGGGGTATTGACATGGATAGGGTATTGGTTGGCAGACAGGAAACAGAGTAGGAATAAATGGGTCCCTGGTAGAATGGTTAAACTCTTTCATTGTGAGACCACATCTGGATATTGTGTGCAGTTTGGTCTCCTAATGTGAGGAAGGACATCCTTGCTATTGAGGCAGTGCAGCAGAGGTTCACAAGGTTCACAATCCTTTTCTTCTTTTCACCTCTTGCTTTTTTCACTTGCTTCACCCATCTGCTGTTCAACATCTCCCTACCAACCTGTATGCACCTATCACTTGCAATGCTTTGTCCCACCCCCCACTTCTCTTTTCCAGATATCTCTCCCCTTTAATCGCGCTTGAGGAGAGTCCCAACCTGAAATCCTGTCCATTTACCTCCACAGATGCTGCCTGACCTGAGTTCCTCCAGCAGTGTGTCTTTTGCTCAAGACACTGCATCAGCAGTTTCTTTGTCTCCATTTGGCGTGCATGTGTTTGTCTTGCCTCGCGGGTCCCATGTGGAGCATCTCTGGAGAAAAGGAATAGATGATGTTTCAGATCGAGACCCTTCTCCCTGAGTTACTCCAGCATTTTGTGTCTATCTTCGGTGTAAACCAGCTTCTGTAGTTCTTTCTTACACACCAGTCTATGCATCCATGTGAATCTTTACTGAACCCTCCCTAGGTTAATCACATCCATCCGATAGTTTGGGATCAGAACTGCACACAATATTCCAGGTACATCCTTTACAGCTGTCACATGACAACCCAATCTTGTAACTCCCTGACCAATCCAATGAAAGTAACCATGCTATATGGCATCTTACCTCTGTTGCCACATGCAGAACTATAAACTTGTACCCTTGAGTCCCTTTGTTCTACAACACTCCTCAGGGCCCTTGTTTATTGTGTAAGTCCTGCCTTGGTTTAGCGCCCCAAAATACATCACTTTGCACTTGTCTGAATTAAATTCCACCTTCTATTCCTTTGTCCACTTTTCCAGTTGTTGTCACTGGTTTAGTTTAGAGATGCAGCAGGGAACCAGGCCCTTTGGCCCACCGAGTCCGCATCGACCAGCGATCACCTTGTACACTAACACTATCCTACACACACTAGGAGCCAATTAATCTACAAACCTGTACATCTTTGTAGGCACACGGAGAAAACCCACGTGGTCACGGGGAGAACGTACAAACTCCGTACAGACAGCGCCCATAGTCAGGATCAAATCTGGGTGTCTGGCGCTGTGCGGGGAAGGGGCGGGTGGAAGGAGAGGATGAATTTCTAGGGAATTTTTAATTCAAACTAAAACAAATGTGCTGTAGTCGCTGGAAGTGGATGGTTCCATTAATTGCAAAACAAAGAAATCCAGTGGTTTTGAAAGGTTCTATGAATTATATAGGATACCACTGAGTTTCTATATCCTCTGCTCAAATGTTTCTACATATCAAACTTAGGGACACTGGAAGGCATGACATTTGATGAAACCCAGTATTGTATGACGATAGGATATATTATATGAAGACGTATACTTGAGTTGGCTGCAAAAATCCACTGCGAGTTGCACAAATAATGATTTTAATCGTCCCATTAGGACAAAATGCTGTAAATTTTAAATAATATAATGGAGTTTTATTTAGTCAAATCTTAGACTTTATCCGCTGCAAAAACAAGAAAATAATTTTCAAATACAGAATAATATAAAGCTCAGGTGAGACATCACTTGGGATACTGTGGTCAGTCAGCATGTCAGTCCATGTCATGACACTACATACTGAAGATACTGTTCTAAAAGGGTGTAGTACAGATTCACCCAGAGTTGAAGAGATTAAATCATAAGGATAGATTAGATAAACGACCTTGTAATATGTATAGAAAATATAAAGGATGATGTAAAGCATTTATGCTTAACTGTTTCTTTCCTATTAACTTCTCCAAAATGTGTGAACTTGCCAATAAGTGATGTTCAGCATTAGTTCTGCAAAACAATGCTCAGTTGTAATATTTGACCTACTAACACATTTTCATGACTCTGCTATTGCTGAATGTAGATGTTTGTTACAGTGTCTAAAATGATGTATAAACCTCTTATATTGTGCAGGCATGTCTTGTATTGAACTTTTATGGTTTATAACTGCTGGAACTGATGACGAAATTTTTTTTGTGGTCACTCAGAAAATGAAGAATATTTTAAATGCTTTTATGACGTAAAACACAAGCAGTTTTAAAATTTAGCTGCCAAGGATGCTGTTTGGCCCATCATGTCCATGCTGGTTCTCTAGCAGCGCCGCTTTGCAATTCCACCTACCAACTTTACAATTTTTTATTCCTATCACATTTTTCCAGTTCTTTCTTGAATATTACAATATACCACATTGACATGCAATGTGGAAATCAATTTAAACACAGCCACAAGATGGGGAGAAAATCCCCACAGTAGCTGTTCATCAAAATAATGTCATTGGATCACCCAAAGGCTGTGGAACCATGGTTCAACATCTTGCCCAAGAAATGGTATTAGGCAGTGTAGAAATAGACAATATACAATATGTGCAGGAGTAGGCCATTCTGCCCTTCGAGCCAGCACCACCATTCAATGTGATCATGGCTGATCATCCCCAATCAGTACCCCGTTCCTGCCTTCTCCCCATATCCCCTGACTCCGCTATTGTTAAGAGCCCTATCTAGATATCTCGTGAAAGCATCCAGAGAACCTGCCTCCACTGCCCACTGAGGCACAGAATTCCACAGACTCACCACTCTGTGTGAGAAAAAGTGTTTCCTTGTCTCCGTTCTAAATGGCTTACTCCTTATTCTTAAACTCTGGCCCCTGGTTCTGGACTCCCCCAACATCGGGAACATGTTTCCTGCCTCTAGCGTGTCCAAACCCTTAACAATCTTATATGTTTCAATGAGATACCCTTTCATCCTTCTAAACTCCAGAGTGTACAAGCCCAGCTGCTCCATTCTCTCAGCATATGACAGTCCCGGGAATTAACCTTGTAAACCTGCGCTGCACTCCCTCAGTAGCAAGAATGTCCTTCCTCAAATTAGGGGATCAAAACTGCACACAATACTCCAGGTGTGGTCTCACTAGGGAAGAACTAGTACAGCTGCAGAAGGACCTCTTTGCTCCTATATTTGATTCCTCTTGTTATAAAGGCCAACATGCCATTCACTCACTTTCTTCACTGCCTGCTGTACCTGCATGCTTACTTTCATAGGCTGATGTTCAAAGACCCCCAGATCCCGTTGTACTTCCCCTTTTCCCAACTTGACGTTGTTTAGATAGTAATCTGCCTTCCTGTTTTTGCTACCAAAGTGGATAACCTCACATTTATCCACATTAAACTTCATCTGCCATGCATCTGCCCACTCCCCTAACCTGTCCAAGTCACCCTGCATTCTCATAGCATCCTCCTCACAGTTCACACTGCCACCCAGCTTGGTGTCATCTACAAATTTACTAATGTTACTTTGAATCCCTTCATCCAAATCATTGATGTATATTGTAAATAGCTGCGGTCCCAGCACCGGGCCTTGCGGTACCCCACTAGTCACTGCCTGCCATTCTGGGACCCGTTAATCCCTACTCTTTGTTTCCTGTCTGCCAACCACTTCTCTGTCCATGTCAGCACTCTACCCCCAATACCATGTTCCCTAATTTTGCCCACTAATCTCCTATGTGGGACCTTATCAAATGCTTTCTGAACGTCCAGGTACACTGCATCCACTGGCTCTCCCTTGTCCATTTTCCTAGTTACATCTTCAAAAAATTCCAGAAGATTAGTCAAGCATGATTCCCCCTTCATAAATCCATGATGACTCGGACCGATCCTGTTACTGCTATCCAAATGTTCGGCTATCTCATCTTTTATAATTGACTCCAGCATCTTCCCCACCACCGATGTCAGGCTAACTGGTCTATAATTCCCTGTTTTCTCTCTCCCGCCTTTCTTAAAAAGTGGGATAACATTAGCTACCCTCCAATCGACAGGAATTGATCCTGAGTCTTTAGAACATTGGAAAATTATCACCAATGCATCCACGATTTCTAGAACCACTTCCATAAGTACCCTGGGATGCAGACCATCAGGCCCTGGGGATTTATTAGCCTTCTGTCCCATCAGTCTATCCAACACCATTTCCTTCCTAATGTGGATTTCCTTCAGTTCCTCCGTCACCCCAGATCCTCTGGCCACTACTATATCAGGAAGATTGTTTGTGTCCTCCTTATTGAAGACAGATCCAAAGTACCTGCTCAACTCATCTGCCATTTCATTGTTCTCCATAATAATTTCCTTGTTCCCTTTTTTGGTCTTCAAGGGTCCAACTTTGGTCTTAACTAATTGTTTCCTCTTCACGTACCTAAAGAAGCTTTTACTATCCTGCTTTATATTCTTGGCGAGCTTACCTTCGTACCTCATCTTTTCTTCCCGTATTGTCTTTTTGGTTATCTTCTGTTGATCTTTAAACATGACCCAATCCTCTTGCTTCCCGCTCATCTTTACTACGTTGTACTTCTTCGCTTTAATTTTCATACTGTCCCTGACGTCCCTTGTCAGCCATGGTCGTCCCTTTCTCCCCTTGGAATCTTTCTTCCTCCTAGGAATGAACTGAGCCTGCACCTTCTGTATTATTCCTAGAAATACCTGCCATTTTTGTTCCACTGTCATCCCTGCTAGTGTATCTTTCCAGTCATCTTTGGCCAGCTCCTCCCTCATGGCCCCATAGTCCCCTTTATTCAACTGCAACACTGACACCTCCGATCTACCCTTCTCCCTCTCCAATTATAGATTAAACCTGACCATGTTATGGTCACTGCGTCCTAATGGCTCATTAACCTCGAGGTCCTTTATCAAATCCGGTTTATTACATAATCCCACAGACTAGCACTGAAGTCAGTTTGAATAGGAAATTTTACAGTGCAAGTAATGCTTTTTATTTTGGATGAGTTTGAAGCATGCACCCTTCATATTAGTGATTAATTCCATGAACAATTTGCTCTTTCAGTAAACAGAATTGTGTAATTCAAACTTTGGGTTTAAATTGGGAATTTCTATGGGTAATTTAATTTGGGTAGTTCAGTTGTGAAAGTGTTATTAGGATGCTTTACTAATAGTTGCCCTTTTAATCATTTTCAGGAGACCCAACGTTTACATGCAGAGCCAGTGCCTGGTATAAAGGCAGAAGCAGATGAATTCAATGCACGCTACTTCCATGTTGTTATAGCTGGCCCACAAGACTCCCCATTTGAGGGTGGAACTTTTAAACTTGAACTATTTCTTCCAGAAGAATATCCAATGGCAGCCCCAAAAGTTCGCTTCATGACCAAAATATATCACCCAAATGTAGACAAACTGGGCAGAATCTGTTTAGATATTCTGAAAGGTAACCATTTCTTCCAAATTTTCAGTTTTATTTAACGTTCCATGACAAAAACATCTTTAATGCAGTTTCTGTAATAAGAGCTCTCATCCAATGTCTTGTAATGTTTTGATATCATAGATAAATGGTCTCCAGCTTTGCAAATCCGTACAGTACTGCTTTCAATCCAGGCATTGTTAAGTGCTCCAAATCCAGATGATCCATTAGCAAATGATGTAGCTGAACAATGGAAAAGCAATGAAGCCCAAGCCATAGAGACAGGTACTTGATTGATTTGATGTTTTACTGCATGAGGACAATCTAGAAATGAGAAAACTAATGGGGGGGCCTATTCTGTAGTGTGTCATCTGAAATTTGTTTGTATGACGTCCAGAATCTATTTCAATGCATGTAACATTTCAAAGTGATAATGATTTGACCATACAGATTGTAACATAGGAATATGATCTAGTCATATGGCATTGAAACAGGCCCTTCGGCCCAACTTGGCCACACCGACCAACATGTCCCATCTACACTAGTCTCACCCCCCTCATTTGGCCCATATCCCTCTAAACCTGTCCTATCCATGTACCGCTTTATATGATTTTTAAACATTGCGATAGTACCTGCAACCTAATAGTCATTATGGAGACTGTTTGCAGATAGACTGTGGGTGATCAATATTCCAGGTTGTACCTTTTTCCAAAATAATAGGGATGGGGCCACAGTCTAAGAATAAAGGGGAGGCCATTTAATACTGAGATGAGAAAAAACCTTTTCACCCAGAGAGTTGTGAATTTGTGGAATTCTCTGCCACAGAAGGCAGTAGAGGCCAATTCACTGGATGAATTTAAAAGAGAGTCAGATAGAGCTCTAGGGGCTAGCTGAATAAAGGGAGAAGGCAGGCTTTCTTACTGATTGTGGATGATCGGCCATGATCACAATGAATGGCGGTGCAGGCTCGAAGGGCCAAATGGCCTCCTCCTGCAGCTATTTTCTATGTTTTTATGTAGAAGGAAAAGGGGGCAGGCAAGCATTGTTGATCTAGTGGTGTTGAGTGCTGATAGAGGTAGAATCAGTTTGGGTGGAATGGCAACGAAAAGAAGATTGGGAGTAATCTATCAGCCCACAAGGGAACCCTTCGATAGGGTGGTGAATAACTTGAGCACCTTTGAACTACAATTGTCATGAGAGATTTAAAGTCTCTAAATTAGATGAAGCATAATGGAAAGGTTTTTGTAGAAGAATTAAGGAATGTGCCATGGATTGCTGTTTAGTGCAGAATGTCACGGGAACTGCACGGGTAGATTTGTAAATCACTTGGCCTCTATAAATGTTCCCTCGTGTGTAGTGAGTGAATGAGAAAAGTATGATAACATTGAACTAGTGTGAACACGTGATTGATGGTCAGCGTGGACTCGATGGGCCGAAGGGCCTGTTTCCATGCTGTATATCCAAATATTCAAAAGACACAAAATCTTTGTGTTCAAGGACAATTAGACAGGTACATGGATAGGATGCGTTTAAAGGAATATGGGCCAAACATGGACAGATGGGACGAGCTTAGACAGTGCATCTTGGTTAGCATGGACGAGTTGGGCTGACGGGTCTGTATGATTCTGATTCCCAAATCCCTGCCCCACTAAAGCTGAGATTTGATTATTTTTGTTGTTATGTGCAGCTGGAGAGAGACAGTAATGTGTAAACTGAAGTCAACTGCATGTATTTTGTGCTTTAAACAAAATATCTTTGTATCTTGCAGCCAGAACATGGACTAGGCTATATGCCAGTGGGAACAGCAAATCGAGATGAAGTTGATGCACCTTACAGTTCTTATAACTCTGCCAAGATCTTTCCTTGTATTCAAAGAACTGTCTTAGACAACTGCAAAATAAACCCAGACAAATAAAATTCTTGGTGTTTAAATGCATATTAGAGACTATTTGTCATGTTCAGATTCACTATTATAGCATGAGCAGAGTCTATACTACTTTGCTTTTTCTATTCCTCCTTAGTTAATTTGAAAGCAGTGGTGCACCTCAACAACATTTTTTTCTTAGCATTGTGAATGAAAATAGGCTTAATTAGCTGCTTTATTGTAAGTTTTTTTATTTTTGTGATGCTGAAAGCATTTTTGAAAGCAGCTAACGTACACAGCAGATCATGCCCTTTGCCAAGACTATAGCTTTTTTTTAGGTGCAGTAGATTAAGCATTATAGCTGATATAGTTCATCCAGTCAGTAAGGAGAAAGGAAAATGCATCATTATTGTGACACACATATAGATCCTGAAAAGCTTGTGACTTTGTATAGCTTGTCTGGGTTGGGAATAAGGGGGGGGACAGGAAAGGGGTGGTGTGGTTTTGGGGAAGAAAAGACTTTGTTTTAGTAAACTTTTTTTGTTCTGGCTGGCTGTTGTACTGTGTTAATCTTTCTGCTGAGAACAATACAATTTAAAGAAAACAAAATCAATTTTTAGTCATTTGTTTTCTGTTCATTAATGGAAATACCTTTAAAAAGATGCGGTGTGTTTTCTTTTTTCATTTCAATGCCTATAGTATCATGTTCAGATCTTGCATGCAAACACGATGAATAAATAGACCATTTAAGAAGTGCTCCAAGACAGCGATTTTGTAACATTGAAACTGCGCGTGTAATCTTCTTTCGAGCTGATTAGCCTTTATTAATGGAGGGTTTGTTTAATTTCTTCCTGTGAATTTGACCATTTGTTTTGGACCTGTGATCTGTCAGAGCATGTAAATATGTTGTCTATTTTGACTCTGTTACATATTAAAAAGGAAATTCACAATGTGAGAAATAAAAATTGGGTTTTAGAAAGTTTGCAGTGGTACATTGTTATTTGAAAGCAGCAATTTGTAATGTTTCCACACAAAGGGCCAGAGACAATCAAGCATAAGTTGGGCAACCGTGGAATAGCCTGTGATTGTGAAAGGAAATGCAATACCAGTACTTCTGCTACATCGTAATAGTTACTTTCCCAAAACAAACTTGTGTTATAAGAATATTATGTAAATGCGGAAAAGAGGTGTAGAGGCTAGTTTCAGGCTCGCAATACGTTATTTTTCCTGCAAGATCTTCAAAATTAAAGTGTGTAGGAAGGAACTGCAGATACTAGTTTAACCCAAAGATAGACACAAAGCTGGAGTAACTCAGCGGGTCAGACAAACTTCAGCCTGAAGGTCTCGACCTGAAACATCACCTATTGCTTTGTTCCTGCAATGTTCTCTATAACATTGTTTAATAGAGTATCATTGTGAAAGTGTCAATAGAAGCAATTGCTGGTCATTTTCAATGGTCACCCTTAGTGAAACTGCAGAGGCTGCATGGAGACTTTCTTTTTTTCTGTTTGTCAATTTCAAAATTAACTTATAAGTGGTTCTCCAGCTACCAATCAAAATTGCATTATAACCAATTCTGCCTGAGTAATACAAATAGTGTTCCCTTCTGTCATGTTATATCTATTTAGTGTTATGGAAAACTCGCGTTATACCAGAATTACTTGCTTGTACTTTAATCAACAATGAATTTGCTAAAACTACGACATTTGGGTTTAATGTATTGGTCAGTGACCTTCATGCAGGCTACAACCAGGATGGTTTATGTGAAAAAAGTGAGAGCTGAGAAAGCCCCAGCCTGGTTTAATGTGGTTAGTTACTTGAAAGAACAATCTTCAATTTATACTTGGTTTTAAATTTTAATTTCTAATCCAAGGGCCAACTTTTTCCACACATTGGCAAGTATATATAGCAAACTAGCTGCAAGATTAAGTAGGTACAATAAACATTTAAAAGACAATAGAACAGGTATATGTATTGGAAAGGTTTGGAGGGATAAAGACTAGACTGACAAATGGGAGTATAGCTTAGAAGGGGTATCTTAGAAAAGTTGTGCTGAATGATTAACACTCTATAAACTCCAAAGACGTGCAGGTTTGTAGAGTGCGTGCTGACCAGCCATCCACGTGCACTAACACCATTCTGTACACACTGGGGACAATTTACAAATTTACCAAGCCAATAAACTTACAAACCTATAGATCTTTGGAGTGTGGGAGAAAACCGGAGAAAATGCACGCAGGTCATGAGGAGAAAGTACAAACAATGTACAAACAGCACCTGTAGAACCCAGGTCTCTGGCGTGTGTGGCTGCGACTACCTTTGATTGTAAATTAGCCCAGGTGCTGTTGGACAAAGATCGCTGGTCAGAGTGGGCTGAAGGGCCTGTTTCCATGCTGTATCACTAAACTAAGTCATCAAGGGCATCAGGGTATCCATTGGCCTGATAAAGCCAGAAATGATGGAGATCGGAGAGGCAATGATTGTTCTCTGGAGCTGAAACCCAATTATGAGATATTTTGGAGCACACAGGGAAAATGATTTCCTGAGTCAAGTTGATCAGTATCCAGGCAGCCTGGATTTAATATGGCCAGAATAGTTGGTGAGGATGTGAAGATTTTGTTCATGGCATTGATTGCTGTGATCTGGAACTCGCCATCTGAACATGTGCTGGAAATGTTTCTTTGCTGATTCTGGGTGATGTTCTATGGAAGTGTGAAGAGAATTCTGTTAATTTAAGTGGTTGATAATGACAGCATTCTACTGCAATTAATATCCAAGTTTTTCAAGAGAAAAAAATGGTTTTGTACATATATATCCACATACACATGCACTTGGTGTCTACCCTCCTATTCAGTTGCTCTGAAATTTGATTGGATTTGAAATATCCCCAAATCATCTTAGTAACATTTTGCATATGGATTGGATCGTACGATGCAGGGAAAACTGAATTGACCATATCTGAAATGAAGGTGCTGCAGAGATATTATGAGATGATGGCAAAATGAAAGGTCATACATAGAATGATAATTATTAATGAATATGATATAGTTGGGATCACGGAGACATGGCTCCAGGGTGACCAAGGCTGGGAGCTGAACATTCAGGGATATTCAATATTTAGGAGGGAAAGACAGAAAGGAAAAGGAGGTGGAGTAGCGTTGCTGGTTAGAGAGGAGATTAACGCAATAGAAAGGAATGACATTAGCTTGGAGGAATTGGAATCGATATGGGTAGAGCTGCAAAACACTAAGGGGCAGAAAACGCTAGTGGGAGTTGTGTACAGGCCACCTAACAGTAGAAGTGGAGTCGGGGTGGCATCGAACATGAAATTAGAAATGCATGCAACAAAGGTAAAACAGTTATAATGGGTGACTTCAATCTATAAATTGGGTGAATCAAATTGGCAGGGGTGCTGAGGAAGAGGATTTCTTGGAATGTATGCGGGATAGTTTTCTGAACCAACATGTTGAGGAACCAACGAGAGCAAGCTATTCTAAACTGGGTATTGAGCAATGAGGAAGGGTGAGTTAGCAGTCTTGTTGTGCGTGGCCCCTTGGGCAAGAGTGACCATAATATGGTCGAGTTCTTCATTAGGATGGAGAGTGACATTGTTAATTCAGAAACAAGGGTTCTGAACTTAAAGAAAGGTAACTTGGAGGGTATGAGACGTGAATTGGCCAAGATAGACTAGCAAGTGATTCTTAAAGGATTGACGGTGGATATGCAATGGAAGGCATTTAAAGACTGTATGGATGAACCAGGCACGTGCCGTGAGTAATTACTCTGGGTAGGCACTCAGTCCGCTTTTAAAAAAATGTAAACCGCGCATGCGCAGATTGTTCTCCCCGTTAAATAAATAAATAAATAAAAACAGTGACTTATCACAAAGTGCTGAATCTTCACTGCCTCACCGCTGCCGCAGCTCTCCGGGTGCGAAGCCACGGACTGTAGCTGGGGATAGAAGCAGCTCGGAGAGTGGCCACAGCTGAACTGGCCACCACTTCAGCGCCTTCTGCCGGCCCGCTCACCTTTGGCAGTGCTCTCTGTCTGAACACCTGTCACCTGCCGTTCGCCGACTTCACTCATGTCAGCGGCTTCCTGCAAATCCTTAAATTCCCACAGCCGAGTAACCTCAATCGCGCTGTTGGAATTTAAGGACATGAATGAGGCCAGCGAGCGGCAGGAGAGAGGTTTTTACATGGAGAGCTGCCAGAGGTGGGCGGGTGGTTCCACTGTCCGGCCCGGCGGCCGCTCGAGCTACTCTCTCTCTCTCCCCCCCCCCCCTCCCCCGGCCTCAGAGCAGTGTCATTTCATGCCCCCTTGCAAGGAACGTCGCAAGTGGATGCCCCCGACCCCTCATTCATAACATTTGTGCCCTCCCCGCAACGTTACCCCGGGCCAGACTCCCCACACGCTGTGAAAGGAGCTCTCTCCCCACTCCGACTCCCACACCCCGGCAAATACGGTATTAAAAAAAATAAAATCACAAAATGTACTTACCATATCATTGGGACACGACAAACCATGGTTGAAAACCCCGCCAATAAACTTGCGCTGCGCATGCGCGGTAGACTGATGCGCATGCGCAGTATGATGCTGCGCATGTGCAGTGCTACAAAGGCAGGATTTCTGCTGCCTTCAGCCCCGATTAAAATTGACGGCTTCAGGCAGCGCTGACGGCACGGGGGCTGCACAGAGCTTCCCGTGTCACAAGCGCTGCGGGTGAAAGGCACAGGGAATTATGCCTACCTAAGAGATCAGTCTCTTACATAGGCATAATTCTCCCATGCCTTTACTATTTATATTTAATAATTCCCATGTCATAATTTTAGTCAGGGTAGGCAGTGCCTACCTTGCCTACCCTGACGGCACGTGCCTGGGATGAACTACAACAATTGTTCATCCCAGTTTGGCAAAATAATAAATCAGGGAAGGTAGTGCATCCGTGGATAACAAGGGAAATCAGGGATAGTATCAAAACAAAAGATGAAGCATACAACTTAGCCAGAAAAAGCAGCCTAACAGGACTGGGAGAAACAGAGGAAGGGAGTCCAACAGAGGAGGACAAAGGGCTTAATTATGAAAGGGAAAATAGATTAGGAAAGAAAACTGGCAGGGAACATAAAAACTGACTGCAAAAGTTTTTATAGCTATGTGAAGAGAAAAAGGTTAGTTAAAACAAATGTAGGTCCCTTGCAGTCAGAAACTGGTGATTTGATCATGGGGAACAAGGACATGGCAGACCAATTGAATAACTACTTTGGTTCTGTCTTCACTAAGGACGACATACATAATCTGCCGGAAATAGCAGGGGACCGGGGGTCAAATGAGATGGAGGAACTGAGTGAAATCCAGGTTAGCTGGGAAGTGGTGTTAGTAAATTGAATGGATTAAAGGCCGATAAATCCCCAGGGCCAGATAGGCTGCACCCCAGAGTACTTAAGGAAGTAGCCCCAGAAATAGTGGATGCCTTAGTGATAATTTTTCAAAACTCTTTAGATTCTGGAGTAGTTCCTGAGGATTGGAGGGTAGCTAATGTTAGCTCACTTTTTAAAAAGGGAGGGAGAGAGAAAACGGGGAATTACAGACCAGTTAGTCTAACATCGGTAGTGGGGAAAATGCTAGAGTCAGTTATTAAAGATGGGATAGCAGCACATTTGGAAAGTGGTGAAATCATTGGACAAAGTCAGCATGGATTTATGAAAGGTAAATCATCTCTGACGAATCTTATAGAATTTTTCGAGCATGTAACTGGTAAAGTGGATGAGAGCCAGTGGATGAGTTACATCTGGACTTTCAGAAGGCTTTCGACAAGGTCCCACATAAGAGATTAGTATACAAACTTAAAGCACACGGTATTGGGTGTTCAGTATTGATGTGGATAGAGAATTGGCTGGAGACAGGAAGCAAAGAGTAGGAGTAAATGGGTCATTTTCAGAATGGCAGGCAGTGACTAGTGGGGTACCGCAAGGCTCAGTGCTGGGACCCCAGCTATTTACAATATATATTAATGATCTGGATGAGGGAATTGAATGCAACATCTCCAAGTTTGCAGATGACACGAAGCTGGGGAGCAGTGTTAGCTGTGAGGAGGATGCCAGGAGGCTGCAAGGTGACTTGATAGGTTGGGTGAGTGGGAAAATGCATGGCAGATGCGGCATAATGTGGATAAATGTGAGGTTATTCACTTTGGTGGCAAAAACAGGAAAGTAGACTATTATCTGAATGATGGCCGATTAGGAAAAGGGGAGATGCAACGAGACCTGGGTGTCATGGTACACCAGTCATTGAAAGTAGGCATGCAGGTGCAGCAGGCAGTGAAGAAAGCGAATGGTATGTTGCCATTCATTGCAAAAGGATTTGAGTACAAGAGCAGGGAGGTTCTACTGCAGTTGTACAGGGTCTTGGTGAGGCCACACCTGGAGTGTTGCGTACAGTTTTGGTCTCCTAATCTGAAGAAAGACATTCTTGCCGTAGAGGGAGTACAGAGAAGGTTCACCAGACTGATTCCTGGGATGGCAGGACTTCCATATGAAGAAAGACTGGGTAGACTCGGCTTGTACTCGCTGAAATTTAGAAGATTGAGAGGGGATCTTATGGAGACTTACAAAATTCTTAAGGGGTTGGACAGGCTAGATGCAGGAAGATTGTTCCCAATGTTGGGTAAGTCCAGTACAAGGGGTCACAGTTTAAGGATAAGGAGGAGGTCTTTTAGCACCGAGATGAGAAAATCATTTTTCACACAGAGAGTGGTGAATCTGTGGAATTCTCTGCCACAGAAGGTAGTTGAGGCCAGTTCATTGGCTATATTTAAGAGGGAGTTAGATGTGGCTCTTGTGGCTAGAGGGATCAGGGGGTATGGAGAGAAGGTAGGTACAGGATACTGAGTTGGATAATCAGCCATGATCATCCAACGTACAGAAGGCTACATATTGTAACCTTTATCAAGAACTTCAGTTTCCCCCCCACACTCCCAAAGACGTACACGTTTGTAGGTTAATTGGCTTGGTGTAAATGTAAAAATTGGCTCTAGTATAGGATAGTGGTAGTGCACGAGGATCGCTGGTCGGTGCGGACTCAGTGGGCCCAAGGGCCTTTTTTTCGCTCTGTATCTCCAAACTAAATGAAGCTTACATTTAGAAAATTGTCTATGCCTTTATTCCTATATTTGATGCTGGAATTTTGAGCACTAAATAAAGTTCTGGAGTAACGTGGCAGGTCAGGCAGCATCTGGGGAGGGAATGGACAGATGATATTTTGGGTCAATACTTTTCTTCTAACCTCCTACCCTTAATGTCATGTGTGAATCATAGTGCAGAGGTCATTCCTCAATTGCATGCATAACAGAATGGATCATGGACTTATTTATAATACTTGTCTGTTGATAATTAACTTCCAGCCAAGTTTAGTTTCGATATACAGCACGGAAACAGGCCCTTCAGTCCATTGAGTCCACGCCGACCAGCGATCCCCGTACACTAACACTATCCGCAGGGCCGGCCTTAGGAGGTGCAAGGCCCAATTGGGAACATTTCTTGTGAGCCCCAGGTTCCTAGCCAAGGTCTGTAGAATCATAAAAATGCAATTAGAGTCTATTATGGACTTTATATCTCTACGGTAGAATGGAAAGTAATCAAAATGTGCGCTTAAAAAGCGCCTGCGAGTTAATGGACCAAACAGATCTAAGCTACATTTTAATATAAAATTGCATACATGTAAGCCTACAAGTAACAAACAAAATGTGTAGATCACCTCTTAAAAGTACATAGTTACAATACTACGCATTTTAGTGACTGTGACATGAAAAAAAAAGTAATTTAATTAACTAGATCCTGGCAAAAAACAGTCCAGGCATTAAATTTTGGGCTTCCAAATTGAGCCCCATCCTAACTTAGTTGTGTGAGTATGTTAGTTGTTTGTGCGTGATGTGTGTGTGTGTGTTAGATGGGGAGCGTCGATGCACAGCTATTTTCAGGTCCCTCCAGAGATGCTCGATCGGGTTCAAGTCCGGACTCTGGCTGGGCCACTCAAGGACATTCACGGACTTGTCACGAAACCACTCCTGTGTTGTCTTGGCTGTGTGTTTAGGGTCGTTGTCCTGTTGGAAGGTGAACCTCCGCCCCAGTCTGAGGTCCTGAACACTCAGGAGCAGGTTTTCATCAAGAATCTCTCTGTACTCCATTCATCTTTCCCTTGATTCTGGGAAAATGCTGGTTTTAATCATAAAAGATGAAATAGCGATACATTTGGATGGCAGTAACAGGATCGGTCCGAGTCAGCATGGATTTATGAAGGGGAAATCACACTTGACTAATCTTGTGGACTTTTTTGACGATGTAACTAGGAAAATGGACAAGGAGAGCAAGTGGATGTAGTGTACCTGGACTTTCAGAAAGCATTTGTTAAGGTCCCACATATGAGATTAGTGGGCAAAATTAGGGCACATGATATTAGGGGTAGAGTGCTGACATGAATAAAAAATTGGTTGGCAAACAGGAAACAAAAAATAGGGATTAAAGGGTCCCTTTCAGGATGGCAGTCTGTGACTAATGGGATACCACAAGACTCGGTGCTGGGACCGCAGCTATTTACAATATATATTAATGATTTAGATGAAGAGATTACAAGTAACATTAGCAAATTTGCAGATGACACAAAGCTGGGTGGCAGTGTGAACTGTGAGGAGGATGTTATGAGAATGCAGGGTGACTTGGACAGGTTGGGTGAGTAGGCAGATGCATGGCAGATGCAGTTTAATAGTAAGATTAAATGAGAACTTACCAGTTTGAAGTTTGATCTTTATTTTATGAGGAGCTACGATGAGGGATTACGTGAAGAACCCGTCAGCCCCGCATGTGCGTCAACCTTCAAAGCAGCGGTGTGCAGTCACAGACAGACAAACATTGACCTGAGAATAGGAAGATCAAAGAAACTAGAACTACCAGCTGGTTTTATGTGGAGAGGTTGGGAGCGGAGGGCACGTAATCCCTCATCGTAACTCCTCATAAAATAAAGATCAAACTTCAAACTGATAAGTTCTCGTTTAATCATACTATTTTATTTCGGAGTCACGTGAGTGACTATGTGAAGATTTTAAAGCTCTGTGACTCCATGCCGTGGAACAAATCCATGTGTCACACACGGTACAGTTGACCAAGAAGAGTGGACAAAACTGTTCAGTCATGACATAATGAACAAATTGACAATTTAATGTGTAATTAAACAATAACAATAACAACAACAGTTCCCTCTCTACCCGAGAGGGCTACTAACGCGAACACTGAGGTAGCAAACACACTCGTTTCGGCTAAAGGTTTGTTATAAAACGTCTGAAACGTGTGTGCTGAGGACCATACTGCAGCCAATAAAATCTGGTCTCGCTGCAAACGTAGCTGCAGCCCTGGTGGAATGAGATTTAAACATTTTAGTATCAATCCCAGCCTCTGTTAGAACTTGTTTTAGCCACCTGGAAATGGTCTGAGTTGAGACGTTCTTATGTGGTTTCTTGTGGCTAATGAGTAATGCTAACTTAGACCCCCGAAGCCCCTTGGTGAGGCTAATTTATTGCCGGAGGTGAGCAACTACACAAAAATTGGGATCCAAAGGATATGCCATGAACTGTAATTTCAATTCGAGGTACCTGGTCTACTCTGTTTTATAGGGTCGTACACAAAAAAGGTGAAACTACCGGCAGAGGTGAGCATCCTGTACAATCGTAGCTTTTGCAAGGACTGGACTCTTTGAGCTGAAACTAATGCCATCAGCATTGCCGCCTTGTGCGTGAGTCGGAGTAGAGACAGGGAAGTTGGCGGAGACCATGAGCGGAGTAAAGTTAAAACCACCCCTACATCCCAAATTTCAGAATATCTGGGCCTAGGAGGGTTCGAATTGAAGACTCCCGTCATGAATCTAGACTCTAAAGGGTGAGATTGGTGTTCTGAAATTGGCAGCAGGTAAGACGACAGCGCACTTCTGGCACAATTTAGAGCACTGTAGCTTAATTTGTCATCGAAGTGCAATTTCGAGAGGAATTCCAGAACATTTGCAATGTGCACTGCCTCATAAGAAATGTCGGACTGTGCACAGAACACTTCCCATTTCCTAATGCATGAGGCATATTGTTTTTGAGTACTGCTTCTCCAAGCCGCAGTTAGCACATCCACCGTACGATCAGCTACTCCCAGTCCAAGGAAAGGTGTTCTTAAAACCAGCAAATCAATATTGAGCCGACAATGCAGAGGATGTACTTCACCAGAAACCGGGTTTGTTAACAAAGACCTGCCTTTAGGAACCTTCCACACAGGTTTTACAACCATGCTCAGAATAAGAGGATACCATGGCTGTGTCGGCCAGTCAGGGACTACCAGAATGCCGGAGGCAGAGTGCTGCTGAATTTTTTGCAGACTGCGACTGCAAAATGGGGGGAATGCATAGAAAAACATTGCACCCACAATGTAGCGAGAACACGTCTATCGCTACTGCCCCTGGGTTTGGTTCCCATGCAACATACTTTGGTAATTGATGATTTAATCTTGAAGCGAACAAATCCATATCCGGTGTTCCATACCTAGAAACAATATCCTTAAACACTCTATGATTCAACACCCATTCTGTGTTGTCATTGAATTTACACGACCTGAATCGTGTTGAATCTACTTGGGAGGTAGATAGCTGAAATCCAAATATGTCGAATGATACACCAGTTCCAAATGAGACATGCCAATTTATCACAGGATACTGACTTGATACCAACCATGTGATTTATGTATGCCACTGCTGTGGTGTTATCTATCTGCAATTGAACATGCAGGTGGTGCATGTGTGCCCAATCAGCTTTCAGACCATAAAGGGCTGAGAGCAATTCCAAATAGTTAGCACCATGCAACTGCAGAAAGATTGCATGGATGAACTACAACAATTGTTCATCCCAGTTTGGCAAAAGAATAAATCAGGGAAGGTAGTGCATCCGTGGATAACAAGAAAAATCAGGGATAGTATCAAAACTAAAGATGAAGCATACAAATTAGCCAGAAAAAGCAGCATACCAGAGGACTGGGAGAAATTCAGAGTCCAGCAGAGGAGGACAAAGTGCTTAATTAGGAAAGGGAAAATAGATTATGAAAGAAAACTGGCACGGAACATAAAAACGTACTGCAAACGTTTTTATAGATATGTGAAGAGAAAAAGGTTAGTTAAAACAAATGTAGGTCCCTTGCAGTCAGAAACTGGTGAATTGATCATGGCGAACAAGGACATGGCAGACCAATTGAATAACTACTTTGGTTCTGTCTTCACTAAGGAAGACATAAATAATCTGCCGGAAATAGCAGAGAACCGGGGGTCAAATGAGATGTAGAAACTGAGTGAAATCCAGGTTAGCCGGGAAGTGGTGTTAGGTAAATTGAATGGATTAAAGGCCGATAAATCCCCAGGGCCAAATAGGCTGCATCCCAGAGTACTTAAGGAAGTAGGTCTGGAAATAGTGGATGCATTAGTGATAATTTTTCAAAACTCTTTAGATTCTGGAGTAGTTCCTGAGGATTGGAGGGTAGCTAATGTAACCCCACTTTTTAAAAAGGGAGGGAGAGAGAAAACGGGGAATTACAGACCAATTAGTCTAACATCGGTAGTGAGGAAAATGCTAGAGTCAGTTATTTTTTTAGGATGTAACTAGTTGAGTGGATAAGGGAGAACCTGTGGATGTGTTATATCTGGACTTTCAGAAGGCTTTCGACAAAGTCCCACATAAGAGATTAGCATACAAACTTAAAGCACAAGATATTGGGGGTTCAGTATTGATGTGGATAGAGAACTGGCTGGCAGACAGGAAGCAAAGAGTAGGAGTAAATGGGTCATTTTCAGAATGGCAGGCAGTGACTAGTAGGGTACCGCAAGGCTCAGTGCTGGGGGAATTAAATGCAACATCTCCAAGTTTGCGGATGACACGAAGCTGGGGGGCAGTGTTAGCTGTGAGAAGGATGCTTGGAGGCTGCAAGGTGACTTGGATAGGTTGGGTAAGTGGGCAAATGCATGGCAGATGCAGTATAATGTGGATAAATGTGAGGTTATCCACTTTGGCGGCAAAAACAGTAGGGTAGATTATTATCTGAATGGTGGCTGATTAGGAAAAGGGGAGATGCAACGAGACCTGGGTGTCATGGTACACCAGTCATTGAAAGTAGGCATGCAGGTGCAGCAGGCTGTGAAGAAAGCGAATGGTATGTTGGCATTCATAGCAAAATGATTTGAGTACAAGAGCAGGGAGGTTCTACTGCAGTTGTACAGGGTCTTGGTGAAGCCACACCTGGAGTATTGCATACAGTTTTGGTCTCCTAATCTGAGGAAAGACATTCTTGCCATAGAGGGAGTACAGAAAAGGTTCACCAGACTGATTCCTGGGATGGCAGGATTTCCATATGAAGAAAGACTGGATAGACTTGGCTTGTACTCATTGGAATTTAGGAGATTGAGGGGGGATCTTATAGAGGCTTACAAAATTCTTAAGGGGTTGGACAGGCTAGATGCAGGAAGATTGTTCCCGATGTTGGGGAACTCCAGAACAAGGGGTCACAGTTTAAGGATAAGGGGGAAGTCTTTTAGGACCGAGATGAGAAGATCTTTTTTCACACAGAGAGTGGTGAGTCTGTGGAATTCTCTGCCACAGAAGGTAGTTGCGGCCAGTTCATTGGCTATATTTAAGAAGGAGCTAGATGTGGCCCTTGTGGCTAAAGGGATCAGGGGGTATGGAGAGAAGGCAGGTACAGGATATTGAGTTGGATGATCAGCCATGATCATATTGAATGGTGGTGCAGGCTTGAAGGGTAGAATGGCCTACTCCTGCACCTATTGTCTATGATTCTGTGATTCTATGAAAAGACATCTCATGCATGTTCCATCTGCCAGAAACGGTGTCAGTGGCACCCCACCCCAGAGAACTGGCATCAGTCTGTAAAACAAGGGCTTTCAATTGAAATATTGCCAGAACAATGGACAATATTGGCTTTCCACCACTGTAGCTCATCAATGGCTTCGGCCGGTAATTGCATCCTGCTGTCAAAGTGGCCGAAATTATGTTTGAGTGCCTGCACCTTTGCTGTTTGTAATTCCTGATAGTGCAAAGGCCCATATTTGGCTGCTGGAAATGCAGCCACAAATTTTCCAATCAAGCTTGCTACTTGTCGAATTGAAGGCAGCTGCTGTGTAATAAGATGATTGCAGGCTTCTATTAACTTCAATCTCTTGCCCTCAGGCAAAGTGACTAACAGGTGATTGGAGTTAATAGTATATCCCAAATAATCCATAACCCTGGATGGAGTCAACCTGGATTTTACTGGGTAAATTAGGAACCCCAACTGCTCAAACACAAGTTTGGTGGCCGAGACAGCCAAAATAGCCAATTCCATAGTTTTCCCTATAATGAAGATATCGTCCAAATAAGCCATTACTATATGTTTCTGCCCTCTTAATAGAGCAAGAACAGGTTTCAATATATTTGTGAATAACCTGGGAGCTGAGGTTAACCCATTCGGCAACGCTTTAAACTGCCATAGCTGTATTTAAGGAGAGAAAAGTATTTTCTGTGATCCTTGTGAACATGTACAGAATAATAAGCATCTTTAAGATCAATGCATGCCATGTAACATACCCTGGAAACTAACTGTTTTGCAGTCACAAAACTTTCCATTTTGAAATGTTTGTACTGCACTGAGGTGTTAAGTTGGGTTAAGTCCAAAATGATGCGGATAACCCCATCCTTCTTTTCCCTGGTGAACATATTGGATACAAATTCATGAGGTTCATGACTGTTTTTTTCAATCACTCTTTTAGCACTTAACGTTTCAATTTAAGCCTGAACTTCCAAACCATCCCATTTTGAACGAGCAAAGGTACGGTTTGGAACATGCTGCGTGGGTGGGAGAGAGCCGGCAAATTCAATTTTGAACCCGTCTATGCTGCGCAGTAGGAACAAGTCAGAAGTTAACCACTGCCACTCATGCAAAAAGAAACGTAACCTACCACCAACATGCAATGAACCCACACCCGGTATGTTACATTGGGTCCCAGACCCACCTACCACCGTGTTAGTCGGTGCATTCTGGACATTTATTTCCTTCCCAGATGTTTGGGAGTTGAGGTGCTGGTGTGCGCCAGCTGCGCATCTTGGCTGTCGGCCGGTTTGGGCCATGTCCTAAAAAAGACTTCCGGCCGGTTCTTTGGGTCTTCAAGCTGGAGGTGGTCTCTGCAGCTGGTTTTGTGATGGTCGAGGCATAGGGGTGCTGGCGTCGAAACGACGACTGTCTGTTTGGTGGTGGAGCCCTAAGTAGCCCCACAGCCTTCGTCCAATTCCTGCACCTGCCTGGACAGGTCTTCTCCAAACAGTAAATTGGGCGGCTACACATTACTGGCCTTGCACAACCCCACAAAGTTGGGGTTGAGAACAGGACAAATGGCATTCTTACGAAAGCAATTAATTTTGAATTGTGCATTGTACAACAATGCCATTGCATCCCGTTGAGCCTCAGATAATGCGCAGCCGTCCACTGACCTGGTGAATACTGTCAACCCCGATGCCAGCAGGTTTAAAATTCTTTACAGTTTGACCTCTTGGGTCTTTTTGCCGCCCCCGATGTAGCTCCAGATGGAACTGTTCACCACCGGTACCTTGAGGGCAGCACAGTTGCTGGGAGCGTGGTACCTCATGGCCGTCTCCATCATGACTTGTTCCTGAAGCTGGTGGGAAGCGAGGTAATTAATGCTGGCCGCCAGCTCTTCTTCCAGCGGCTCCCCAACCAGTGACGGCACTGCAAATCTCGAGACCATGGTTGGCACCTCCGCGTCCTGTGGGCCTAGCACCGAGCGGTCCTCCCAGGACTGGTGGTCTATACTCCTATCCTCGGATGGGGATACATAATGCAGCCCTGCACCAGGCGCTGGTGCGGGCCCTTGAGACCCGCTGTGATATGACTCCCGACCAAGGAGCACATCATGTTGGAGCATCTTCTCCATAAGATGCTCCATGCGGGAGGCGTCCACCGATGCTTCCCCCTTGAGGAGGCCAACCCTCCCGGCCGGACTCATCCGAGTCCACTGGCCTGTTGGACTTGCACTTGACCTTCCTGACCCGCGGGGTAGCCAAAGTGCTGTCCATGGGCCGAGGATCGCTGGCTGAGGTGAAACGGACTGGCGCCCGCTGACCGCACTGCCATGGTCTTCAGAAGAGGTTCTCCCTGCAGCCCGTCAAGACTTCACCCTCGCCTTAGCCATCGTATTCTTACTGTAACAAGACAGAAGAAAAAACGACCACAGACTAAGTTCAAGAACTTACCTGGAGGCCTTTTAAACTTATCGCTGGTGGAGCGACGCTCCAACAGCCAGTCAGAACGCCATGCGTTTGATGTAATGACGCTCACGCGGGGCTGACGGGTTCTTCACGTAGTCACTCACGTGACTCCGAAGTAAAATGTGGATAAATGTGAGGTTATCCACTTTGGAAGCAAAAACAGGAAGGAAGATTATTATCTAAATGGTGTCAAGTTGGGGTGGAAGATTGCAACCTTCACGTGGTCCGCCCTGTTTCGACTAATGCAATCAAGTCGACGTGCACAAACGGAAGTTCAAATAGAACAAGTTGTCCAACAACTTTAGGCTGTGCACGCCACACGAAGGAATAAGTAAGAAGGTGTCAAGTTGGGGTAAGGGGAAGTAGAAAGGGATCTGGGGGTCCTTGTTCATCAGTCAATGAAAGTAAGCATGCAGGTGCAGCAGGCAGTGAAGAAAGCAAATGGGATGTTGGCCTTCATAACAAGAGGAGTTGAGTATAGGAGCAAAGAGCTCCTTCTACAGTTGTACAGGGCCCTCGTGAGACCACACCTGGAGTATTGTGTACAGTTTTGGTCTCCAGATTTGAGGAAGGACATTCTTGCTTTTGAGGAAGTACAACGTAGGCTCACAAGGTTATTTCCTGGGATGGCGGGACTGTCATATGCTGAGGGAATGGAGCAGCTGGACTCTGGAATTTAGAAGGATGAGAGGGAATCTTATTGAAACATATAAGATTATTAAGGGTTTGGACACGCTAGAGGCAGGAAACATGTTCCCGATGTTGGGGGAGTCCAGAACCAGGGGCCACAGTTTAAGAATAAGGGGTAAGCCATTTAGAACAGAGATGAGGAAACACTTTTTCACACAGAGAGTTGTGAGTCTGTGGAATTCTCTGCCTCAGAGGGTGGTGGAGGCTGGTTCTCTGGAAACTTTCACGAGAGCTAGATAGGGCTCTTGAAGATAGCAGAGTCAGGGGATATGGGGAGAAGGCAGGAATGGGGTACTGATGGTGGATGATCAGCCATGATCACATTGAATGACGGTGCTGGCTTGATGGGCCATATGGCCTACTCCTGCACCAATTGTCTATTGTGTGACTAATCTCCCAGTTGCTGCCGCTGTAAAACATCCCCACAGCATGATGCTGCCACCATCATGCTTCACCGTATGTATGGTATTGGCCAAGTGATGAGCGGTGCCTGGTTTCCTCCAGATGTGACGCTTGGCATTCAGGCCAAAGAGTTCAATCTCGGTTTCATCAGACCAGAGAATCCTGTTTCTTATGCCTTTTGGCAAATTCCAAGCGGGCTGTCATGTGCCTTTTACTGAGGAGTGGCTTCCGTCTGGCCACTCTACCATAAAGGCCTGATTGGTGGAGTGCTGCAGATATACGTGTCATTCCGGAAGGTTCTCCCATCTCTACAGAGGAACTCTGGAGCTCTGTCAGTGTGACCATCGGGTTCTTGGCAGGCACCTGCCGTGAATAATTACTCAAGGTAGGTAGTCAAAATAGACAGAGTACAGAGGAGATTTACTAGAATGTTGCCTGGGTTTCAGCACCAGAGAAAGTTACAGACAAAGGTTGAACAAGATAGGTCTTTATTCTTTGGAGCGCAGAAGGTTAAGTGGGGACTTGATAGAGGTCTTTAAAATTGTGAGAGGGATAGACAGAGTTGACGTGGATAAGCTTTTTCTATTGAGAGATTCAAACAAGAGGACATGATTTGAGAATCAAGGGACAAAAGTTTAGGGGCAACATGAGGGGGAACTTCTTTACTCAGAGAGTGGTGGCTGTGTGGAATGAGCTTCCAGTGGAAGTGGTGAAGGCAGGTTTGTTTTTATCATTTAAAAATAAATTGGATAGGTATATGGACGGGAAAGGAATGGAGGGTTATGGTCTGAGTGCAGGTAGATGGGACTAGGTGAGAGTAAGTGTTCGGCACGGACTAGAAGGGCCGAGGTGGCTTGTTTCCGTGCTGTAATTGTTATATGGTTATATGGTTTATATGGTTGAATCAGTTGTCATCTTATTGAATGACAAAAGTAATTCAAGGGGCCAATTGGAGGGAGAGTTCTTTTCACAGCGTGTAGAGAGTCTGTGCCAGGGGTTAAAGATGCGGGGAGGGCAGGTGTGTTGAGAAGGAGGGGGTCGGAGATCATTCCAGACTCACTCACCGTCCCGGCGGCCAGCAGAACTGGCCACCACTTTTGGGGAAGGAAGCAGCTCGGGTGACTGTGAGCGGCCGCCGGGACCCGACAGCAGAACCGGCTGCCACTTCAGCGCATTCTGCCAGCCCGCTCACCTCTGGCAGTGCTCTCCGTCTGAATATCTCTCACCTGCCACTCGCCGGCTTCACTCATGTCAGCCACTTCCCGCAAATCCCGCAAATCGAGTAACCTCAATTGGTCCCTTGAGCGCGCTGTCGGAATTTAAAGATTTGCGGGAAGCGGCTGACGTGAGCAAGACCAGCGAACGGCAGGAGAGAGGTTTTCAGATGGAGAGCACTGTCAGAGGTGAATGTCCGGTCCCGGCGGCCACTCGCAGCCACCCGAGCTAATTCACTCCATGGCCACAAGCGTCGCAAGAGGGTTACTGGCCACGATCCTCTCCTTCACAACGCTCCTGCCCTCCACGCAACTGTACCCCGGGCCAGATTCCCCAAACACTGTGAAAAGAGCTCTCCCCACCCCACCCCACCCTCACCCCGGGAAATATGGTATTTAAAAACATAAAGCACCAAGAGATTTACCTACCACACTATTAGTCGACAAACTCCATTCTTCTCTTTTTGTTTCCTAAGATAATTCTTAAAATAATGAAAATCCATATTTGAAAAACCCGCCAAGAAACTTGCACTGCGCATGCGCAGGAGGCTGCTGCGCATGCATACTACTGCAAAGGCAGAATTTCAGCTGCCTTCAGCCCCACTTGTCATTGACGGCTTGACGCAGCGCTGACGGCACGTGGGCTGCACAGACCTTTACTATTTATATTTAATAATTACCATTTCATAATTTAGGTCAGGGTAGGCAGTGCCTACCTTGCCTACCCTGACGGCATGTGCCTGGTTCTTGGTCACCTCCCTGACCAAAGCTCTTCTCCCCCGATTGCTCAGTTTGGCCGGGCGGCCAGCTCTATGAAGAGTCCTGGTGGTTCCAAAGTTCTTCTATTTAAGAATGACGGAGGCCACTGTGCTCTTCGAGACCTGCAATGCTGCAGAAATTGTTTTGTACCCTTCCCTAGATCTGCGTCTTGACACGTTCCTGTCTCGGAGGTCTATGGACAATTCCTTCGTCTTCATGGCTTGGTTTTTGCTCTGACATGCACTGTCAGAGGGACCTTATATTGAGGCGTGTGCCTTTCCAAATCATGTCCAATCAATTTAATTTACCACCGGTGGACTCTAATCAAGTTGTAGAAACATCTCAAGGATAATCAATGGAAACAGGATGAACCTAAGCTCAATTTTGAGTGTCATAGCAAAGGGTCTGAATACTTATGTAAATGTGGTATCTCAGTTCTTTATTATTAATTACTTAGCAAAAATTTCTAAACACATGTTTTCGCTTCTTCATTCTGGGGTATTGTGTGTAGATTGATGATAAGTAAAATGAATTTAATCCGCTTTTAAATAAGGCTGTAACGTATAAAATGTGGATAAAATGAAGGGGTCTGAATACTTTCTGAATGCACTGTGCAGGTTTGTAGGTTAATTGGCTTGGTGAAATTGTAAATTCCCCCAGTGTGTGTAGGGTAATGTTAATGTGCAGGGATCTCTGGGCATTGCGGACTCTGAAGGGCCTGTTTCTCCAAGCTGTATCTTTAAACTGGTCTACCTACATTCTATGCTCACAGTGGTATCTTCTAAACTGGTGAAAACCAACGTAGACTAAGTGACCATCTTTCTGAGCACCCGCACATGGCTGCAATGGCCATCTCCACCTCTGGTTGCCTGTCACATTGACTTTCCTTCCCACTCCCATTCGTATGTTCTCAGCCTCTCCATTGCTTTACTTTAGACTTTAGAGATACAGCGTGGAAACAGGTCCTTCGGCCCACCGAGTTCGCACCGACCAGCGATCCCCCTGTACACTAACACTATCCTACACACTAGGGACAATTTACAATTTCACCAAAGCCAATTAACCTACAAACCTGTACGTCTTTGGCGTGTGGGAGCACCCGGAGAAAACCCACGTTGGTCACGGGGAGAAGATACAAACTCCATAGAGACAGCACCCAGATCGAACCCGAGTCTCTGGCGCTGTAAGGCAGCAAATCAACTGTTATGTCACAATGCCACAGTGTGGCCAAATGTACATTGGAAGAACAACATTTCATATTCCTCTCGGGTAGTTTGAACAATGGTATAAATAATGAATTTCCCCCATTATAAGTAACCCGCTCCACTGGTGTTCTTCCCCCACACCCACTCACTTGTCCACAGAGTTTTATTCTCCCTTTGTGCATCCTATCCCTTCCCTCTATTCATCAACCACTGCCCATCCTGATCCACCCATTACCTACTAGCCTTAACCCACCTTGTATCATCTGCCTATAAACCCTTTGCCCTAGTTCCACCCACCAACTACTGCTTCAACTCTGTCCCCTTGTGCAGCGATGTAGTAGCAATCTTCCCCATTCCCTGTCAGTCCTGAGGTAGTGTTTATACCCAAAACATCAACTTGCACCTTTTGCCTTCACAGATGCTGCTTGACCCGTTTCAGCAGTGTTCTGCTACGCACGTCTGTTTGGTACCAAATTAACAATGTCAATATATTTCCCTCAGTCTAAGTGTGTGAAGATCCATAGCCACACCAGGGTAGGTTTGGAACAGCAAGAGCTCAACACTACAGACCATTCCCATCTTCTACACTTCCACTCCCACCAATCCCAGGAGAGGACTCTCCTGACTTGTATTCCTCAATGATTCAATCATTCATTATTTGCGCAACTGCACGGTGAAATTATTTTTGCAGAGATCACCCACGCGGGTGCTGCCACGTTTTGCCGCCATTATTCAAAGTCCCGCCCGGCTCGCGCGCTCGATGTACTGGAGCAGTTCCCGTGAACCGACGTCCCTCTCCTCCCCTGGCCCAGCCATCTTTGTGTCCCGGGGGCACCTCCTGTAGCCGGCATTGGAGGCATTACCTCGGTTCACCCTTCCACTGGCCGTTGCTCCTCGGACCAACGTCTCCAGCTCCCACCCGGTTATGCCGACCGACGAGACTTCGGGCGGATACCCGGTCCACTAACCATCAACTTCACATTCTCTCAGTCCTCCTCCGCAATTTGATGCTTGCTGTGGAAATAGAAGCACTCAAAGAAGCCATGGTAGTCGGGGACTCCGTCGTGAGAGGTACGGACAGGGGTTTCTGCGGCAACAGGCGGGATTCAAGGATGGTGTGTTGCCTCCCTGGTGCCCGTGTCCAGGACGTCACAGACCCAGTGCTGGGCATCCTTAAGGGAGAAGGAGAGCAGCTGGAAGTGGTAGTACGTGTCGGCACTAATGACGTCGGGAAGAAGAGGGCGGAGCACCAAGGCAAATTCCTTGTATGTGAACACTTGGCCGATAAACTTACTTAAAGAAGAGGAAAGAGATTCTGCAGCATGACTTCAGATAGCTCGGAAGAAGGCTGAAAAGCAGGACCTCCAGGGTGGTTATCTCCGGTTTGCTTCCTGTTCCTCGTGCTGGTGAGGGCAGGAACAGGGAGATAGGGGATCTGAATGTGTGACTGAGGAGCTGGTGCAAGGAGCAGGGATTCTTAGACCACTCGGATCTGTTTTGAGGTAAGGGTGAATTGTACAAAAGGGATGGGTTGCACCTTAACAGGCGGGGGACCAGCATTCTGGCAGGCAGATTTGCCACTGCTACACTGGGTGGGTTTAAACTAAATAGTGGGGGGAGGAGACAAATTGGAAATACAAGGATGGAGTTAAAGGGATAGAGAGTATAGGGAAAGTTAAGAAAGACACCAGAATTAACGGGGCAGAAAGCTCACGAAGGGATGGGAGAGTATGGTCAAGTGAAATAGGAATCCATGTGAAAGGTGAGGTGAGTAATGGATTAAAAGTATTCTATATGAATGCGCAAAGTATAAGAAGTAAAGTGGATGAGCTTGAGGCTCAGTTAGACATTGGTAGATATGACATTGTGGGGATTACAGAGACGTGGCTGCAGGAGGATCGGGGTTGGGAACTGAATATTCAGGGTTATACATCCTATAGAAAAGACTGGCAGGTGGGCAGAGGAGGTGGGGTACCTCTGTTGGTGAGGGATGAAATTCAGTTCCTTGCAAGGGGTGACATAGGGACTGGCGATGTAGAGTCGCTGTGGATAGAATTGAGGAATTGTAAAGGTAAGTAGACACTAATGGGAGCTATCTACAGGTCCCCGAACAGTAACCTGGATATAGGGTGCAAGTTGCAGGAGTTAAATTTGGCATGTTCACAGGTAATGCCACTGTGGTTATGGGAGATTCCAATATGCAGGTAGACATGGAAAATCAGGTTGGTTCTGGACCCCAAGAAAGGGAGTTTGTAGAGTGCCTCTGAGATGGATTCTTAGAGCAGCTTGTACTGGAGCCTACCAGAGAGATGGCAATGCTGGATTTAGTGTTGTCTAATGAACCAGATATAATAAGGGAACTCAAGGTAAAGGAACCGGTCGGAGGTAGTGACCATAATATGATCAGTTTTAATCTGCAATTTGAGAGGGAGAAGGTTAAATCAGAAGTGTCAGTGTTGCAGTTAAACAAAAGGGACTATGAAGGCATGAGAGCTGGCCAAGGTCGACTGGAAAAGGATACTAGCAAAAATAATGGCGGAAGAGCAATGACAGGAATTTCTGGGCATAATCCAGAAGATGCAGGATCATTTAATTCCAAAGAGGAAGAAGAATTCTAAGGGGAGTAAGAGGCAACTGTGGCTGTCAACAGAATTTAGGGATGGATAAAACTAAAAGAAAAGGTGTATAACATAGCAAAGAGTAGCGGGAAGCCAGAGGATTGGGAAACTTTCAAAGGACAACAGAAGGTAACATAAAGGGCAATATGTGGTGATCAGATGAAGTACAAGGGTAAGCTGGCCAAGAATATAAAGACAGCTAGTAAAAGCTTCTTTAGATATGCTAAGAGAAAAAGACAAATGTTGGTCCCTTGAAGGCAGAAACAGGTGAAATTATTATGGGAAACAAGGAAATGGCAGAAGAGTTGAGCAGGTACTTTGGTTCCGTCTTCTCTAAGGAAGACACAAACAATCTCCCAGATGTTCTAGAGGACTGAGGATCTAGGGAGTCAGAGGACCTGAAATAAATTTGCATTAGGCGAGAAATAGTATTGGGTAGACAGATGGGACTGAAGGCTGATAAATCCCCAGGGCCTGATGGTCTGCATCCCAGGGTACTTAAGGAGGTGGCTCTAGAAATAGTGGACGCATTGGTGTTCATTTTCCAATGTTCTATAGATTTAGGATCAATTCCTGTGGATTGGTGGGTAACTAATGTTATCCCACTTTTCAAAAAGGAGCGAGAGAGAAAACGGGGAATTATAGACCAGTTAGCCTGACATTGGTGGTGGGGAAGATGCTGGAGTCAATTATTAAAGAAGTAATAACAGCGCATTTGGATAGCAGTAAAAGGATTGATCCGTCAGCATGGATTTATGCAGGGGAAATCCTGCTTGACTAATCTTCTGGAATTTTTTGAGGATGCGACACGTACAATGGATGAAGGAGAGCCAGTGGATGTAGTGTATCTGGACTTTTAGAAAGCCTTTGATAAGGTCCCTCACAGATTAGTGGGCAAAATTAGAGCACATGGTATTGGGGGTAGGATATTGACATGGATAGAGAATTGGTTGGCAGACAGGAAACAAAGAGTAGGAATAAACGGGTCCCTGTCAGAATGGCAGGCAGTGGCGCGTGGAGTGCCGCAAGGCTCGGTGCTGGGGCCGCAACTATTTACAATATATATTAATGATTTAGATGATGGGATTAAAAGTAACACTAGCAAATTTGCAGATGACACAAAGCAGGGTGGCAGTGTGAACTGCGAAGGGGATGCTAGGAGGTTGCAGGGTGACTTGGACAGGTTGAGTGAGTGGGCAGATGCAGTATAATGTAGATAAATATGAGGTTATCCACTATGGTGGCAAAAAGAAAGAGGCAGATTATTATCTCAATGGTGTCAGACTAGGAAAAAGGGATGCAACGAGTCCTGGGTGCCCTTGTACATCAGTCACTGAAAGTAAACATGCAGGTACCGCAGGCGGTGAAAAAAGCTAATGACATGTTGGCCTTCATAACGAGAATTTGAGTATAGGAGTAAAGAGGTCCTTCTGCAGTTGTACATGGCCCTGGTGAGACTACATCTGGAGTATTGTGTGCAATTTTGGTGTCCTAATTTGAGGACGAACATCCTTGCTATTGAGGCAGTGCAGCGTAGGTTCACGAGATTGATCCGTGGGATGGCGGGACTGTCGTATGAGGAAAGATTGTAAAGACGGCTTGTATTCACTGGAGTTTAGCAGGATGAGAGAGGATCTTATAGAAACATATCAAATTATAAAAGGACTGGACAAGCTAGATGAAGGAAAAATGTTCCCAATGCTGGGGGAAGACCAGAAGTAGAACAAGGGGCCATAGTGTAAGAATAAAGGGAAGCCATTTAAAACTGAGATGAGAAAAAACAAATTCACAGAGAGTTGTGAATTTTCTGCTGCAGGCAGTGGAGGCCAATTCACTGGATGAGAGTTAGATAGAGATGAGAGTTAAAAGAGTTAGATAGAGCTCTAGGCGCTAGCCAGTGAAATCAAGGGAATTGTGTGGAAGGCGGGCACGGGTTACTGCTTGTGGATGATCAGCCATAATGACAATGAATGGCGGTGCTGGCTCGAAGGGCCAAATGACCTTCTCCTGCACCTATTTTCTATATTTCTACGTGAAGTGCCACTAATGTTTTGCAACATTGGGTGCACTATAAAACTGTGAATGATGTTTAGCTTTAGTTTAGAGATATAGCGGGGAAAGCGGCCCTTCAGCCCAACCAGCAGCGATCCCCGTACACTAACACTACACATAAACCAGGGATAACTAACAATTTTACCAAAGCCAATTTACTTACAAACCTGCGAGTCATGCGAGTGCGGGAGGAAACCGGAACACCCGGAGAAAACGAACACGATGGTCTCGGGGAGAAGGTACAGACTCCATACAGACGGCACCCATGGTCGGGATCAAACCAGAGTCTCTGGTGCTGTAAGGCAGCAGCTCTACTGTTATGTCACAATGCTACAGTGTGACCAAATGCACATTGGAAGAACAACATTTCATATTCCTCTCGGGTAGTTTGAACAATGGTATAAATAATGAATATTCCCAATTTCAAGTAACCCGCTCCTCTGGTGTTCTACCCCCACACCCACTCGCTTGTACACCAAGGTTTCTTCTCCCTTTGTGCATCCTACCCCTGCCATCCTGATCCACTCATTACCAACTAGCCTGTAACCCACCTTGTATCATCTAGACGTTACCCCTTCGCCCTAGTTCCACCCACTGCTTCAACTCTGTCCCCTTGTGCAGCTATGTACAAGCAATCCTCCCCATTCCTTCAGCCCTGAGGTAGTGTTTATACCCAAAACATCAACTTGCTCCGTTTACCTTCACAGATGCTGCTTGACCCGTTTCAGCAGTGTTCTGCTACACACGTCTGTTTGGTACCAAATTAACAATGTCAATATATTTTCCTCAGTCTAAGTGTGTGAAGATCGGATTGTAGGAAGGTAGGATTGGAGTAGCAAGAGTAGTAAATCGTATCAACCTATCGGTGTGCCACTGAGAGTCAATGTTGTTTACATGGTCAGGAATGAGATGTCTATCTCTGAGCAGCAGTTCTTGCCCGTCTACAAAATGCTGAGCAGATGCACACCAGGTGCTGACCATCTTGGACAAAGTTGCAAATGGGACAGTGTGTAAAAATGGTTGGTTCCAAAGTAAAGTGTCAAGCAAACATAGTCCTTGGTCAGGCCCAAATTGGAGTATTGTGGAGGCATATGGGATCCTTTCAACAACAACAAGATTACCCTGGAGAAAGTACAACGCTGAGCAGCCCACTTTGCTTGTCATGCCTACAAGCGCCAATCAAGCGTGAATAATATGCGGACTTCTCTCAGATTCGATACATTTGAGGTCCGCAGAATCGGGCTAAGATTTATTGCAATTTACAAGGAGATTCACAAAATCAGGCCATCAAATCTCCCATCATCTCAGAGCAGCAACTGCCACGAAACAAGACAAAATAACGGTCCCTACATCAACTGGCTAAATTTTAATAAACTTTGCTACCAATATTCCCTTTACCCAAGGACGATAAGGGAATGGAATATGTTACCACCCAACACGCGTCATTTAAAAAGGGGATTAAGCAACTGGATCTCCTGAACTTGGTCAAAAAGGACCTCTTCAAAATGTAATCACCACTCTACTCACTCCGACCTGCGCGAGCTAACCACTGATGAGGTGTTTGCGCCTTAATCAACCAGAACCAGATTACACCCAGAATAGATCACACCCAGAAATTTGAAACTTTCATGAAAACATTCAATCAATTCTGTTCATTCTCTCCTCTTGCTCTGAGCACCTGTTCACATGCGCATACATGCCAGGAAATCAAACCACTCACAGAAGCAAGTGACATTGTTCAAAATTCAGTTTTATTCAAGACTATTAGTCTCATTAAGAAAATGATTTTTTTAAAATCAAATACAGTAGACTCTCTCAAATGGTGTCTTTGGGACCGTACAGAAAGATTGTAAGGTGATGGGTTTCTAGGACAGAGGTAGAAATCAACCGACAGTGAGGCACTGCAATGAAATGAAGCAATATTGAAAACTCGAAGACTGCAGGCTGAGAGTGGAGAAGGCAGATTCATTCCCAGAAGTGATTTGGCTACTGTTTGCAATCACAATATTACAATTAAAATGCTTGTTGGCCATAGCGGAGATAGACGTTTGGGGAAAGTCATGGATTATTTCCATTGGTACAAACAGGGATAGTGCTACATATTAGAAGGAATCTCTGCCAATCAACAGTAAGTAGTGCGCCAGATACACACTGACGACAGGGCAAGTCTGTACTCCAGGCCTTTACTTCATTGGAAACCCACTCCACCTCTATTTTAATGGGGACTCCTGGAACCAGGAGGGCAGGTTGGTCAGGTCTGGATTACGATAATCCATACAAGACAACTGCAAAATTTGCAACGTTGCCTTACTTTAAAAAAAAAAAATCTTCCTAGCAACTGTTGAAAACAAAAAAGAAAACTATACCCCAATTCGTCCAAGCCACTTTAGCCAATCCCTGGCAAATCTAGCTTCCTGGAGTGTTACTTTGTGTAAAACAGATCATAACCGTTTGCAATGAGCAAGGTACATGCATGTCAAATACAGACTTGCTAGCTTGCAAATTTAAACAAGACACATGAAAGGGAATTGAATGTTCAGGCGAAGGATATTTGAGGAACTTCCATTTTGCCCAGGCAATAATTAGATTCCATTCATCTTCTGAAGCATCCTCCACATAACAGGGTGGCAGTTCTTTCATTCAAGAGGCGGAGAATATTTATGAAGACAAGCTGGACTTCAAAAGGAAGCAGCAATTTTTGCATCGCATGGTGAATTTGGGATGGGATAATTGGTTTGTAGAGAAGGCAAACAAAATATAGAAAGAGAAAACAGGAAGAAAAAAAGGAAAGTCAAAATAAAATCTACGCATAGTGTAGAAATTTACAGATTTGGTACAAAAGCCAAAGTGGCTGTTATTTTATGTGTAGGAAAGAACTGCAGATGCTGGTTTAAATCGAATGCTGGACAGTGGGACTTCTGTGCAAGGAATCTTCTCTGCAAAGATGCTGTCTGTCCCGGCTGAGTTACTTCAGCATTTTGTGGCTGCTATTTTAATTAGTAACAGGATTGGAGAGATGAACATAGCAAATAATCGCTGGAGAGATTTATATTTTCAACTGCAGTTCAGTGAAACCTTGAAATGAAAGTCCATTGCTGCATCACATCAGGTCAAGGATTCAAGCATTTCACTTAAAGATGCTTTTAGTGGGGGTGGTGAAGACGTAGGGTAGAGGAATTCCAATCAGTTATCCAAATAATTAAAAACGGGCAATTCATTTCTCAAGGCATACATTTCGAGTGTTGAACAAAACCACTCTTAGTGGATCTTTCAGTGTTTATTCCGAGTATTTCTCAGAATTTAAGTGGAGAAACATTCATCAGCTACCACATTACCATTGTAAAGCACCAATGGAGAAAGTAATTTTCACATCTGTGGCTTGTTATACATATTAAAATTGAAACAGGATTAAAGATATTCTCCTGTGCAATACAATCTTAAAACATTTAGTAGCCTGAAAGGCACGTCTAACAAAATGATGCTAACATAAATCAATGTATGGCTTTGGTTTTCAACACTATCTTACATATAAAAAGTATCATATCAACACTGCAAGTATTCATGCAAAAGTATTTATACATGTACAACCTAAACTAGACCACTCTGCTTGCAAAAGCAGAGTGCAATTGATTAACGCGCTGCACCATCTGCAAGGCCACGCCAATGTCCGTTTCATCTGAGGTCAGACGGCATTCCTGGAGACTGCGACGAGGTCACGTACAAAGTAGCCGTGTCGCCTGTGAGTGTGGAGACTACCGAGTTCCCGTTCGTGCTGGAGCAGGCCAGTTTCAGCTTTTCCAAGTACTCCGCGTGTACCGGCTTGTGACACTGCAAGATCTTGATGGCATCTTCAACTTTAAACCATTCCCTTTTCCTTCCTGCAGAGGTGGGGAAGCGGCGACAAAGGCAAATGTTACTGGCGACAACGCAAGGGCATCCAACACATTTGTCAACAAACCGCCATTGAATTTGCTAATTTTAGGTCATCCCTGACAATATGATAATCGTTTGACGGCACTGGGCCTGTACTCACTGGAGTTTAGAAGAATGAGGGAGGGGACCTCATTGAAACTTTGCAAGCAGTGAAAGAGCTGGATAGAGTGGATGTGGAGAAGCCGTTTCCACTGTGGGGGACCAGAAGTCAGAGCCTCAGAATTAAAGGATGTTCCTTTAAGAAGATGAGGAATTTCTTTAGTCTGAGCATGGTGAATCTGTGGGGTTCTTTGCCACAGAAGGCTGTGGAGGCCGTCAATGGATATTTTCAAGGCAGAAATAGATAGATCCTAAATTAGTATGGGTGTCGGGGGTTATGGGGAGAGGCAAGAGAAAGGAGGGAGATTTAGATCAGCCATGATTGAATAGTGGAGCAGACTTGATTCTGCTATCACTTTTGACCTTTTAACCAATACCTCCCTTTCTCTCCCCTCCTCTGCACGCCACCTGGACTCTCACTTAGTTCCACCCTCCCCTCCTGCTACTCTGGCTTCACAATCCTCTCTGGCCTTTGTTCTGACTATCTGTCTATCAAAAATTGGTGTCCACCATTTGTGTACAAAATCATGAGAGAAATAGGTAAACGCACAGTCTTTTGCCCAGAGTAGGGGAATCGAGATCTCATTTACTCAGTCACATGCTAGGCAGTCACATAAATATGAACCTTATCTCAACCCAGGATCTTATACTGACAACTCTGAGATCCAACAGTTTTGAGTTTGAGATATTATTCACAGTATCATAACTCTCATAGCAATTGAATACAAATCAATGCAGGTCAAAGTGGCACACAGGAGGGAGATCCCTCCACAGTTGTTCTTGTTGGTAGAGTTGCTGCCTTACTGCGCTGGAGACCCGAGTACGATCCTAACTACGGGTGCTATCTGTATGGAGTTTGCACATTCTTCCGTGCAACTGCGTGGGTTTACTCCACATGCTCTGGTTTCCTCTCACATCCCAAAGACGTGCAGGTTAAATGACCCTCCCTAAATTGCCCATAGTGTATAAGATAGAACTGGTGTGCTGGTGATCGCTGGTCGACGTGGATTCGGTGGGCTGAAGAGCTTGTTTCCACACTGAAGATGGGCACAAAATGCTGGAGCAATTCTGCAGGACAGGCAGCATCTCTGGAGAGAAGGAATGGGTGACGTTTCGGTTCAAGGCCCTTTGTGTCTATCTAGTTCAGTTCATTCCTACACATACCGTTTCCACACTATATCTCTATTGCCTAAAGACCATGGGAACTCAGTCCTGGTCCCTTCTACCAGTACTTCCAGGTCTTAAATATATATCACAAATAGCAGAGGTCCCAGCACAGATCCCTGTGGAACTCCACTGATCATAGACCTCCAGCCAGAATATCTACCTCACCCTCTGTCTTCTGTGAATAAGCCAGTTCTGAGTCTACATGACCAAGTCATCACAAATCCCGTACCTCTCTTCTGGATCAGCCTACCATGAAGGATCTTATCAAAAGCCTTATATCCATGTATACAACATCCACTGCCCTACCTCAATCAATTCCCTTTGCCACCTCCTCAATAAAAATCAAGTTAGTGAGACATGACCTGCTACGTTTAAAGCCATACCGACTATTCCGATTAGCCCACCTCTTCCAAACTCTTCTCTACCTCGCGATAGACAGATCGAGAAAGGAACGTGTCAGAGATGGAGCAAATAAATGAGAGCAGGTTGGAAGTAGATGGCAAATGTAATGAAATTCAAGTTCTGTAAAGATGCAAGATGCCATACCAATGCAGTTGGCATTGTATCAGAGAAAAAGTTGGGGAAGTGGTCCCATAAAAGAATGGCTCCAGAGAACGTCCTAAGCATCTGACAAAAAGACAGTTTAACTATAGCCCACTGAAGTTCCCATAGCTACATCTCTAATCTGGAGAAAGGGAACAAATAGGAGAAGTTGTGAGTGCAAGAACAAGTTCCAGGAATTGAAATGAGTGTTTAGTTCAGAGATACAGCGTGGAAACAGGCCCTTTGGCCCATTGAGTCCGCACTGACCAGTGATCCCCATGCATTAGCACTATCCTACACTAGGGACATTTTTTTACATTTATGCCAAGCCAATTAACCTATAAACCTGTATGTCTGGAGTGTGGGAGGAATCTGAAGTTCTCGGAGAAAACCCACGCAGCTCACAGGGTGAATATACAAACTCCGTACAGACAGCACCTGTAGTCAGGATCGAACCTGGGTCTCCGGCGCTGTAAAGCAGCAACCCTACTGCTGCGCCACCGTGGCGCCCCAAACAATGTTGCTGCCTTACAACACCGGAGACCCGGGTTTGATCCAGACTACGCGTGCTGTCTGTACGGAGTTTGTATGTTCTTCTTGGTGTATGTGTAAATTGTCCTGAGTGTGTAGGATAGTGTTAATGTGAGGGCTGATCACTGGTCGGCGCAGTGTCGGTGGGCTGAAGGGCGTTTCCACGCTGTATCTCTAAATTAAACTCAGAGCGTGTTGTGGAGAGGAACTGATTGGGCCAACATTTGAGGAAAAAAGGGCGGGCCTCAGATCTTTCTGATGTGGGATGGGGATGTAAAGGGAGTGAACATTACGATGAGCCAGTTGGGACCAGTGAATCGGAAACTGTTAAAGGTCATCGAGAGTATCACGGAGGAAAGTGGGAAGGGACTGGACCTTGGAAAACAGGATCGAGTCAAGGCAGGATGTTTGCGAGGGCAATAGTACGCTGAAGCAATGGGACAATGCTGTCTATGGACCTCAGGTAGGAGGTGGAGCAGGCAATGCAGAATTGGGGCACCACTAGGCTGAATACCTAAACATTCAGCCTGATAGGCTTGGATCCAAAATGTTAACTGGTTTCTCTTTTCACAGATGCTGTTTAATTGACTTGAGATTTAGATTAGAGATACAGCACGGAAACAGGCCCTTCGGCCCACTGGGTCCATGTCGACCAGCAATCCACGCACATTAACACTATCCTACACAGCACTAGAAACAATTTTACACATACACCAAGCCAATTAACCTGTACATCTTTGGAGTGTGGGAAGAAACCGAAGATCTCGGAGAAAACCAACGCGGGTCACGGGGAAACGTACAAACTCCGGAACCCTTCTTTGAAACTGAACCTGAAACGCCACCTATTCCTTTTCTCCAGAGATGCTGCCTGGCCCGCTGAGTTACACCAGGGCTGTGCATCTATCTTGAACTTTTGAATGCTTTTAAATATCCTTAATAATTTCACAACCCACCTGGTATTACAGAGTGCAATCAACCAAAACTATTTTGGGATCACTTTACGAGGCTGCCCAAGATAGAGCCATATTTTCTGTGGGCTTCTCAAATTTCATCCTGAATGCATTATCTTTTTGATAGTAATTATTGTTACATACAGCCCCCAGCATGAACTGCTAAATACTGAAGTGTAGGATGGTTTGGAAACATTTAGGTAGTTACCAGGCACACTGCTACAAGCTTGAAACTAGCCCAAAAGAGCAACTCCTTTCAGTGTTGGGGGGATGGTGGTAGGAAGAGCAAGGTTGCTGATCATGTCAAAGAGCAAGTTTGCTGCCTGATACTTTGGCTAGTTATTAGTTATTAGGATTTTATCGCATTAGGTTCTGTGCTTTTGAAACTGTGCCACAGATAAACAGGCATCTTGATCATCTGCGCTTAAAAAAACACAGCACTAAAACAAATATGATTGTTGAGTTTAGTTTGTCACGCTTTTGTTGCGTGCTAACCAGTCAGCGGAAAGACAATACAGGATTACAATTGTGCCACCCATAGTGTACAGACACACGATAAAGGGAATAACATTTAGTGCAAGATAAAGTCCAGTAAAATCCGAATAAAGGTAGACTGAGGGTTTTCAATGAGGTGAACAGAAACTCAGGACAGCTCTCTAGCTGGTGATAGGATGGTTCAGTTGCCTGAAAACAGCTGGGAAGAAACTGTCCCTGAATATGGAGGTGTGCGTTTTCATCCTTCTGTACTGGTTGCCTGATTGGAGAGGGGAGAGGAGAGCATGGCCAGGGCGTGACTCAATCTTGATTATGCTGGTGGGCTTGGATTGCATCAAAATCAGTGATATTTTCTCCAGATAATAACTTGATTTAACAAGCTGCTTTTAGGCAAGTTCATAAGAAATCGGAGTGAGCTACATGGCTTAAACTTAAGCTTGCTTCGCCATGCTACAAGGTCAAGACAGATTTCATCTTGGTCTCAGACCATACCACACTACAATACAGGCACAAGCTCTTTGGCCCACAATGTCTGTGCTGAACATGATTCCAGGATAAACTAATCTCATCTACTGCACATCATCTTTGTTCCACTTTCGTAGCGCTCTCCGTAATCCTGACTGCCACAGGCCAAACGTCTATTTTGCCCCCAAATCTATCAATAACTCAGCTTCCACAACTCTCAGGGGTAGTAGTCCAAAAATATATGATTTAATAAATGACACCCCCCCCCCCAAAGTCCATTCTGAACTTTTATGCTGAAAAATGTGGCTTCCCCTTACGAGAGGGAACATCCTTTCAGCATTATAGCTGCATCAAAACGTCATGCTTCAAAAAGATCACTTCTGATCTGTTTCAAATCCAGTGAGGTTAGGCTTAACTTACTCAACCCTTTCATCACAAGACGGTCCCAGGAGTCAACCGAGTGAAGCCTCTCCAACCATATCCCCCCATATTCATCCTCCAAAAAGAGGATCACGATGACTGGGTTTGAATGGAACTCGGGGATTTTTCTTTTCCAAGGTTCTGTATTTAATTCTGCTGAAAATCCAGTCTAGCACACCGCCTGCTTTAAGACACAGTGGTGTGGATGCAATATTACTCGTAAATCAACCATGTTATCTTGGAGTGAGGACACTAAGTGCTGGATTAACTCAGTGAGTCAGACAGCATCTCAGGAGAACATGGATACATGACGCTTTGGGACAGACTGATCCAATATGTCGGCTATTCATGAATGCTCCAGGGATGCTGCCAGACCCACCGAGTAACTCCAGCATGCACATCGGCCCAGAGGAAAGCGCTCCAGAGGGCTATTGACAACGCCAAGAAGATTGTCGGCTGCCCTCACCTCACTTTGGAGGACCTACACAGTTCCCACTGTCTCAAGAAATCCCAGAACATTATAAAAGGACATTTCCCACCCCGGCCACTCCCTGTTTGAACTGTTGCCGGCAGGCAGACGGTACAGATCAATGCGGACAAGGACAAACAGACTAAAAAACAGTTTTTATCCCACAGCAATAACTACACTTAATGTAGCCACCAAATGAGCGCAGGTGTGCTACATACCAAATGGATTGTGAAATCGACAGAAGAATGTATGGTTGTGTGTTTATGCTTATTTTATGGTGGTGTGTGTCTGCTTACGTATCGTTAGCTTTTAGAAATGTTGGTTGGCAGTTTAATTTTGTTGTACATGTTCACATTTTATAATGACAATAAAGATTATCTATCTATAAGCCAGAAACTGCGGTTCCTGATCTATCTATAAGCCAGCAACTGCGGTTCTCTACATCTGATCTAGGAGTGTTTTTTTGCAGGGCTGTATGTGACATCTTGAAGCTTGGAGATACAACAGCTCCAGGGTGAATGAATTCATTGTCTGTTGCATCACCAGCTATGATAAAAATATTTTACTTACCAATATTAACCGAATCTTCCCAATCTTCTAGAATCTCCGTCACTATGAGAATATACACGTAGGTCCTGTGCTTTCGGTCTCTATTCTATTAGAGAGAAAGACAGTAAAGAGCAATCGTACAGAATCTACAGATCATATGGCCAACATGCTGCTAATGTTTCTCTGTGCATCTGAGAGCCAAGTCTTGATCCCCAGTTACTGAATGCCTACATATACAAAGATGCATTTTGTAATCAGATTACACCGTCTTCAAACATTGGTCAGAAGAACAGATCTAAAAAAAGAATAGGGGATAAGGAGGAGAGAGGGAAGAACAAAAAAGGGGAAACATGAGAGCAAGAGGCCGCAGTATTTGTCGATATATTTTAATTCGCCCATCATTTTAAATTTGATACTAGTGAGTGACAGATCTGCCACATAATCACTTCAATCATGGAAAGTCAAGGCAAATTACTTGCAATTGTTGTCCAAATGCAGAACGCAAAATGGTTGTTGTGCAAATGGACACAACTAGATATTCGTTTTCCACAAGTAGGTAGCTATACCTTGTTTTTCTGAACAAAAATTTGATAGAATTCTTCTTTGAATTAAAAAAAGTTGACTAGAAAATAACTGCAAAGTTAACAGAAAAAAGGGAAAGAGACACGGATGCAACAGTTCAGAATATTATAATGGAATAAAAGTGATCGCGTTATTGCAAAATATTTCAAGTTGAAAGAAAGAAGTCTTAGAATTAACATCTTGCTATCTTTAGGTAAATAGGGCACAAAAATGAAAACATGGAGTCTCCAGATTCAGATGGTACACACCTCAAAAATAATTTAGAGTGACAGCAAAAGCCAAAAACGCCAGCAATCTGACAATTAGAAAGAAAACAAAAATTGAAAGAAATAAGTGAGAGGTTCCGTGCAGATTTAAAAAGGCAAGACAAAATTGAAAACCTGCAGATGCTGGTAATCCAAAATAAAAATAGGTAATGGCGGCAAGGTGACACAGCAGTAGAGCCAGAATCTCGGGTTCGATCCTGACTACGGGTGCAATCTGTACGGAGGTTTATGATCTTTCTGTGACCGCATGGGTTTTCCCTAGGTGCTCTGGTTTCCTCCCACACTCCAAAGCCATGTAGGTTTGTAGGCTTTGATAAAAATTGTAAATTGTCCCTAGCCCGTGCAGGGGATCACTGGTCAGCGCAGACTCGGTGGGCTGAAGGACACGTTTCCATGCTGAACCTATACTCTAAACTTTGCTGGAAATGCTGTGTATCAGGCAACCTCGGTTTCTCTTTTCACAGATGCTCTCTGACCTGCAAATTGCTCCCAGCACTTTCTGCTTTTAAGGGGTAGAATCGTTGATTAGATGTTTCAAAACAGTTGCAAGGATTGATGGGGGGGGGGGGGGGGGGGGGGGGGAAGGGGGAAAGGTCAGGATTGTTTTGAATTTTGCAGTAATTGTAATCTTACTACCACTTTCAAAAAAGAGGGGCTGGCCAAGTTTGTGGCATTAAAGGAATGGGTAAAAAAAAAGTGATGAACTTGTTAGTACAACTGGCAGCCGTGATGGAAATCTTGGCATCCAATATCCAGAGAAGTTATCAGTACAGTAAACCCTCGTTATAACGGGCCAGGTGGGGAAGGGGTGGGGAAATTGGGATTGTCTGCTGTTGCCGAGCGAGGGATTATCATTGTATGTGGTTGAAACAAAGAACTGCAGAGGATGGTTAGTCTCCCCTCCCACCCATCGCTAGGTAAGGAGAGAGTGGCAGAGTGAACAAAGAGGTGGGAGAAGGGGGAGGAGGCTGCGATGGAGAGGCAGAGAGGACAATGCGATGACCCACAGAAAGAAGTGACAGGGGGCGAGGGGGGGAGAGAGCTCCACGACGCCCGAGCCCCTTCCCGTCAGTGGCGGCAGCCTGAAGAAAGCGCTGTCCCCAAGAGCTACAATGCGAGCTGCAACGACAGCTGCATCAACTGAACCGTGTGGCGGGGCAAGAAGGGCTCTCTGGTGCATCTTGCGAGCCTGGGGCAGCGTCGGAAGCCAGGGCTGGGCAGGCCGTGCAAGACGGGGGTGGGTCAGCAAGTCCGTCCGCTGTGGCCAAAATCCGTTATAAAGGGGTCCGTTAAAACAAAGGTTTATTGTACATTGATTTTGAGAGCTTCAGCGAGTGGCAGGAGGTGGTTGCAAATAATTTTGCTTTGAAGAATGTGAATATACAGTTTATTACAAGTGTTAAGGCAAGGAAATTAATGGACATATTCTGAATGATTTATACCACAATGAAGTGCAGTAATGAAATCAATGTACTGACAGACTAAACCGAAAACGGCAGTAAGGCAACAAATGAGGTGATGAAAGAGAATCAGACACAGATGACCGAGCAAAAGCAATGGCTTGGTATTGCGAGAACAATGTGAATACTCTGCAGTTTCTGCTTGCCGATGACAATGGTTATTAGTCCTGCTGGAAGTGCGTTCAGAATGAACACGCCGGGAACAAGCTCCCCCGCATCGCCTACGAAGTACCAAGGCAAGATTTGATAAAGCTGTGCAAAATTAAACACTAATACAGTGACAGTTGAAAGTACAAGGGCACCCAATGATGGTTACATGGTACACATTAGAGAAAAACCTTTGAATTAGGAAGCTGGTTGTTAGGATTTAGGAATGCTTTGGTGTGGTTAATGTTCTAGAATATATTTTTTTCAGTAAATGAATATCGAAGTTGGGAGGTCATGTTGCAGTTATACAAGACGTTGGTGAGGCCGCATTTAGACTATTGTGTTAAGTTCTGGGCACCATGTTACAGGAAAGATGTTGTTAAGTTGGAAAGGGTGCAGAGAAGCATTAAAAAAAAATGTTGCTAGGACTTGAGGGTCTGAGCTATAGGGAGAGGTAGAGCAGGCTGGGACTTTATTCCCAGGAGTGCAGGAGGATGAGGGGTGATCTTATAGAGGTGTATACGATCATGAGACTAGATTGGGTTGATGCACAGTCTCTTGCCCAAAGTAGCGGAATTGAGAACCAAAGGACATATACGTTGAAGTTGCAGGGGGAAAGATTTTATAGGAATCTGAGTGGTCATTTTTTCACACAAAGGGTGGTGGTTGTTTGGAACGAGATGTCGGAGGTGGTAATTGAGGCAATGACCATCGCAATGTTTAAGAAACATTTAGACAGGTACATGGAAAGGTCAGGTTTAGTGGGATGAGGGCCAAAAGCAGGAGAGTGTAGATGGGACATGTTGGTCAGTGTGGGCAAGTTGGGCCGAAGGGCCTGTTTCTAAGCTGGTATGACTATGAAAAGATAAATGCGAGCATTGAAGAATGACAAACTCACCTCAAATATCCCCAGTAGTCTTCCCAACTTTCCTTTTACTCCAGCCTGCACAATTAAAACAAAGAGTTGAATTATCCGTATCACAGGCCCTCTAAAAAAAAAATCACAAACTCTGCATAACGAGAATGTATAAATCCAAAAAACATTACCATTTTTAATAAAGTAGATTCACCTGGCAGCCCTGGACTGATGATCATTTACTGATTTTGAAAGGGATGTACATGAAACAAGTACACAGTTACTGTGAGGTAATGGGATGGTTCACTGCTCTGGAAGTCTCCGCTTCAGTGTGCATGTTGTGCCAACTCAGAGAGGCTTTGGCTAGTCGGAGAGTCTTATAGCGTGGAAATATGCCCCATCTACACTAGTCCCACCTGCCTGTGTTTGCCCATATCCCTCTGAACCTATCCTACCCATGTACTCGTCTCAATGTTTCTTAAATGTTGCAATAGTTCCTGCCTCAACTACCTCCTCCAGCAGCTTGTTCCATACACAAACCACTTTGTGTGAAAAAGTTGCCCCTCAGGCTCCTATCAAAATCTTTTCCCCCTTACCTTAAGTCTATGTCTGCTGGTTCTCAATTCCCCTACTCTGGGCAAGAAACTGAGCATCTACCCGATATATTCCCTCATGAGAAGAGATGGGATATTCCTCTCGTCACACTCTACAATGCCCAAGAACTTTCTTTCAGTCACTTTTGGATCGTACATTTGAATCTACCTCCACTACTACTGCAGACCCAAGTTTGCTTAGATTAAAAAAGTTTTCTCCTGTTATTCTTGGTTCCATAGCCAAACATCCTTCAATCCAAGATCTCTAGTTTTTAAACCCCTGCGCCTAGACAAGTGGTTTATTTTTTATCCCCCCATCTATACCCTTCCCGAATCAAAATCTGAGCAAATTCATGCATAATCCAGCATTACCAGGAGAACCACCCTAACCTCTCAAGTTTACTTTTGTTTATTGTCACGTGTACCCTGGGTACATTTTGGTTAATCTGCACCTTGTCCAAGGCTGCCGTATCTTCCCTAGAGTGTGTCGCTTAGAATAGTAGTGGCCACAGTACTCCAGTAGCAGCCAAGCAATTGTTTTACATAACTCATATATTACATTGTGCAGGAAGGAACTGCAGATGCTGGTTTACACTAAAGATAGACACAAAAAACTAGAGTAACTTAGCGGGTCAGACGGTATCTCTGGAGAAAAGGAATAGGTGACATTTCGGGTCGAGACTCTTCCTCAGCCTGAGAGTCAGGGAAATGACAGATATGGACAGCAACATAGAACAAATGAATGAAAGATATACATTGCTCATTGTAGCTTCATTGCCCTTGTCATTTACACCTTTTTATAAATCCATAAGCTTGTGTTTAAAAAAAAAAAATTCCCGATCAACCAAATTTCATACATGAACATAAGAACATATACCCCAGAGGCTGTGAGCAGTGCGGCTAGTTGAGGTGCTGCCTCAAAGCTCAAGCAGCCTAAGCTCAACCCTGACCTCTAGTGCTGCCTGTGCAGTATTTGCACTGTCTGAAGAAGTCCGTCTGAATAAAATTCCTGACCCGAAACATCACTTATCCATGTTCCCCTGAGATGCTACCTGACCTGCCGAGTTACTCCAGCACCCGTCTTTAAAAAATATATATAAACCAGCATCTGCTGTTCCTAGTTTCTCCATTTGCACGGATCCAAAGGTACTTTATTGTCACCTATACCCTAGAAAAGTGTTTTTTTGCATACAGTTCAGCGACAAACTGTTTGTGGAGGGAGGGGGGGGGGGGGGCCTAGGGCCAGACTTAGATGAGGAGAGGCCCTAGGCTATTCCACTTGTGAGGCCCCTCCCAATCCCACGACGAAAGGAAGATGGAAGAGTCCACCAGATTGACATTGATGTGCAGCCGAGCGCGGCCAATGAGATAAGGGCTGGACAGCTGCGCTTTTTATTTACTGCCAGTGCTAGCGTCGAGTTGTCATCTTAAAACACTATTATTCTGAAATGGAGGGCAAGGAAAACTACTGAGGTGTTGTTTAGGGACTACAGTGCGTTGTGACTGCATATGTAAGAAAGGCCTATGACAGTGTCAAAAATATTATACACCAGGCCCGTACGAAGCTTTTCAAAAAGGGGGGTGGCAAGGCAGGATTACAAAAATGTTATGTGAAACAAGTGCACACAGTGCATATCACGAGCGTGAAGCTCAAAGACCCTTGCGGCTGGGGTCCAGTGCCCGCTTAAGGGCCCTGGAAACTCTGGGGTTTTAGATGCTCTCTGGTGCATTCGGAGCTTTATTTTGGAGCATTTTTGCACCAAATGTATGACCAATATTTCAGAATTAATTTTGGTTGAGTCAAGAGTAATGAGTGGTTGGAATGGGATGATTGGGGTCATTGTTGTATACATTTAAAAAAAATCAAGAATTGAAGCCATCCTTTAATAATCAAGTTGTACTGTAAAATGTTATGTAAAATGTTATAAAAGAGCATGCAAATACTGTAAGTTTTTGCAGTAAATAAAACATTTTTTAGAAAATGTTTTGTGTGTTGATTTGATTGCCTGTTACTGTTCGACTGTGTTAATGCGTGCACATTATAAATGATGCAAAATGAAAGTCGCAAACTACGGAATACATATTTTTCAGTGTTATCAAGGAAAAGGCAGTTCTAATTGTTTGATATCATTCATATGGAGAATATAATTGCTCTAAAACCTACCTTAATTTTGCAATCTCACTAAAGATAATCCCCCTTTCCCTCTCCCCCTCAATCCCCCTCAGCGAGGTTCCGACTCTACGTCGCAGAGAACACAGCCTTGCCCCCCCCCCCCCCCCCCCATGCAAAATAAAGTTGAGTAAAGTCCAATTTAAGATAGTTCAAGGGTCTCCTATGAGATAGATAGTAGCTTAGGACCACTATGTAGTTGGTGATACGATGGTTCAGTAGCCCGATAGTAGCTGGGAAGAAACTGTCCCTGAATCTGGAGGAGCGCGTTATACTTCTGTACCTTTTGCCCCGATGGGAGAAGAGGCTTCCCTCAGGTCCTCCATGTTTTCTCACATCCCAAGAGGTAGATTGTTAATTGGCCGTAATTTATTTATACCCCCACCCTTCCTGCAGGAGGGTGGTAAAATCTGGGTGAAGATGAGGAGGATAAAGTGTTGTAGCGTTTGCCAGGACATAGACCGAAGGGGCCTTTTCCCTGGTCTGCAACCCCATAATAATCTTTGCTCCTGCACAATTTTAGATTTGTCCACCAGCATACATTCTCTATTCAAATCCTTCTGCCCAAAAGGTGACACTTCACAACATTGTTTCACATGCCTCCTTTTTGCCAATCCTTTACCAAGATTCAGCACCAGTGAAGAGGGATGCACACATTTAGTACCTCAGCTCTGCCCTCTATCTCCACAAGTACATTTATTTTGGACTCCAACTTGCCAGACGTCATTCCTTACAGCCCGTTTAATTTCCCTCATATAATATTTGGAATTCCTTTATTTGCATCTACTAACTTCTCACTTTACCCATCATTGCCCTTTTTGGTTCCTCTTCAAACTTCCTATATTCAGTCGGGGTACTTACTAAGTGTTACAAGTGTCACAAACTCTTTTCACTCTGTGTCATCATACATGTAGTTCCAGTTTTCATTTTCCCCCAACTCTTCCCGCCTACACAAGCTGAAATATTTCCCCCTTGTTGAAACACTAAGCTTCGATTACAATTTATCCAGGACAGATCTAGACACTCTTCTTACCTGTACCCAATAAGCGAGTTTGGTATTCCGAAAAAAGCAAGGAATCATGTGATTTCTCAAATGTTAAACGCTATAAAGAAAAATCGAAACAAGGGGCAGGTAGAGGGGGCAGATGCAAGTGGGAGACGGGACCGGATGAGAGATGAGACATTTTTGGCAGCTGCACATACACAGATCTGCGCAGTCAGGATCGAACCTGGGTCCCCGGCGTCCGCCGAAATGCCACTGGACGATCCCTGTCTGCCCCCCCCCCCCCCCCATCCCCCATGGTCTGGCTGAGCTGCACTCCTTCAGCGGTCACCCCAAGTACAAGACGGAGCTATGCCCCACCTTGCATACCACCGGCTTCTGCCCCTACGGTACCCACTGCCACTTCATGCACAACCCCGAGGAGGTGCAAAGGCCCCGGCCAGCCCGGCGCTCAACTGGGCGCTCAACTGGGAGCCTTCAGCCCCGACCTGGAGTTGGAGCTGGCCCCGGACTCTGGGCTTGGGGCTGGGCAAGGTAGGGGGAGGAAGTTGCTGCTGCCGCCAGCACCATCAACATCTCTCCAGCAGGCGCCCGTCTGCCCATGGCTGGCAGGAGACCATCCGCAGACTCTCTCTCCGACCAGGATGCCTCCAGCAGCAGCGGCTCCGAGTCGCCAGTCTTCGAACAGGGCCGGCGGTTGCCCATCTTCAGCAGGATCTTGGTGTCGGACTAAGGGGAGGGGGATGCAGGTGGAGGGCGGCCAGCCAACCCGGTGGGACAGGCGAGGCTGCAGCGCCGGCTACAAGTCCCGGGCCGCCCCTCCAGCCCAGGGCCACCCCGAACAGGACACGCAGAAGGGGACGGGGACGACCCAACAGCAACTCAACAGTGCCCGCAGCGCCAGGCCCGACCCCGACCACAGACGAAACGCAAGCCTGCACACACCGTTGCTGAGACCATTTATAGCGAGTGACCAATGACCTGGGCATGCGCAGTCGGAATACTGAACTCGCTTTCACTTGTGTAGGAAGGAACTGCAGATGGTGGTTTAAACCAAAGATAGACACAAAATGTTAAGTCAGCGGGACAGGCAGCATCTCTGGAGAGAAGGAATGGGTGACGTTTTGGGTTGGGACCCTTCTTCAGACTTCTGTCATTTCTGACATTTGATCTGATATCCAATGCAGAGCAAAGATTACAGCTAGAATACAAAAATAAGTAGGCGTTGGCAGTACAGAATTTGTTGGGCCAATGTTGCTACCTACCAACCTATTAAACCTGAAGAGAATTGTCTTCACATCTGCCTTGAAGACTGATCCCTTTATTTTGAGACTGTGACCCATGTGACCCATGGTGCTAGACGTTCCAACATCTACCCGGTTAAATACCATCAGAATTTGTTATGTTTCCAGGTGATAATCCAATTCATTGAACTCAGAAGTGGATCTGATCAACCTATTTTCATAGAACAACAGCCCCCCCCCCCCCCCCCCTGGCAGGAATCAAATCTTCTTTTAGACTAGAGGTACGGGATGGTACGGGGCACAGAGGTAGAGATGCTGCTCTACCGCGCCAGAGACGCGGGTTCGATCCGGACTACGGGGCTCTGGACAGACTTTGTATGTTCACCCAGTGACCGTGTGGGTTTTCCCAGGTGCTCCGGTTTCCTCTAAACACATGCAGGTTTATCAGTTAATTGGCCTCTGTTAAATGCAAATTGTCCCAAGTGTGTAGGATAGTGCTCGGGTGTGTGGTTACCACTGGTCGGCGTGGAGTTGGTGAGCCGAAGGGCCCGTTTCCAAGCTGTATCTCTGGAGACAAGCATGGAAACAGGCCTTTTGGCCCACCGAATCCACACCAACCAGTGATCACCTTGTACACTAGCACTATCTTATACACGAGGGACAATTTTACCTAAGGCAATTAACCTTCAAACCTGTGCGTTTTGAGTGTGGGAGGAAACCAGAGCACCGGGAGAAAAAAAAGTCGTGTGTCTGAAGCAGTTTTTAAATCCCTCCATTCTAAGGATGTCTACATAGCCTTTTACAGATTCACTCAAAACATTTTCTTAAAAATATTTTGGCACTCACAATTAATTGCAGACACTAATAAAATCCAGTGTACATAATCCAAAATTGCGGCACGAAACGTTCTTTTTAGCTATCACATTTACATCAGCAGATGGAAGCTTCAGTACCTTGCAACCCTTTAGCTAGTTATGTTTAGTTCTTAAAAATAGTATTCTTGTCTCTAGAACCATCATGCTACTAATGTGGCACAAATATTATGTCAACTGAAAAAATGAAAATCAAAATACATGACGCACTACACATGATGCGCAAACATGTTTGTAACAGATACAAAGATTCGTATTTTTGTTGTACTATGTTTAGTAAAAAACAGGGTATGACCAAAGGATTTCATCAATATTTTATCCTTGTCGCACACCCCTCTCACCTCCTTTCTGTCACAATTCTATCAGAATTCAGGACTACTTTTCTCACTTACGATTCAATGGAGTTATCCTGGTGATTAAGCCAAAAAGTATGAGGTTTTGCACTTTTTACGGTAAAATGAGAGCAGGTCATAGTAAAAGGTAGTGTCAAGGGGAGTGCTGACGGACTAAGGGTGGGATTTCAGATCTGTAAATCCCAGAAATGGGTAGCATAAGTCAATAGAGTGGTGTAGGAAGCACATGGGGTGGGGGTGGAGGGGGGGGGGGGGGGGTGTTTGTATTCTATGCCACAAGGGATGAAGGCAAGAACAGGAACATAACTTTTCAACTATTGTGCACGGTTCTGGGTGGCACACCATTTTATGAGAGGAGATTCACCGGGTCCATGTTGCCTGATGTATGGTGTTTCAATTATGAAGCGAGATGAGGTTGGTTTTCCTTGCAGAACAAGAGTTGATGGTATTCATAATTAGAAGGAACGATGAAGATTAATCTTTTTCCAATTATGGGAGTGTATAAACAAGAGAGCAGTGGTTTAAGAGATAGGTCAAGAGAGGATTTGAGGGCTTTTGTCTCCCCTGGAGTGTTGGAATGGTGTGCATGAGAAAATAAAGATAAAAGGCTAGGGGGGGCACAGAGGTGCAACGGTAGAGTTGCAGCCATACAGCGCCAGAGACCCAGGTTCAATCCTGACCATGGGTCTGTCTATATGGAGTTTGTATGTTCTCCCCTTGACAGCATGGTCTTTTTTCAAGTGCTCCGGTTTCCTCCCCCATTCCGAAGACGTAAGGGTTTGTAGGTTAATTGGCTTTGGCAAGTTGTAAAAATTGTAAAATTATCCCTAGTGCGTGCAGCTTCGGGATCGCTGGTCAGTGCGGACTCTGTGGGCCGAAGCGCTAGTTTCCGTACTGATCTCTAAAGTATAAAGACCACCACACAGTTTTAGTATTTATACAAGCACTTGAAGTGGCCAATGTATAGTCGGCAGCAAACCACATGACAACAAATAGGACTGGCATTGTTGAGTACACTGATTGGCATGGGCATGGTGGCCTGAAGGGCCGGTTTCTCTGCTCTAGGATATATGGAGAAGGTAGGATCATGTTTTTAAAATGGATGAGCAGCCATGATCACAGAATAGTGGGATGGCCCTGCAGGACCTGCCTTTTTTCCTCTATATTTATTCATTAATAGGTTTCAACTAGTGGCATTCATCTAGCATCAACGTTAAGGGACAAATATATTCAGCATATTTGTAAATAGATGATGGAATAGAAAATAGCCAGAAAAAGCAGCCTACCAGAGGACTGGGAGAAATTCAGAGTCGAGCAGAGGAGGACAAAGTGCTTAATCAGGAAAGGGAAAATAGATTATGAAAGAAAACTGGCACGGAACATAAAAACGGACTGCAAAAGTTTTTATAGATATGTGAAGAGAAAAAGCTTAGTTAAAACAAATGTAGGTCCCTTGCAGTCAGAAACTGGTGAATTGATCATGGGGAACAAGGACCGAGTGAAATCCAGGTTAGCCAGGAAGTGGTGTTAGGGAAATTGAATGGATTAAAGGCCGATAAATCCCCAGGGCCAGATAGGCTGCATCCTAGAGTACTTAAGGAAGTAGCCCCAGAAATAGTGGATGCATTAGTGATAATTTTTCAAAACTCTTTAGATTCTGGAGTAGTTCCTGAGGATTGGAGGGTAACTAATGTAACCCCACTTTTTAAAAAGGGAGGGAGAGAGAAAACGGAGAATTACAGACCAATTAGTCTAACATCGGTAGTGGGGAAAATGCTAGAGTCAGTTATTAAAGATGGGATAGCAGCACATTGGAAAGCGGTGAAATCATTGGACAAAGTCAGCATGGATTTATGAAAGGTAAATCATGTCTGACGAATCTTATATAATTTTTTGAGGATGTAACCAGTAGAGTGGATGAGGGAGAACCTGTGGATGTGTTATATCTGGACTTTCAGAAGGCTTTCGACAAGGTCCCACATAAGAGATTAGCATACAAACTTAAAGCACACGGTATTGGCGGTTCAGTATTGATGTGGATAGAGAACTGGCTGGCAGACAGGAAGCAAAGAGGAGGAGTAAACGGGTCATTTTCAGAATGGCAGGCAGTGACCAGTGGGGTACCGCAAGGCTCAGTGCTGGGACCCCAGCTATTTACAATATATATTAATGATCTGGATGAGGGAATTGAATGCAACATCTCCAAGTTTGCGGATGACACGAAGCTGGGGGGCAGTGTTAGCTGTGAGGAGGATGCTTGGAGGCTGCAAGGTGACTTGGATAGGTTGGGTGCATGGGCAAATGCATGGCAGATGCAGTATTATGTGGATAAATGTGAGGTTATCCACTTTGGTGGCAAAAACAGGAGGGCAGATTATTATCTGAATGGTGACCAATCAGGAAAAGGAGATGCAACGAGACCTGGGTGTCATGGTACGCCAGTCATTGAAAGTAGGCGTGCAGGTGCAGCAGGCTGTTAAGTAAGCGAATGATATGTTGCCATTCATAGCAAAAGGATTTGAGTACAAGAGCAGGGAGGTTCTACTGCAGTTGTACAGGGTCTTGGTGAGGCCACACCTGTATTGTGTACAGTTTTGGTCTCCTAATCTGAGGAAAGACATTCTTGCCATAGAGGGAGTACAGAGAAGGTTCACCAGACTGATTCCTGGGATGGGAGGACTTCCATATGAAGAAAGACTGGATAGACTCTGCTTGTACTCGCTGGAATTTAAGAGATTGAGGGGGGGGGGGGGGGGGGGGAATATTATAGAGGCTTACAAAATTCTTAAGGGGTTGGACAGGCTAGATGCAGGAAGATTGTTCCCGATGTTGGGGAACTCCAGAACAAGGGGTCACAGTTTATGGATAAGGGGGAAGTCTTTTAGGACCGAGATGAGAAGATCTTTTTTCACACAGAGATTGGTGAGTCTGTGGAATTCTCTGCCACAGAAGGTAGTTGAGGCCAGTTCATTGGCTATATTTAAGAGGGAGCTAGATGTGGCTAAAGGGATCAAGGGGTATGGAGAGAAGGCAGGTACAGGATACTGAGTTGGATGATCAGCCATGATCATATTGAATGGCGGTGCAGGCTCAAAGGGCCGAATGGCCTACTCCTGCACCTATTTTATGAAAACTAAGTTTCAACGTTTGCTGGTCATACCAGCAGAGATTATTTTGCAAGCAGAATTGATAGAAATTGTCTTTTCACTGACTGGTTAGCACACAACAAAAACTTTTCACTGTCCTTGAAATAAACTAAACACAATGTTAAATGATTGCAAGAATGGGTAAAACGCAATGTCAATGGCAAACGCATGGTTGCTCATTCTGGATCCAAAGAACAGCTCCGCATACTTTTTAAAATGTTGTCACTTTATCGATGCCAGAAACAAAATCTGGTGTCCATGAACAGATACAGAAATGAACAAAAAAGGCCCTAGAAAAATAACAGCACTTTAACATCTCCAAGGATTAACAGAGGGATAGATGCAACGTTAAACTTTCCCCCCAAAAAATAAACTTTATTGAGAATTCAAAAAATGTACAACAAGAACTGTGCAAAAGCTCCTCTGACATTCTCAGCAGCTATACATACATTAGCGTTGTATTTGCAGTGTTGACAAAAGCTATCTTTATACCAAGCTCACTTGCCCACCCCCTTCCCCCCCCCCCCCCCCCAACAGTGATATTCCTTCCCTTGTTTGTGGGGCATCTTTACCACACGGTGCCCCTCCAATGTCCAGCAGCGGAAGGACCCTAGACTGTGGTCCTCCTCCCCCACACAGCCTTAGCTGCAGTGAGCTTCAGCGAGTCCCTCAGCACGTACTCCTGCAGTCTGCAGCGGGCCAGTCGGCAACATTCCCCGACGGACATGTCGCTCTGTTGGGAGGCCAACGAGTTTCGGGCAGACCAAAGAGTTTTTCACCTAGTGAATGACCTTCCAGCCGCACTTGACGTCTGTCTCCGAATGTGCCCCTGGGAACAGCCCATAAATCAGAGAGTCTTCTGTTACAGAGCTGTTTGGGATAAACTATGACAGGGACCCTTACATCCTTCTCCAGACTCTCTACGCAAATCCACTCTTAAGAGGTGGGAAACAGTCTCCTCCCCATAGAATTAAAGCATGTTCCTTTAGGAAGGAGATCAGAAGGAATTTTAGTCAGAGGGTGGAGAATCTGTAGAATTCTTTGCCAGGGAAGGTTGTGGAGGTCATCAATGGATATTTTTAAGACAGAGATAGATTATTGATTAGTAAAGGTGTGTCAGGGGTTATGGGGAGAAGGCAGGAAAATGGAGTTAGGAGGGAGAGATAGATCAGCCATGGTTAAATGGTGGAGTAGACTTGATGGGCCAAATGGCCTAATTCTGTTCTTATTACTTATGAACTTATAGCAACCATTTTGAGGGCAGCGTGCACTGGTAGTGAGATTCCGACGGTACAGGAAGGATCTGACTGGAAGGGGGCTTTTCACCGCAACTCAAGCCAGGTTTTGGTGCTTGTTGGTGAGTTCTGGCGATGAGGCATTTAGCCAGACAATCGGGGCAGGCCGCTCAGAGAACCACGCCACAGGATCCATGAGTCCTTGTCCTGCCATGCCTGCAGGATGTTGTCCTTGTCCTGCCATGCCCAATGGACATGCGGTTAAGTGTTGGTCCGGAAGAAACTTGCCACAAAGGACAGATGGTGCAGCGATATCCAGCTGACTGGCACAGGCCCACCTTTCACAACACTGAGGACAGGTGGAACCTCAGTAGGTAGTGTCGCTTAGTGCCCACATGCTTTGGCTCTACATAAAGCCTGATGCAGCCACATACGAGGGTGCACCGTCTATCCATGATATAGTTGTCTGCAGCAGCGGTGGGGGCTACTGGAGGACGACCACCCATTTACTCCGCACAGACAAGGCGTACAAATTAATCAGCCGGAGCAGAGAGTTTCAGTGCATTACATCCCCCCCCCCCCCCCAACCACCTCCCTGACCTCAGTTCAGTGATCGCGAAGTTCCCTCCCCGATGCAAGATCACCAAGCTGGAAGCACGACAGTCATTGCCCCCAAACCATACCGACAGTCGGTGGGGCCACCATCACGATAGATGCGGTTGGGGCTGGTGGGGGTCTCCTCTGGTAAACCTGGGGGCCGTTGACCTCTGCACTGCGCCCGGTCTCTCCAAGCTGAGGTAAGCTCCATGCTTCACTACTCCCGGAGCTGGAAGCAGCTGGCCTCTGCACTGCTCCCAGTCTTCCGGAGCACACTTGGTATTTCACAGCTCCTGGCCTCCGGGAGCTGGGATGGGCTGGGTTCTTCACAGCTGTTGGTCTGAAGCTCGGAGCCGCTGGCCTCAGCAGTCCTCCCAGTCACCCGGGGCTGTGGTGCAACAGTCCGAGTTAGTTTATCACCCGGGTCTGTTGGTCGGTTGTCCCTTTGATTTACAATCTCAATGTTTTTCTCTTCCTCTGCCTCAGTCGTTGGCTTCTCAAATTCGAATCATCCTCTGACCAAGGCAGGTTGCCGTCGTTGGTCTGGGGAGGAATCTTTTATTGGCAATGATGTTTTCAGCTGTACTTTGCTTTTTGGGTAGAGCCTACCGATGGATTTTCTTTCTGTTCACTAGCATCTGCCATGCCCCTTCCTGTTCTCTCTCTCTCCCATCGATCCCCCCTGCTGGAGTGGGGCTCCCTGTCTGGCGCTTGGGGCTGAGGTGGTCGGCCTGTCCTCAATTTCTGCTGGGGTCTCCAAGTTGGTATGGAGTGAGTCACCAATCCTGGTGCTGGCAGCAACTGCCCCTCTTATCGCATGTGCATAGATGCAGGCTCTTTGAGGTCAGGCCCTGCAGCGGTGGCCTGCTTCCCCACACAGTTGCAGTTCTTGCTTGCCTTACTGTCCTTTATCTCGTGGTCTTGTTACTTGCAGTTTTTACAAATGACTGTGCTGCATTGGGCCGCCACATGCCCGGGTTTGTTGGACTTGTGGCACACCCTGGGTTGTCCTGCACAAATCATATACTCCTCGGTTTCCTCCGATAGCGAACAGAGGGTGGATGATTGATCCTTTGTCATCCACCCTCAGCTTCACCTTTACATGCCACTTACTGGTCCAAATTCCCCACAAAATATTCACATCAACATAGCTTCCTGTTCCTTCAATATAACGAGCCAGGAAGGCAAAGACATCCACATCGGACATATGCGGGTTGAACACGTGGATCGTAATCGTACATTCCTTCTGGGTGGAAAGGGTGAATGCACCTTCAGCAGCGACAGCAGGGCTTCAGTCTCCTTCGTCTGGAAGTCCTAGCGTAGTTTCTGCCATCCCACCAGGTGCCTGCAGGCATCGTTGAAATATCCGTTACCTCGGAAAGTCCCGGAGACAAGAGATGTTCCTGGGCTCGAATTTGCAGTTGCCAGCAGGACCTTCCTGACGGAGGTCCCTTGAGAAAGGTGTCCCCTCACTGAGGCCCTTCATCATCACTCACAGGGTATTCCGAATACCCGGTCTCCCTGTCACAAGTGACACTACAGCCATCTTAATTTCAGCTGGAAGAAGGCATTAGGTTGATCACCCAACCAGCATGGATCCATGTCCAACTCAGAAAACCGATTAGAATAGATGGTAGCAATGAAGGCATGGTCCTTGGGAGGACCCAGTGATCTGCCTTTTGATCACCCCTCAATTTGACTTGTCCCAGCACACCTTGGGAAAGATAATAGAAACACGAGTGGTCCTAATGGTTCATCAAGCCCGTTTCACTATTCAATAAGGTCATGTTTTCAATACTTACCTCCATCTCCGAGATTATTCCTGGTCTGGATAAAATAAAATATTTCAGCACAAATTCCTGCAGTTGGTTTCTGCAATCAGCAGAACCCATACTTTTTCCATTTTAATCCAATACATCAAGTCAAGTCAAGTCAAAAGAGTTTATTGTCATGTGTCCCTGACAGGACAATGAAAATCTTTCTTTGCATAGCACAACAGAACATAGAAGGCATTGACTACAATTCTATACATAAATACACCCATGACTTAATAAATTAATAAAGTGCAAATAACAGATGGAAGGATATTAATGTTCAGAGTTACGAGCCAGGTTTAATAGCCTATTCAATAAGGTCAATACATTTCATCACAAGGGGATATCCTGTTTTATTCCCACTGAAGTGAGCAGACAATTCAGTAACACCCTGTGTAGTCTCGTCAATTACAATCATTCCACACATTTTCCTTTTTACAAAATAGCAGGAGTCCCGATTAAATTAAATCCTTTGCAGCAGATCTTTCTCAAATCTACTAAAGTCAACAAATCATCCAGCCTCGAGAAAGCTCTGGGCTAGTCCGTGATCAGCAAGGTTCCTTCCTTCTCTTGGTTTGAAAGCAAGTGTTGGTTTCCATAAAGATTAAGGTTGGAATCCAAAATAGCAGATGAAATAAATAAAGCATTTAAAGTACTTGTGTTTTTGCACTATGATCCAATTTAGTGTGTATTTTTGTTGTTGTATCCAACATTCCTATAACGTTGCAGCAGCTTTAAGTACATATGTTCATAAGTGACAGGAGCAGAATTAGGCCATTCGGGTCATCAAGTCTACTCCGCCATTCAATCATGGCCGATCCATCTTCCCCTCTCAATCCCATTCTTCTCATAACCCCCCATCACCCTTAATAATCAATAATTTATCCATCTCTGCCTTAAAAATATCCATTGACTTGGCCTCCACAGCCTTCTGTGGCAATGAGAATTCCACATGATAAATAAATACTCTTGATATTTTGAAAGCAATGACTGATGAGAAGGAAAGGAATAGATAAACAAGATTATAGGGCGAGGTAAAGCCATAAAATCAAGGATAGAGATTAATGTGCACTATTAGAGCAATTAGGCTGCAAGTTGAGTCATTTACTTCAGTTTAACAGCGCGGCCAATGGAGTCCGCACTGACCAGCAATCCCCGTACACCAACATGATCCTACAAACTGGGGACAATTTTTACCGAAGCCAATTAACGTACAGACCTATAAGTCTTGGACTGTGGGAGAAAACCAGTGCACCTGGGGAAAACCCAGCGCAGAGAGAACATACAAACTGTGCAGACAGCACCCTCAGTCAGGATCGAACACTGGTCTCTGGTACTGTAAGGCAGCAACTCTACTGCTGCGCCACCTATGTTGTATACCATATGGAACATCACATCATCTATGTATTTCCCAGTTTTTTTTCCAGCTTCCCAATACTCTACAGCATTTCATGGCATATTCTTGAAAAATAGGAATTAGTGATTTGGTTGCCACTTACAATCATGGTGGTATCAAGAACTATTTTTGCCTGTTTGCACTTGAACCTTAAACTTTCATTATCAGGTCCAATAAATCTACTTCCTCAAAGCAAAGGATGCTATCAAATTCCTTATGATTACGAAATACACACTTCCTCAATAATAATCCTGATATTAAATGAAACACACTTCCTGGTTGAACGTAAAGAAAATCTAAAACTTATCAGCAAACTCCTGGACCTAGAAGTCAGCACCCCACCCACCTCTGCAACTGGATTCTCAATTTTAGTTTAGTTCAGAGATGCAGCGCAGAAACAGTCCCTTCGGAGACCATGCCGACCAGCGATCCTCACAAAACAAGACTATCCTACCCACGAGGAACAATTCACAATTTCGTCAAGCCAATTAGCCTACAAACCTGTAAACGGAATGAATCAGAGCACCTGGAAAAAAACCCACGCGTCACAGGGAGAATGTTCAAACTTCGTACAGACAGCACGCACAGTCAGGATTGACCCGGGTCTCTGGCGTTGTACGGCAGCAACTCTACTGCTGTGTAACCGTGCCGCCCTTCCTGACCCATAGACTATAATCAATGAGGATAGACGGCAAAACATCCTCCATGATGATTGCCAACACAGGTGTCCCGTGAGGATGGATACTCAGCCTTGTACTATACTCTCTATACACTCAGTACTGTGCAGTTAAATGCCGCAAAAACCTAATTTAGAAATTTGCAGTTGACACCATTGCAGTGGGCTGGATCTCTCACAATGAAGGGATGGAGTACAGGAAGGAAAGAGAGGGCTTAGTAAATAGTGTAGACTACCTCTCCCTCAATGCCAGCAGTATCTCAGTACATGTTACACTGTCCCTAGTGTGTAGGATCATGTTGGTGTACGGGGATTACTGGTCAGTGCCGACTATTGGCCGCGCTGTTAAACTGAAATAAATGACTTAACAGTAGTCTATACCAAGCTGCATTTTCTTTATAAAGTTCTTTGCAAATGAAAGTACGCCAAACTACTGACATAAAATTTCAAAAGGAATTCTGTTTAAATTGCTGTTAGAGCATTTTGATCCAAACCAAACTGTGGCATTGAAATAGTATCTGGCACAGCACTTTGTTTACTGGAAAGAAATAATTTGGCCCATTTTAATTATTTTAATCTTCGTCAAAATTACAAATTTCAAGAAATATTCTGGAAATAGCAGAGATATGTTGGCCAATACATATGGTGGAGCACCGAGAAATTATGGAATGATTATTACAATCAAATTATAAAGAGTCCTGTAAACGTCAATGATGCTTGTGGGAAAGTAGGATTTAACAAAAAGTTGAAAAGAACGTGCATTAAAATGAGAGGCAAGATAAATAAGTGACAGATTTATTGAAAAAGACCTCTTCGAGATTTGGATTAAAGCATACCAGCAATTCATTCTTGATTTCATCACTCAAAGAATTAAGGGAAAGCCTACACATTTAATGTAGCCATGATAACATTTACCAAAAAAGTCATTAATAGCAATCAGCAAGATGGATGTAAATAGAACTTCCCATGCAGTGCAGTCAATCCCATATCTTGACGCACTGCATAAACTAAGACAATGAAACAACATCGTCACTGCATCTGACATGGGCGGTTGTTGATGTATAAGACTCACCCATTTTAAAGTGAGCAAATCTTTCCCACACGTTTCAGTCAAATCACATCTTTAAACACCAATTATATGATCGGACAGACTAAGCTTTCAAATAAATTCTGATGCAGTAGTCTTCAAAGACAACCCCCGTTTATGCAAGGTTTTTCAGGAAAACGACCGCATTGCCACAGACGGCTGTGGAGGTCTGGTCAATGGGTATTTTTAAGGTGGAGATTGACAGATTCTCAATTGGCACGGCTATTAAGGGGAGAAGGCAGGAGAATGTGGTTAAGAGGAAACGATAGATCAGCAACGATTGAATGGCAGAGTAGGCTTGATGGGCCAAATGGCCCATTTCTGCTCCCATAACTGATGAATTTGAGAACTGAAAATGGTACCAACCTCTTCATAGACTTCTCTCACAGCGGCATTGCCTGGTTCCTCATCGGGTTCCATTCCTCCCCCTGGCACAATCCATTGGTCTGGATGGCGACTACTACTGACTAACAGCACCTGTGGCAGGAGTAGAAACAGACAATGACTACTTATGCCCGGGAACAAACTGCAGCATTCCTATTACGTTTGCACACAAAGACTGCTATGTTTTGCAGAATCCTGCGTGGTGAAATGCATGAAACACACACAAATTGAATGCCTTGAATAAATACACACTTGGTGGTCAGTTTGAGCAAGAGGGGAAAACATTTTTTCCAAGCAACACTCTGTACTGGGACAGAATGTTCACAATCAAACATGCAGTTGAAAAGCAGCTTCTGCGTTAACCAGCACTCAAGAATCCAAGATTTAGAACTACAATTCTTTCAGCTCCAAAATAACTACACACAATTTCCAATTTCATTTCAAATGCAATTCCCTCTGTTAGCACAAAGCTAAAATGGCTATTAAAACGTTTGCCGTTGCAATTATTTCATGGTATGCCACCAAGGAGCAGGAGATGGTAAAGTTGAGGCGGGTAGGAGAAAATAAATTCAGAATAGCATGTCTGGATAAATAATGCATGAAAATATCCATGCAAACCTGTACGAATGTAGAAACTGCAGATGTCGGTTAATACACAAAAGTACACAAAGTGCTGGTGTCACTCCGGCGGCATCTCTGGAGAACATAGGTGATGTTTGGGGTCAAAATCCTTCTTCTGAAGAAGGGTCATGACCCAAAATATTACCCATGTCCTCCAGAGATGCTGCCTGACTTGCCAAGTTTCTCCAGCACTGTGTCCGGTTTTGTAGTGAGATGATTCTGGTCAAGAATGGCACTGATGGAGTGTGCAAATTTGGGAGGGGGAGAGAGAGAAAAAAAATGTTGTTCACAAAATTCCGTTTGTTTACAGGAATTACTAAATGACCAAATCAATAACTGATCGAGCTGGGTGCCTTGGAGGATAGTACCACAATGCGGAGGATAGTTAAAAGCACTTGATGATCCCACGTGGAACGATATAGCAAGGTCTGCACTTAACAACAACCCAACACAATGAAAACAGAATCAAAACAGTCCTGGCAGCACCAAAATCATTGAAGACAATAAAATAAAAGAAAAATGGAAGGGGAAATTCTTGAATTTAGAAGGGACTGCACGGTAAAGCAAAAAAAAAGCTACAGCAAGCTACCTTTGGTCCAAACAGTTCAAGATGAGCAAGCTAGTTTCATTTGACTGCTTTTGGCCCTGTAAACCTTTACTATCCTTATACCTGTCCAAGAGTTGTTTAAATGCTGTTATAGTTATATAAATGCCTCAACATCCGTGCCCCCAGTAGTAAAAAATGTATTAGGTTGTGTTTAAAAAATAAGCAGCTTGGCACTTAACATATGCAATATACACCATTATTATGGAGCCTGCTATGTTGGATCAACAATTACAGGACAGAATACCAGACAGATTTTATACAGAAATGATCTGGAGAATCAATCTGATGAACGGTCTCGACCCGAAACGTCACCTATTCCTTTGCTCCTTAGATGCTGCCTCACCCGCCGAGTTTCTCCAGCATTTTTGTCCACCTTGGAAAATCATTCCAATGGATAATTCAGAAAAATGACACATCTCAATCTCGTGCATAAATTAATTTTGTCAAAGCCTCAAGGTATTTTTTTTTAAAAATACGTGTAAATAGTTGGACTTCGGTAGAATTTTAAATGAAGAGCAGTGGAGTATAGATACACTTTTAAGAACGGATGCACAATGCGGCAAGTTTTTTAATACATTGGTGGACATGGTATTGCTGTTTATTGAGAATTTACAGACTTTGTGCCGTTGGCTGTCTGTGGAGAAACCAACGAAAAAGAAACCACAGACACTACAAGGTGCGATGGAATGAATACACTCCACTTGTCCAGAGAACAGCTCCATCTCAAGAAGCTTAACACCATCCAGGACAAAGGAGCCTGCCTCATTGACAGCCCAGCCACCACCAGCACTGTGGCTGCAGTTCAGTTTAGTTTGGAGATACAGCGCAGAAACAGGCCCATCGGCCCACCAAATCCGCATCGACCAACGATCCCCGCACATTAATACTACCCTACACACAATTTGACATTTATTGAAGGCCAATTAAACTACAAACCGGCAAGTCTTTGAAATGTGGGAGGAAACCGAAGATCTGAGTGAGCCAACGCATGTCACGGGGGGGAACGTACAAACTCCGTACAGAGAAGCACCCATTATCAGGATCTAACCCGATCTCTGGCACAGCAACCCGCTGTGTACAAAACACGTTACAATTACTTCCTTGGTTACTTCTTAAACCAGAGGTTTCTAAGCCCAAAAACAAGGGCAGTAGCATATAGGATACCACCACAGGTAGAACCTCCCCTCCCATCTCACCTGGAAATATGTATCACCGTTAAAATATCATTACTCGCTCATAATGCTGGGACACAGCCCAGCAGCAATCCGAGAGTACTTTCATCAGAAGGACTACCTTCTCAAGGGGAAGAAATGCTGACCTTGCCAGCAACACTGGCATCCTGAAAAATAAGATTAGACCTCGCAAGCTTAGACCCAAATTTAATGATAGCTTTGAGGGGATAGAAAAGCACGCATCAGTGGTACAATGGGTTAGCTGCAGGTTCTGAATGCAGAATGGAAATCAGGTATCTGATAAGCCATCTGTGGGCTACAGTGACAACAACAGTACATCCAGTTGCCAAACATTAACTCCCCCGCCCATTCTCCTACTGACCTTTCGGTCCTGGGCCTCCTCCACTGTCAGAGTGTGGCCACACACAAATTGGAGGAACAGCACCTCATATTTCGCTTTGGCATCTTACAACTCAGCGGTATGAATATTGATTTTAATTAACCCTTGCAATCCCTCTCCCTCCTCCACATAGGGTGTCCTGCTAGTTTTACTGTTCGTATTCCCTCATTATCACCGCTTATCCAGCCAACAATGGACCATTGTGAGCTCCTTGGCCATCGGTGCCAGCTCTCATTGGCTCTGTCCCTTTGCATACCTCTAGTTTCCCTCTGAAGGGTCTCGACCCAAAAATCCACCTATTCCTTTTCTCCAGAGATGCCGCCTGATGCCGAGTTACTCCAGCATTTTGCGTCTATCCTCGGGTTAACCAAAGCACAGGCAATCTCAGGCCTGAAACCGCTCCTTTGATCAGGCAGGAGGATCATTGGATCAGAGAAATTTAAACTAACAAATACCACATTCAGACAGACACTTAAATAGTCAGAACACAGAAGAATGCAGTACTCCTGCAGGTAACTTGGATTTGTGTAGTTGGGCAAAAAGTCAGCATGGACAGGGTGGTCCAGAAGGCACCTTTGTGCTGTATGGCTCTATGACACAGTACATATTGTACCGTTTAATGAGGAGATATCGTTTAGTTATGAAAACAGATGAGTTGAAAACCCGAGGGAGACCGTATGGGTTTCTCTTGGCAAAATCAAGTGCAAAACTGAACATTTTACTGAAATGAGCGTAAAATTCCGCAAACCATTAAATATAGACGCTGAATAAATTGAAAGCACAAAGTAAGTTTCTTATGAATATACAGCATATTCTCAGCCATCCAGCAACCATGCGGATGGCAAGAGCTGGATGCGTGAGAATTGCTTAAACACTGTACATACCTATAAATTAAAATGAACCGTATATCCTGCCTTTTTATAATGTACAATTGCATAGTAAAACTATTACAGCTAAACAGTTTTAATGCAAAATACAGCCAAATTCAAATGACTATCACATGTGGCAAAATTTCAGAGGACAATATTACTAGTTAGCGTACAACCACACAGTACTTTTCTATAAAAATGTCGTTTCACACTTATTTTGTATTGTACATGGAAAAAACAATCACTTAAGTGATTGCTTACCATTCTTAGAATTGTTACCGGCTACATGAGAACTTTGGATGCAAATAATAATTTATTGTAGTTGTAAATACAACTAAGAGAGTCAAGAGGGTTTCAAGACCGGAGCAATGAAACATTTACTTGCTGTGGGTTTATAGGCATATAAAAATCCAATTGTTCCGGTCCTGTGCCAATGATAATTAATGTCCCTTAACTTTATTATAGTTGCATATATAACCGCAGTAAACTTGTTTATCTGCAAGCAACTGGCAAAACAGACCAAGAATAAATATTACGCAATTACAAATAAGCAAGTGATTTTTCAAGTATTATACAAAATAAATGTGAAAAGTCATTGTTAGTGTATATTCATACATAATCGATGTCCGTACCACTGGGTTGCAAGCTGCCCAAGCAAAAAATGAGGGGCTGTTCCTCTAAGTTGCTTTTGGCCTCACTCTGACAGTGGAGGAGCAGGACAGAAATGTCAGTATGGGAATGGGAAAGGGAGTTAATGTTCGGCAACCGGGAGATTGCGTAGGCCAAGAGTCATATAGCATGAAAACAGGCTCTTCAGAACAGAATCCACACCACTGCCAACCTACACCCATCCCACTATTCCTCCCACATTCCCATCAGCTCCTTCATTTACAAACACTTACTCACGGCAATTTACAGTGGCCAGTTAACTTACCCTCACTGTGACGCCCATCAACAGATTCTTAGACAATCGAGACGAGGGCCAAGTCAAAACAGATGGTGATACATGAGCAGCAGAGAAACGGGGCATTGCAAACGTGATGGCCTTCATGACCAACTTTATTACAGATTGAGTGAGCTCCGGTATTATTCTATCATGGACGTGCCAGATCATTGAAAGAGCAAGTTCCATTTCCTTGTACTTGTTGCAGTCCTGTGGAATATCTTCCACTCATACAATTTCCTTTTAAGCGATACCACCAAAACATTTTCTACCAACCTTTAAAGGCTGTTTATTTTGGATCATGAAAACCACCTTGAACACAAAATGTTCTTTCCTGCAACAGCTGGTTCTTTTGTTACTCACCTTAGAGTCAAAATTAGAATAATACAGCATAGAAACAAGCCCGTCGACCTTAATCATTCACATCAGCCAAGGTCTATCCAAAAGAGTCCTAACTAACTGCACATGCTTCACATTCCAGTTAACCTTTTCTATCAATGTGCCTGTCCAAATGTCTCTTAAACATTGCAAATGTACCTGCCTCTACGAGTCTGCCCCCTCTCGCCTTAAAGCCATACCATCTAACTTTAGACATTTTGGGTTTAGACCCATTTCAGACTGAAACGTCTTCTTCAATCTGAAGAAAGGTCCCAAACCCAAATGTCACTTATCCTTTTCCTCCCAACCCACTGAGTTGCTCCAGCACTTTGTGTCTATATTAACTGCAGTTTGACTTCAGAAGGGGGAAGCTAGGAGACCACATACCAGTTTTCATTGGCAAGTTGGCAGTGGAAAGAGTTAGCAGCTTCAGATTCCTCGGTGTTAACATCACAGAAGACCTATGCTGGGCCCAGCACATACATGAAATCTCAAAGAAGGCATGCCAGTGTCTCAACCAAAGATACTAGAGTGCTCCATGATCTTTGGTCTCTACGTAGAATATTGAAGAAATGTTGTATTTCAATGAATACTCTAACCAACTTCTACAGATTTAGTTTAGTTTTGAGATAGTGCGGGAACAGGTCCTTCAGACCACCAAGTCCACACTGACCAACGATCTCCGCACATTAACACCATCCTACATACATTAGGAACAATCTGGAATGTGGGAGGAAACCAAAGATCTCGGAGAAAACACACGCATGTCACGGGGAGAGTATACAAACTACGTACAGACAAGCACCCGGAATGTCAGAATAGAACCAGAGTCTCTGACGCTGAAAGGCAGCAACTCTACCGCTGCGCCACCCTGATGCACTGAAGAAAGTAACCCGACTGGTAGAAGGTTGCTTCTCAGACAGGAGGCCTGTGACTAGTGGTGTGCCTCAGGGCTCGGTGCTGGGCCCGTTGCTGTTGGTCATCTACATCAGTGATTTGGATGAGATCATACAGGGCAAGATTAGCAAGTTTGCTGATGATGCAAAAGTTTGTTGGTTTTGCAGATAGTAGCAGGATCTGGATCGATTGGCAGGGTGGGCGGAGGAATGGTTGATGGAATTTAATACAGAGAAGTGTGAGGTATTGCATTTTGGGACGTCGAACAAGGGCAGGACCTACACAGTAAATGGCAGGCCTCTGGGCAGTGTTGTAGAGCAGAGGGATCTAGGAGTACAGGTACATGGTTCCTTGAAGGTCGAGTCGCAGGTAGATAGATGGTCAAAAAGGCTTTTGGCACTTTGGCCTTCAGTCAAACAATAGACAATAGGTGCAGGGGCAGGCCATTCGGCCCTTCAAGCCAGCACCACCATTCACTGCGATCATGGCTGATCATCCCCAATCAGTACCCTGTTCCTGCCTTCTGCCCATGTCCCTCGACTCCGCTACCTTTAAGAGCTCTATTTAACTCTCTTGAAAGCATCCAGAGAATTGGCCTCCACTGCCTTCTGAGCCAGAGAATTCTGCAGATTCACACTGACCAGCATCCTAGCACCACTGTGGACTTGTTTTTTAAATTATTTATTTTGTACCAGTGTCTGTATCATTCCACAAGTTATTCTTTCTTTAATTTTTTTGCAGTATGTGTGTAATTCATGCACAATATGAATTTTGTGTTTTCCAAGTCTACCTGTGAAGCTGCTGCAAACAAGATTTCCCCCTCCCCAGGTGCTCTGACTTCCTCCCACAATCTAAGACGTGCAGGTTTGTAGGTTAATTGGCTTTAGTAAAGATTTAAATTGTCCCTAGTGTGTAGGATAGTGCTGGTGTGCGGGGTGATCGCTGGTCGGCACAGGCTCTGTGGGCCTAGTTCAGTGTTGTATCTCCAAACTCTAAGCATGCATAAAGCCCTCAAATTTCTGAGCAAGTAGAGGCATTGAAGATTTTTTAAAAAATTTTATGAGTGCATTCATGTGCTGGGCACAGGACAGATCAGAGATATGTACGCAAGGGGGAAATGCTGAAGTTGTTGACTCTCTCCACCACTATCTGATCTATGAAGACAGCTTCATGGATCCTTGGTTTTGCCCTCCCTGAAGTCAATCAGCTTCTTGGTCTTGTTAACGTTGGGTGCAAATTCATTATTCAGGTATCATTCAACCAGATTAACAATCTTCCTCCTGTACTCCGACTCATGGTTAGCTGTTGTTCACCCACCAATCATGGTATCTTCAGCAAATTTAAAGATGGCTTTTCATACAAACACATTTGTGGGTGTAGAGTAGAGCAGGTGACCGAGTACACAGCCTTGCTGTGGTACCACGCTGATGGTCAGCATAGCATAATACAATGTGCTGATGGTCAGCACAGCATTACACAATGTGCTGATGGCCTGGTACGCCATCCCTCACACTATAAACATTCCATTCCTTACAGGACCTGCATGCTAACTGATTCTTGTACAAGGGCACCCAGATCCCGGAACACCAATATTTAGTTTTGCACCATCAAAAAAAAACATTTGATAGCTCTTCCCCACAACTTGGATCACTTCCTATACCCTTCACTATACTCCACTCTTGTACACTGCTTGCACCTCTTTGTAAATCGTTTCTTCCTCACTACCTACTTTGCATCCACTTTAATAATATTAATTTTAACTGTGGTCTAAGCGTGTCAATGTATCAATAAACAGAGCGGCGCAGCGGTAGAGTTGCTGCCTTGCAGCACCAGAGACCCGGGTTGGATCCCAGCTACGGGTGCTGTACGTATGAAGTTTATGTTGATCTGCGTGAGTTTCCCCCCAGATGCTCCGGTTTCCTCCCACACTCCAAAGACATACTGGCTAGTAGGCAAATTGACTTGGAAAATTTGTAAGTTGTCCCTGGTGCGTAGGACAGTGTTAGTGTGCGGAGATCGGTGGGCCGATGGACCAGTTTCTGCACAGTTTCTCCAAATTAAAAAAATTAGAAACATTTACACTCAGTCCCAGGCCATAATCAATTGCAAAGAAGAGATCACAGAAATGATCCCCGCTGCACCCCATTAACTGCAGCTCGCCAACTTGAAAACGACCTAGGAAATGTCACGGTACATTTTTACGACATAAATGGAAGCTGCTTATTCACCAAAATTCCATCAACAGGCATCGAGGCCCAAGACAGCAATGTTTAGTTTGCGTTACTGAAATAGAAAGCAACCAAAAGCGTGGCAGTATTAATTGCATCAGCTGTGCTGCAGTGGTCCTATATGCGTCAGAATGGACACTAAAATAGTCACGCCGTTTATAGGATACATTAATCCACATGTACGCGAGGAAAGTCACAACCACATGCACACCCCTTGACTCTTTGACCTGTAGCGCTGGTAAAGGTCAGTCATTAAACAGAACCACCAATTGCTATTTAGTACAGTGTTTTGGTGTAGAGATACAGCGTGGAAACAGGCCTTTCGACCCACCGAGTCCACGTCGACCAGCGATCCCCGCACACTAACACTAGGGACAATTTTACAATTGTACCAAGCCAATTAATCTACAAACCTGTACCTCTGGAGTGCGAGAGGTAACCGAAGATCTTGGAGAAAACTCACGTGGTCATAGGGAGAATGTACTAACTCTGCACGGACAGCACCCATAGTCAGAATCGAACCCGGGTCTCTAGCACCGCAAGGCAGTAGCTTTATCGGCACGCCACTGTGCCATCCTAACAATTTAACTAGCAGCATGTTCAGCTCTTCTACACATAGTCATGACCAGAGGCACTGATATTGTGCTTCATTTGTTGTGGACTTATCAATGCATTCCCGTGGAGTGCCATCCTGCAGCGATTCCTCAAAATTTACTCGACCACATTAATTTTCATACGGATTGTGGGGCCAAGGTTGAGTGGACTGGCAAGTAAGGAAAGTTCATTCCTTAAACAGGTACGTTACAAAACTTACCTTCAGCGGCGCTGCAGTTCTGCCACTGGCCGTGTGCGCGACTTTGGCGCCTTGGGGGGGGGGGGGGGGGGGGGGGGGGGTAAAAAGCGGTTTTCTCCTGCCTGTCCAAGATATTTTTTCTCGGGGTGCTAGCTAATGCTGATGAATTGTTCCGACTACTGTTCTGTGAATTTAATTTTTTTTAAATCGCGGGACAATTTCAGCGCTGGAGTAAAATAAAAATTCGCTTCTAATGCCGTCAACGAGACGGATCTCACGTACGGAACAGCTAAAGGTAAGCTATTTACATATAAACCTGCTTCTTAGGATTACCTTAATCCAAATTTTACGTTGCAAAAAGGTGATTTAGGCCCCATACGAATCGGCAGTGTTTTTCCAGCCGATATGGGGTTTAAATTCACCGCAAACCGCAACGTTCCAATCGACCGCGTTCCACAAAATCCCACTCGCAAGATGATTTAAATGGCCATTAATTTACGGGAATTAAACACCAAAATTCCCTCCATTTGGTCTATAAATTGAATGATGATGACAATGAGAATTTTATCTTTTCTTAAGAAATGGATATATGTTTAGATCTAGTAATTGAATTTTGTAATTAGCTACAATTAGGTAACTAACTAATTATATGCTTTAATTTCAGGTCATCCAAGTAAGAGCGTTTCATATTTGTTTCAGAATGCTTCAATCTATAATAACTGAACATTTATTTCAGTTCTCTTAATTTTTAAGTTATGGGTTTTTGACTGTCCTTGATCACAGCTTTTGTGTTAAGTCAATGGAAAAGCAATAGGGAACAAGATGCTGATTTCCAAGTATGAAAATGGCCATAACGTTTTTAATACTGAAGATATGAAAGTGAATTAGGTGTCAAATTAAACTTCTTTTGCTTTATCTGATGGGATAAATTGGAGACTTGATTTTTACAGGCTCAAAATTTTGTAACTTTGCTACCTTAAATGTTCAAGTATTTTTAATTTTCCAAACCAAGTCTTAAAAGAGTTTAAATTTTTGTGCAGCCATTCTGCCTAACCCGTTGAGTATAATCAGCCATCTCAGTCTTTATCTCAGATAACCGCAATACTTTGCCTTGCTTTTAAAAGGTACCATCCCCTGCTTGGTAACTACAATGAACAGCGAGAGCTAAAATTTCTCATAGAACAGAGTGCTGGAGTAAGTCTGCGGGTTCAGGCAACATCTCAGGAGGATACAGATGGGTCCTGGCACGAGTCATCATCTATCCACGTCTTCCACAGATGTAGTCTTGATCTGCTGAATTACTCCGGCACTGGTGTTCTATGCAAAATTCAAGCATCTGGGTGGCATGGTGGCGCAGCGATAGAGTTCATGCCGTGCAGTGCCAGAGTACTTGGTTCGATCCCGACTACGGGTGCTGTCTGTATGGAGTTTGTATGTTCTCACAGTGACCTGCGCAAGGTTTCTCCGGGTGCTCCATTTTCCTCCCACACTCCAAAGCCATACAGGTTTATAAGCCAATTGGCTTGGTAAAATTGTCACTAGTGCATGGGATAGTGTTAGTGTGCGGATTTCGCTGGTCGGCCCACCCAGTCCATGCCTAACTCTAAACTAAACTAACCTGCAGTTCCGTGCTTCAACACTGAACTAGAATTTCTTACAGATATTGAAATCTGTGCCCGACAAAATTACGTAACATTGTACATTTGTTGCACCACATCAACCACAAGGACTAAAATTCCATTTCAACATCTGCAGGAATAATTCTTCAATCCTGTTTTTTTGTACAATTTATATGGAGAAGCCGTGCATGTAAAATTAGTGAGTAAGAAGCATGTGCAACAGATAAATCTGTGTACTTGTTACTTGTGATGCATAGACTTTAAAACGTCTAAAGTAACTATTCTACCAGTGTGATGCAGCATTAAAAATCAGTTCTCCAAATCTGCAGCAAAATCACTGTGTAGGCGATGAGGGCCAGTGAATCACCTCAATGCACGCTGTCATAAAAGCATTATTAAAACACACAGATAAGCGTAATCAGCACCAATAAAGCCTGTGCAAACCATTTGCGTATCCACCATGGATTCTCCCACCCCCCCCCCCCCCTCCTTATTTTAATGCAGTGACTAATTCCGCTTTAGGGATTGGCAGTAGTTTCTCACCCAACAGCACATCCATTGAAATTTAAAGTGAACATCAGATTGTTTATCAAAATGCCCAGATCTGCTCCCATCCCGTGCCAAAGTCAGAACCACAATTTTCTGAGTAGGCACAGGAAAGATAGACAAACAGAATCCAAGACGTTATTAGGAAGTCCATGTTTAGTGCTGTCATTTACTGTACTTGCACCACATGGGGAGAGAATAGAATGGTATGGTACAAATCTCTACTCGGGGTGCAATAAGCGAGTTCGGTATCTCGCGCATGCAATGAATCATGGGATTTGTCAAAGGTCATTCGGGATAAACAAAGAACCAGTTTGAGATTTTTTTCCCCCCCATCTTCAAACTATTGAAACATTTTTTTTGGCATCAATACAAGGTGAAGAACAAGAATGTATTTGACAAATTTCAGAGGGGGTTTGGATACTTTCTCTTGCATGCTATATTTTTAATACCCACACTACATGTCTGTTCTCTTCAGATTCTGCGGTTTACTAAATAAAGGATATTTATTGACAACACTGTGTTACTCAATGAGTTGGAGATATTGCAAGGCATTGTGCTCGCGATCAATGGTCTACTAGAGAGGAAATTTACACGAGAAAGTTATTTTGAAGATGAAGGGAATGAGGTGGAGTCCGGCATCACTGACCAAATCACTGCAGGTGGTCACTAAGTAACCACCTGGTTGCCTGGCTGTGGCAGCAACTATCGCCACAGCGGCCAGTCAGGCAGCAACTATCCCCACTAGGGAGGCTGCAAACACCACCCCCCGCAACCATGTGCAAATGTGAACGGCTCGGTGGAGCAAGTGAGGGATGCAACACCTGCCCATCTCCACACGCAGGAGTCCAAAGTCAACGAGGCAACGCGGGGAGACCTGTGACCTCGTTCGGCAACCTTTTCTACCAAGGGGTCAAGACATGTGTGCGAGCGGATGGCGTGCAACATCCCGTGTACACATGGACCCTGCCCCCATCCCACCCCGGATGGCAGGCATCAAATCACATGTTCACATAGATCCCACCCCTTTCGAGGATGCCACCTGGAGCACTGAGCTCAAATATCATACTCACTTGACCCCGGCCTACTGACAACCCACATCGTGAAACCCAGACACAGAAGCTGCGCGGCCGTGCCGGCGGTTTTGTGCAGGATGCTGTACAGCCAAATCACCTTCCAGGTACCGTAGGTAGAAAAAAAATGGAGTAACTCACTCCAGCATTTTTTTCCTACCTTTGCCGTAGGTTGCAGACTACTGGTCTAAGTGGCTCCCAAGAGAGTGCAAAAGCGGAAGCAAATAGTAAGATTATGTAGCAGTTAAAGTCTCTGGGAGCTGAGCTAATTTTCCATCTCTGTGAGCTCCTACTGATTGCTTGTCTTCATGGTTAAATATTTACTCTGCTACAGCAGCCACAAGCCAAGTAGGTATTAATCAGAAGTCCTGCCCAACTAATTTTTTCCACATCTTGACCAGCCCCAAGCTAATTGTAGCAAATCAGCTGATTTGTCAGGGGACTCGTGACTACGTTTTGTACTACACAACTTTACTTGCACATGTACATGCTGAACTCATTCCGAAGTCAAACGTGCACACAGCCTCTGGACTAGTATAGTAAGAAGTGAAAACCCCACAAATACTTTTCATATTATCTATTGATAGTCAAAGAAACCATACATTTCATTCACCCCCCCCACCCAGAGAACAAAAAACAATTTTTAAAAAATGGTTGTTATTCATCGTCATGATCTCACTCACTCACCGAAGTGGGCCAGCAAGCGACCAAGGAAAAGCCAATAAAACTACCAAAATCATTGTACTTTTGTACAAATGAACCATAAATACACCTAGTTAATAGTTTCGAAAGCAGTATTTTCTTACCTCGAAGAAGCAAAACTGGAAAATACGTATGAAATGCAGGTCAAAACAATTATCGATTGTAATCAGCTGGTGAGAATGTTTATTCCAAATGACCTGGGCAAACTCAAGAGGCTGAAGTAAAAGCCAGGTGACACAAGAGACTGCAGATGCCGGAAATTGGAACAAAATGTACTGCTGCAAGAACTCAGCAGTGTCTGTGGAGGCAAAGGATTGGTTGACGTTTCAGGTCGAGACGTTACATCAGCACTGAGTGTAGAGGGAATGTAGAAAGTATACAGAAGTGAGAAGGAATCCAATGACTTGGGGCAGAAGAATAAGTGCAACATGAAGAATTGGGAGATGGGTGTACTGAGACAGAGGCTCGCAGCCAATAGATGGAAACAAAAATAATATCAGGCGGGGAAAGGATAAAGACAGAGGTTGGTAGGTGAAAGGTAGAGACATAAGAAAGGGATAATGACCAGATAGAACCAGATGAGGGAGAGCGAGTCCGAGTAGCAAATGGAAGCAGGAGGATAGAAAGAAGGAAAAAGGTGAAGATGGAGAGAATTTAGGTGGGCTGGTTGGAGTGAGATGGAATCACCAGGTCCAAAGAGTGGAAAGCTCAACATTCATAGCACCGGGTTGGAGGCTACCCAAGTGGAACAAGAGACGTTGTTCTTCTAGTCTGCGTTTGATCTCACTATGGCAGTGTGATCAAATGCCGATTAGAGGATAGACTGTTCAGTGTAGTAATAGGCAGGAAATGAACTGACATACAACGGATGTTTATCGCAAAGTAATGGTGCTTCGTGAAATGGTTGCCTCATCTCCACTTGGTCACCCCAATGTAGAAACCACCATAGATACATACAGCGTGGAAACAGGCCCTTTGACTCAACTTGTCCACACTGACCAATATGTCCCAACTACGTCAGTCCCACCTGCCTGAATTTAACCGATATCCCACTAAACCTGTCTTATCCATGTACCTATCTAAATGCTTCTTAACCTTTGCATGTTCCAAGTAAAGCATGTATGACACAAGACAAACGCCTGCAGACCACATCATTGGAACTACCACCAAGCAGACCTCTCAGTTACCCTTCCTTGAAGTCTCCACCTCGCTGGACTCTAGCGCAAATGAGGCAAAACCTTTTTCTTAATGTTTTAAAGGATTAATTCTTTAAGTAAATCCAAAACTGAGATCAATAGATTTTGGGACACCAAAAGGAAGGGGGTATGGGGATACTGGAGGAAAGGGACTTACACACAGGATGCACCATGATGTTACTAAATGGCACATTATCTCCAGGTATTGCATGGCCCATTCCCATTTCCGTTTTGGTTATTTTAAGCTTCCAAAATCTTCAATAACTCTGGCTCTTTCCTACACCAAGGCTCTGGGCTAAAAATAGTCATCTGCTTAAATGAAGTGGCTCAATGGCTATTTAATGTTCCCGTAGAGCAATAAATCATACATCTGTTTCTGAACACTGCCTGCCCCACCCTTTAGGCCAACATCTCCGGTTCACAAAACTGGCAGCCGAGCAGATTTAATACCAGGACGTTGGCATCAGATGTGACTTCTGGCATGAGAAAGATTTCATAAATTCATGTGTCATAGCAGCAAAATTAGGCCATTCGGCTCGTCTACTCAGCCATTCAACCATGGCTGATCTGTCTTTTCCTCTCAACCCCATTCTCATTCCTTCTCCCCGTAACCTTGGACACCCTTACTAATCAAGAACCTGTCAATCTCCGCTTTAAAAATACCCAAAGATGTGGCCTCCATAGTCATCTGTGCCAATTAATTCCTCACATTCACCACTCTGTGGCAAAAAAATCCTCCTCCTCCCCTTTCTAAAGGTACATCCTTTTATTCGGAGGCTATGGCCTCTGGACGAAGACTCTCCCACGAGTGGAAACATCCTCTCTACATCTACTCTATCGAGGCCTTTCACCATTCCATAAGTTTCAAGGAGGAAATAAAATCCGGAGAAATCCCAAGTGACATCTGGAGTAAATGTTCTTCAGTGCTTGTGCCTGCAACCATAGTGCATGCTAGATTGAGAAGGGTCATTTGACAATTTTGAAATGGGTAGCCAAATTTCACATCATAGCCAAGTAAATACACATCAAATATGAAAAACAATGCACGGGCTACAATGTGCGATCGATCTTTGTGTCCTGGCTACTATGCTGTGCTTTCATTTTCCATCACGTTTCATAAACAGACGTAGTCACCCTATTGTTACCAAGTGATTTTTCCACACAATGCAAGTAAAAGAGCATACTAATAGTGCCTCATTTTAGATTCGTTTTTAATTTGCATGCGATGTTCAACCCTCACACATTATACCAGGCTTTAATTTGGCCTGGCTCTTAAATGACTGACGCATTTTATTCTGAAATGGTGTTATCTCAGTGCTTAAGAAAATATTAATACTTGGTGAATTGTAAAAGTAAATATGCAAATAAACCACAAATTTAAAGCACACATGGCTTCATGCCTGAGAGGGTTAGATCCCAATGACTTGAAACTAAACATATGCACATACAATTGATGCATTTATCCAACATTTCCCAGTTGATTACAATAGCTGGAAGTACAAAAGTCAAGTCGAAAAAGAGTGTTGAAATAATCTAAGGCAGGCAGCATTTTTTTTGGGGGGGGGAGAAAAGTTTATTTCATCAACACTCAAGAAAGATTAACTTAAAACAAAAAAGACAAAGTGCTGGAGTAACTCAGCGCTCTAGAGAACACATATTTCAGGTCTTCAAATGTCACCTATCCATGTTCGCCAGAGCTGCTGCCTGGCCCAAAGAGTTACTGCCACATCTAGTGCAGTTTTTTGTGCACCATCATCTTGTTCCTTCTTTCTTCAACTTTAAGTTGGATAGAGCTCTAGGGGCTAGTGGAGTCAAGGGATATGGGGAGAAGGCACGCACGGGTTATTGATAGCGGACAATCAGCCATGATCACAATGAATGGCGGTGCTGGCTCGAAGGGCCAAATGGCCTCCTCCTGTACCTATTTTCTATGTTTTTAAGTAAAATCTGTTTCTCACTTCAGAACATATGCCAAGTGTATCTCCAGTATTTTAAGTCATATCAGCTACAGTCTAGATTAAATCCAAATGGCCAAATACTACATGCATAGATTCTGCACTGCAACTAGTAGTAAAAAAAAATTTAATGGCCAAGTATTCACATACAAGGAATTTGCCTTGGTGCTCCGCCCACAAGTAACAACATGACATACAGTGACAGTTACAAATGCCTCAGAAAACTCTAAACATTAATAATAATAATAAAACATTAACTACCGGTACTTCTCATACTTGTGAGTTTGCCGGCCTGGCTTAACCTGTTCACAGCCACTCCCAAGTATACTCGGGTCATGGTCAATAGTTGGGAAAAAGAACCTGGCAGCAAACAGGCTCATCGTAACAATTTGACAGGATAAATTCGAAGTCCCACATCAGAATGGAAAGATACAACCTAGACTGACAGTGTTAAAAGAATTAGAGACACAGTCCTTCTGACATAAGCAAGAAGCAAGAAGGTTGTGTAGCAACCCACACCAAAAATTACCCATCACATTACAGTTTGTGACCTTACTATGTGCAGAGTGTCATGTTTCCCCATGTAGCGTCAACAGTCTAAAAGGTACTAATCATCTAAAGACATGTAAAGCACTATCAGCTCGATTCATCACTGTCACAAGCTGCAACCACTCCAAAGCCTCCCATGGCACAAGATACCCATTGTTGAATTCCCTGTCTATCAATTACTGGAAGTACCACCTCCACTGCAACAGTTTCACCGAGAGCCAATTATCACTTTTGATCATCTAGGGATGAGCAATAAATGAAAAGTCAACATCCTGGATCAAATGGAGAAGCAAGCACAGGTATTAACATCAGCTTTGTACATTGAAGGACAGGTCATACAGAACAGCAGTGTAATATCAATTTGCTGCAGGAAATGTGTTAATAAACAAAATGCCAGTTTTTTCAGACAACAGCTACCAAACCATTCTTGCACCTTCTTCCTTACACAACTTGAACATTTTAAATATCAATGGGCAGCATGCATTTCTTTTAATGAATTGAAAATTATACAGTGCCCTCCATAATGTTTGGGACAAAGACCCATTATTTATTTATTTGCCTCTGTACTCCACAATTTGAGATTTGTAATAGAAACAATTGTGTTGTTAAAGTGCACATTGTCAGATTTTATTAAAGGCTATTTTTACACATTTTGGTTTCACCATGTAGAAATTACAGCTGTGATTTTACATACACACCCCCCCCCCCCATTTTAGGGCACCATAATGTTTGGTACACATGGCTTCACAGGTGTTTGTAATTGCTCATGTGTGTTTCATTGCCTCTTTAATGCAGGTGTAAGAGCTCTCAGCACCAAGCCTTTCCTCCAGTCTTACCATCACCTTTGGAAACTTTTATTGCTGTTTATCAACATTTATTTTCATCGCGGAACGGAGCTAACCCATGCCGGGGTTGCCAGAAGGTAGTGCTCTTTAAGGTGGTACTTCCATTAATTGATAGACAGGGAATTCAAGAATGGCCTTTAATCAAATCTGACAATGTGCACTTTAACACAATTTTTTCTATTACAAATCTCAAATTGTGGAGTACAGAGGCAAATAAAAAAATGATGGGTCTTTGTCCCAAACATTATGGAGGGCACTCTAGCTGGAACAGTTGAAAGGATTGGGTCCAGGAATAATTCAGCCATAAACCCATCAGAAGCAAAACACCGGGTGGCACAGCAGTAGAGCTGTCGCCTTACAGCACTTTCAGCTACCGAGACCCGGGTTGGATTCAGACTATGGGTGCTGTATGTTCTCCCCGTGACCACATGGGTTTCCACGGGGTGTGTCTGTGGTCTTTGCCAATTCATGCAATGGAGATAGCAATATGAAGAAGAACTGGTTGAGTATTCAATACCAACTGGCAGCAGTACTGGTATAGAATAGAAAGTTATTTTCCCACCTTCCGAACAGGTTGAGGTGGCATTATCCAATGTGCATCAATTATTGCACATTCTTGGCATTGACAAGTGAAAGGTTCATTCTGAGAGATCAAATCAAAAACATTTCCAGATCTTGTGAATAAACAATGCCACGTATGTGCATTTTGCATCTACTTCAAGCTGGGGAGAACATTTTAGCATTCCAATGTCATCATTTTACAATGATAAAACAGAGGGAACTATTAGTAACTTCCATTATACTAGAACATTCAAATGGAAGCCAAAATATTCTGACATTAACATTTTTTGGGCTTCAAACTATGCCATAGTACTTACAACAATTCTGAACATTAAAAGTATAACATTATTGCTTGAAAAAAGAGATACACCACAATTAGTTTGGGATTGCTGTTGATACTTGTCACTGAAACAAATATGTTGACTATCTGAATTTGAAAAGTGTTTCACTGTAAGCAGATGCATTGAGAGGACATACCGTATTTCCTGGCAATGAAGATGCTATTTTTTTTTTAACCCTAAATTAAGGCCCGAAAAATTACCTGCTTCTTGGAGACCGAAGCAGGCGTGTCTAAAGATCCTATAGCTAACAATGTTACAAAATTTTGAGATTTTAAAAAACAAGTCTGCAATTTATCCCATCAGATAAAGCATAAAAATAAGTTTAATTTGACACCTAATTCACTTTCTTGTTCCCTATTGCTTTTCCATTGACCCAACACAAAAGTTGTGATCGAGGACAGTCAAAAGCCCATAACTTTCTTAAAAATTAAAACTGAAAGACATTTTCAGTTATTATAGATTGAAGCATTCTGAAACAAATATGAAACAATCTTACTAGGATGACCTGAAATTAAAGCATATAATTAGTTACCCAATTGTAACTAATTACAAAATTCAATTACTAGATCTAAACATCTATCCATTTCTTAAGAAAATATTAGCATTTAAAGAAAAGCCTAAGTATCCAAATAACATTCACACAAGAATTCACAATATAACATGATTTTTAAATCTCATTGTTATGAATTTATAGGCCAAATGGAAGGAATTTAGTGTTTAATGCCCGTAAATTAATGGCCATTTAAATCAGCTTGCGAGTGGTATTTTCTGGAACGCAATGGATTGGAATGTTGCGGTTGCGGTGAATTTAAACCCATATCGGCAGGAAAAATACTGCTGGTTCATATAGGGACTAAATCACCGTTTCGCAACATGAAATGTTGATTAAGGTCATCTAAACGAGCATGTTTATGCGTAAAAATAAACAGCTTTCCTTTACCCGTCCCCTATGTGAAATCCGTCCCCGTTGTCGGCATTCAAGGCATTAGAAGTTAATTTTTATTTTACTCCAGCACTGAAATAGTCAGACGATTAAATTTTTTTTTTTCACATACCGGCAGTTGGAACAAAACTCCAGAGAAAGCTCGACTCCGAGAAAATATAATTCTGGAAGGCAAGGGGAAAACTGCATTTTAACCCCCCCCAAAAAGGCGCCAAAGTCGCGCACACGGCCAGAGACAGAACTGCAGCGCCACTGAAGGTATGTTTTGTAACATACCTACTATAGCGGAGCAAGATATACCATTCCTGCTAAATGCAATGGGCTGACGTGTAGTACGCAACGTGTGACTTTTTCCCCCCATCCATTTCAGTAACCCGACCCGCAGAGTAATCAACGTTGCGGGGGAAGAGTTTGTGTTAATAAATTATAATTCTGAAAATGAGAAGAGTTTTGCCAAAGAACATTTATTTTTACGAGGATGTTTCCGCACTAGTATCTTTGCTCCGCTGTGCAATCTTTGGTATGGAGACGGAAGCCAGTTACGGAAATGGGGTCGAAAATCACCCATGAATCTGCCAATGATCGTACTACTTCTTTTTCGTCGAGTGGACTATCCTGCTTGCTGTAGGATCTTTGGGTGCGTCAAACTCATTTAATGTCAGGGGCAAAATGCGACTTCATGACCACTCTGGCATCAGGAAAATCATCCGGGCTGGATCGGACTCCTTCGCGGATCGGTTGAGGCCTGCAAGTTTGACACCCTTGGCCTATAGGAAGCAGTTCAGTACAAAAGGGCAATCCAATCAGAAGCGACATGCAATCGCGTGGGGATTTTCGCCTTTTCAAACACCGGTCTAGGTAGGAGCTGTGTAAATTCTGTTTGTTTGTTTAACTCCATAAATTGTCAAACAGCAGTGATGAATTACAGGTATTATGCTTTGAAGATTCAGCTGACAGTGTTGGATTTTTCTGATTTGAAGATTAGAATGCTTTCCGCTTTGATAATCTCTAATCTTTGTTCCGTGCACAATTAAATGTTATTTTATTCTGAACGCTGAACGCTGTCTGAGCCCTATCACCGGACCGGTGTATACATTATCTGTGTTTTGCATGGGAAATGGCGGCGAATGCCTGTTTTTTTATTTTTCAAAATTTTGTGACTCAAAATGGGGGTTGAGTCTTCGATGCAGGTGCGTCTTCGTTGCCGGGACATACGGTAATACCCAATTTTCTCTCAACATATTTATGTTAAATCAACCCTGCTTGCCACTGCTAAATGCGGTGGATCTTATAAGCAAATCCCAACACTTTCAGAATTAATACTTTGGTTGTAAATGCCAAGAATCAGGAATAATTGATTCAAAATTCTGTCCTATTACTTTCTCCCATTTCTGATCCCAAAACAGTCTTCATTGGGTGAAGGAACAATTCACTTGCACTTCATCCAATTGAGTGGCACTGCATTGTGTGTTGTAAGACAAATGTAGACCAGTGGATTATTTTGCAGATTGTATCTCTGTCTAGTTAACAAGGATAAAGCCATAAAACCAGAGTAGAAATTAGGCCATTCAACCCATCCGCCATTCGATCACAGCTGATCTAGTTTCCCCTTCTCAATCCCATTCTCCTGCCTTCTTCGCATAACCTTTGATGACCCTTTTAATCAAGAAAATATCAATCTCTGCTTTAAAAATAATCAATGACTTGGCCATCGCAGCCATCTGTGGCAATGAATTCATCAGATTCACCACCCTCTAAGCTAAACAAATGCTCCTCATCCCCATTCTAAAGGTATGTCCTTCTGATACTGCTCTCTGGTCCTAGATTCTCCCGCTACAAGAAACATCCTTTTTACATTCATTCTGCCTAGATTTCACATCCACTCTGCCTTTCATCATTCAGTGGGTTTCAATGAGATTCCTCCTCATCCTAATCTCCAGCGAGTACAGGCCCAGAGCTATCAAACAAAAACCCAATTATCCACGGGACCATTCACGTAAACCCCTCTGGACCCTCTCAACACAGACACATCCTTACTCGGATATGGGAGCCCAAAAGTGCTCACAAAACTCCAAATGTGGCCCGACTAATATTTTATAGAGCCTCAGCATTACACCCTTGCTTTTATATTCTAGTCCTTTCAAAATGAATGCCAACATTGCACTTGTCTTCCAGATGTTCCAGAGCAGAACCTGCATCCTTGGCTTTCTACACTGCTCATAGATCAGCATAGGGCGGCAGTGGGTGTGTTGCTGTCTTATAGCGCCAGAGACCTGGTTTCGATCCGGACTACGGGTGCTGTCTGTTCTCCTTGAGACCACGTGGGTTTTCCCTGGGTACTCCGGTTTCTTCCAACACTCCAAAGACGTGCAGGTTTGTTCGTTAATTGGCTTCAGTAAGTTGTAAAATTGTCCCTAGTATGCAGGATAGTGTCAGTGCATTGGGTCATCGTTGGTCAGAGCAGACCCAGTGGGCCGAAGCACCTGTTTCCACGTTGCATCTCTGAAATATAAAGTCTATTAAAAGGAACAGCTTCGCCATCCACCCAGACAATCTGAAGCTCCTGGGACTTAATGATGAACTCAATCAATCAAATCAGTTTTATTCGTCACATACACATATAAGTGCCGTGAAATGAATTTGCCAGCAGCGGTAAATTAAAAAAATAAAATAAAAATACACAATAACATTTGACACAAACATCCACCACAGCATTCTTCACTATGGTGGAAGGCACAAAGTACAGTCAGTCCTCCATTGTTCACCCGTGGTCGGGGTCATAAACCTCCGCAGTCACCGCACGGGCGGCTGGATGTACAGGCCCTCTCATCGGCACACTCCATGGCCTGGAGGTACTGAATCGGCACTTTCCTGCCGGAGACTGCGGCTTCAGGATGTTGTAGGCCGCAGGAGCTCTTCTCTGGCTATCCCCAGCGAGGGAGCGCAGGCTCCGGATGGTAATTCCACGGCGCGCTCGCGGCTAGAAGCTCCGCAGACCACGGCTTCAGGACGTTATAGGGCGCGGGCCGGCGATTGGAGCTCTTCTCCGGGGATCCCCAACGAGGATCCCGGGCTCCGGACGCCGTGCCCGCGGCTAGAAACTCCGCAGACCGCGACTTCAGGATGTAACATTCTGCAGGCCAGCGATCGGAGCACTCCCTTCTGGCGACCTCGGCAAGGGCTCACCCGCTCCGCGATGAAACGACCGGGCCTGACTCCAGGAAAGGCCGCTCCAATCCATGCTGTTAGCCCACGAGGGAGGAGACATGGAAAAAGTCATCTCTCCGTGGAGGAGGCGACCAAAAGCGGTCCCCCCCCCCCCCACAAGACACACCGAGACACTAAAACAAACATTTGGAGACACAAAAAAAAGTTGAAATAATGAACACGCTGCTGGCAGGGCAGCAGTCTCACAGCACCCCCACCGACCACCTCTTCCCCTCTCAATAGTTTTATGCAACAAACCTCTCTTGTTTGTCACAACAGGTCAGATGGGGCTATCCGCTCAAGTTTTCCTCTCTCCACAGGTGGTTCCTGAACTGCAGAATATTTCCATCAACAATAGTGTTCTGGATCTCACTGTTGCAATACCTTTTTGCATTTCTTCTGCTCTCATTTATCTCCCTCCGTTTACATCTCTTGCAGGCAGATCAGCCATGATTAGCAAGGTTTCATCATCCTGCTTTTAGGATTCAATGCTCTGAAGATAGGTCTTGGACCAAAAGTGTTACTGTTGTTCTCTGCATTGATGCTGCCACTTCCAGTATTGCATTCTTTCCTTCCATATTTCCAGTGACAAGATTTTTTCCCCCTCCACTTTTAGGTTTACAAGACCGTCACCAATTTTATCTGGTAAACAACCTGAACATGTGCACAAACTGACATAATGCAAAGTCATTCCTTGATAATACCACTATAAAAGCTCATAAGTCTATTTTGGCATCCAAATATAGAGCCTAGAGAAAACACACATACACATTGCAAAGTGAGCACGGCGGGGTTGATGATAATGTCAGGGTTGATGCAGAGTGAGAGGAGGGCTATACGTTCAGAGGGGGAGAGGTTAGGGTAGATAAGGGGTTTTGATCATCATCATTGCTCTATGCATATCTTTCACTCATTTGTTCAATGTACCTTTATCCCTCGATTCCCTCTCCCCCGACTCGGTTGAAGGAAAGGTCGTAACCCAAAACGTCACTTATTCCTTTTCTCCAGAGATGCTGCCTGACTTGCTTAGTTGCTCCAGCTTTTTGCGTCTGGCCTGGTTCTTCTAATCATCTTCTCGTGCTCATGTAAAAAAAATAAATCTACCTTCCTTTCAGTAGTTTAGTTCGGAGAAACAGCTTGGAAACAGGCCCTTCGAGTCCACACCAACAAGCGATCCCAGTACACTAACACTACCACACGTGGGGCAATTTACAATCTTTCCCCAAAGCTAATTAACTTGCAAACCTGTGGTTTGTCAGAGTAATAATTAATGCTCATCTGTCTTCTCCATGGAGACGAGGCTCAGGCAGCTCTCCAGAGCATTCAGGCCATTCATAATCTAGGAATTCTGCAATTGCATAATAGAGTCTTACAGCATGGAAACAGGCCCTTTGGCCCAACTTTCCCACCCCAGCCAACATGTCCCATCTATACAAGCCCCACTTACCTGCATTTGGCCCACATCCCTCTAAACCGGTCCTATCCATGTACCTGCAAATATATCTTAAAGCGTTGCGATAGTACCCGCCTCACTTACCTCTGGCAGCTCGTTCCATACACCTACCATCCTCTATGTGAAAAAGTTACCCCTTAGAATCTTATTAAATCTTTCCCCCTTCACATTAATCCTATGTTATCTGGTTATATTTTCCCCAACTCTGGACAAGATACTGTGCTTCTTTCTACCCAATTTATTCCTCTCACGATTTTATAATCAAGCTGCCACCAAAATCAAAATTTAGAGATGGGAATCTGGATTTGCCACTGTGGCGCCAATTATAAAACCTATACTGCTTTCCTGACCAAATAATTTTGTGGGAAAACCATGGGCCTTGCTCTTTTGCAATGCAGAGTTTAACACCCCAGGCAATTCTAACAGGTTTTCCCCAAACATCTATTATCACATAAAAAAGATTTACATTTACTCCAAAAGATTACATTAAAAAATGTTGATTTTCATGCTTTTATGAAAAAAATGTGGAAGAGCAAGTAATGTATTTCTAGTCTGTGCAATTGACATCAAGATGGAGAAGCAAGATTATCTGAAGTGTACAGCATTAAATTAGTAGTTAAACTAAATTACTGATGTTTGGAATTGTCATTACCACAAACATCCACTCACCAACAGAAGATTATAGGATTTTACTTTTCAAATTTTGATCTTGAGCACAGAGGGTTTTTAAATTAGAATGCGGAAAATTTGGCTTACTTTGCTTTTCTTAAAATGTTACAGATCAAAATAGCTCAGATTGTGAACCAAAGTCGATTAAAACGTTACCAACAACAACTGGTGAATTTTAAACTAGAGACATACACAAAGTTCTGGAGCACCGCAGCGGGCTAGGCAGCATTTCTGGAGAATAGGATGGGTGACGTTTCAGGTCGGAACCCTTAAACGCCACCCATCTTTTTTTCCTCCAGAGATGTTGCCTGACCCGCTGAGTTACTCCAGCACTTTGTGTCTATCTATCTTTGGTATAAACTACCATCTGCAGTTTCTCCCTACACACAATTTTAACCTAAATTGCATTTAAGAGATAAGCATGCAGACATTCAGAGGGCACAAGATCAACTGTAGATAGAAAATACAAGGGATGCAGATGCGGGTTTACACAAAAACAAAGTGCTGGAGTAGCTCAGTGGGTCAGACAGGACTTCTGGAAAACATGGATAGATGATGTTTTGAGTTGGTGAACATTCCGACTGCATATGGGTGGAGGTGGTGAACATATGCATCTAACATTGCTCAATGTTCACCCTGCACTCAAATTTACTTGGACCATCCCAAACACCTCCCTAGCCTTTCTTGATCTCAGTCTCCATCACAAGAAATAGACTATTGACTGATGTCTATTACAACCCTCCTGACTCCCACAACTATCTCGACTACACTTCCTCACACCCTACTTCCTGCAAAGACTCTATCCCCTATTCCTCCGTGTACGCCGCATCTGCGCCCACGATGAGGTGTTCCATACGAGAACATCCGAGATGTCCTCATTCTTTGGGGAATGGGGGTTCCCCTCTCCCCATCAAAGATGAGGCCTTCATTCAGGTCTCCTCAGTACTCTGCAGCTCCGCCTTTGCTTCCCATCCCCCTAGTCGCAACAGAGACAGAGTCCCTAGTCCTTACCTTCCACCCCATCAGCCTTCACATACAACACATAATCATCCGAAATTTCCAACAGGATCCCACCACAAGCCACATTTTCCCCATCTCCACCTCTTTCCGCCTTCAGCAGAGACCGTTCCCTCCGCAACTCCCTGGTTAACTTACCCCTTCCCACCCCCTCCCCAAGTACCTTCCCCTGCAACCACACAAGATGCAACACCCGTCGCTATACCGTCTCCCTCGACTGTCCAGGGACCCCAACAGTCTTTTCATGTTGGGCAGAGGTTCACTTGCACCTCCTCCAACCTCATCTACTGTATCCATTGTTCAAGAAGCGGACTCTTATACATCGGCAAGGCCAAAAGCAGACTGGGTGATCGTTTCACGGAACACCTTCGCTCAATCCGCGTGAACCAACCTGATCTCCCGGTTGCTGGACACTTTAATTCTCCTTTCCATTCCTACACGGACCTTTCTGTCCTCGGTCTCTTTCATTGTCAGAGTGAGGCTAAACGTAAATTGGAGGAACAGCATCTCATATTTCACTTGGGCAGCTTACAGTACAGTGGTATGAATATTGATTTCTCATTTCAGGTAGCCTCGGCATTCCCTCTCTCCCTATCCCTCCCCGTCACACTAGCTTCTAATTTTCACTACAGCCAGTTTCCTTTATCAGCGTATTTTTTTTTACATATCTTTCATTTATTGTTCTTTATCGCTCCGCATCACCGTCTATATCTTTAGTTTCCCTTATCCCCGACCAGTCTGAAGAGGAGTCTCGACCCAAAACGTCACCCATTCCTTCTCTCCAGAGATGCTGCCTGTCCCGCCGAGTTACTCCAGCTTTGTGTCTATCTTCGTCTTAAAGGTCATCTAGTGTATGGAGACGTGTTCCACCCCACCTTAAGGACACCAATCATAAATTCCTTGTGGCAAGTGACTCATCCATAACCCCTAATCTAATTTCCTTTTTAGAAAAGCTTTTTCTTAAAATTTCTTTTTTTTTTTTCAAACAGACAAAATTACTTTCGAACCTGTAATTTGCATGCAGCACAACATTTAATGAAGTTCTAAAAAAAGTATTTAAACCAAATGTAATTCATTTTACATGACTGGAATTAGATCTTTTACCTCAAGATTAATGTTTTCTACTTGCAGCTGGGATTGAGACATGCACCAATAAATCAATGAAACAATATAGTTGTTCTGCATCCCAGAGAAATAGAATCCATTTAGGTTGTTCAAGCTGTCAAAAGGATAGTTACCCCCTTGGAATTTAAAAGCAACAGTACCAACAGTATCTCTAGTTTAGTTTATTGTCACGTGTACAGTGGTAGGGAAATGCTTTTGCTGTGTGCTAACCAGTCAGTAGAAAGACAACACATAATTACAACCGAGTCTGCCACAGTGTACAGATGAGATACATGATACAGGGAACAATGTTTAGTGCAAGATAAAGTCCAGTAAAGTCAGATTACAGATAGCCCAAGGGTCTTCAAAGAGATACGCTCTTAGGATCGCTTGCTAGTTGGCGATAGGATGGTATAACTGCTGGATAGTAGCTGGGAAGAAGCTGTCCCCGAATCTGGAGGTGTGTTTTCACACTTCTGTATCTCTTGCCCGATGGGAGAGAAGAGAAGAGGGAGTGACCAGGGTGAAACTAGTCCTTGATTATCCTGGTGGCCTTGCCGAGACAGGAGGAAATGTAGATGGAGTCAATATGAGGTTGGTTTGTGTTAGTGTCTGGGCTGTGTCTTTGCAATTTCTTACACCAGCATGACACTATCTGGTGCAAGTGAACATAGAAAATAGATGCAGGAGGCAGCCATTCGGTCCTTCGAGCCAGCACCACCATTCATTGCGATCATGGCTGATCGTCCCCTATCAATAACCAGTGCCTGCCTTCTCCCCATATCCCTCGACTCCACTAGCCCCTAAAGCTCTAATCCATCCAGTGACTTGGCCTCCACTGCCCTCTGTGGCAGGGAATTCCATAAATTCACAACTCTCTGGGTGAAAACGTTTTTTCTCACCTCAGACTTAAATGACCTCCCCTTTATTCTAAAACTGTGGCCCCTGGTTCTGGACTCGCCCAACATTGGGAACATTTTTCCTGCATCTAGCTTGTCGTGTCCTTTTATAATTTTATATGTTTCTATAAGATTCCCCCTCATCCTTCTAAACTCCAGTGAATACAAGCCTAGTGTTTTCAATCTTTCCTCATACAACAGTCCTGCCATCCCAGGGATCAATCTCGTGAACCTACGCTGCACTGCCTCAATCACAAGGATGTCCTTCCTCAAATTAGGAGACCAAAACTGTACACAATACTCCAGATGTGGTCTCACCAGAGCCCTATACAATTGCAGATGAACCTCTTTACTCCTATACTGAAATCCTCTTGTTATAGAAACATAGAAAATAGGTGCAGGAGTAGGCCATTTGGCCCTTCGAGCTTGCACCGCCATTCAATATGATCATGGCTGATCATCCAACTCTGTATCCCTTACCTGCCTTCTCTCCATACCCCCTGATCCCTTTACCCACAAGGGCCATATCTAAGGGTACACAAAAGGCTGGAGAAACTCTGCGGGTGCAGCAGCATCTAAGGAGCGAAGGAGATAGGTCTGAAGAAGAGTTTCGGCCTGAAACTTTGCCTAACTCCCTCTTAAATACAGCCAATGAACTGGCCTCAACTACCTTCTGTGGCAGAGAATTCCAGAGATTCACCACTGTGTGAAAAATGTTTTTCTCATCTCGGTCCTAAAAGATTTCCCCCTTATCCTTAAACTGTGACCCCTTGTCCTGGACCTCCCCAACATCGGGAACAATCTTCCTGCATCTAGCCTGTCCAACCCCTTAAGAATTTTGGACGTTTCTATAAGACTCCCCCCTCAATCTTCTAAATTCTAGCAAGTACAAGCAGAGTCTATCCAGTCTTTCTTCATATGAAAGTCCTGACATCCCAGGAATCACTGGTGAACCTTCTCTGTACTCCCTCTATGGCAAGAATGTCTTTCCTCAGATTTGGAGACCAAAACTGTATGCAATACTCTAGGTGTGATCTCACCAAGACCCTGTACAACTGCAGTAGAACCTCCCTGCTCCTATACTCAAATCCTTTTGCTATGAATGTTAACATACCATTCGCTTTCTTCACTGCCTGCTGCACCTGCATGCCTACTTTCAATGACTGGTGTATCATGACACCTAGGTCTCGTTGCATCTCCCCTTTTCCTAATCGGCCACCATTCAATTAATAGTCTACTTTCCTGTTTTTGCCACCAAAGTGGATAACCTCACATTTATCCACATTATACTGCATCTGCCATGCATTTGCCCACTCACCCAGCCTATCCAAGTCACCTTGCAGCCTCCTAGCATCCTCCTCACAGCTAACTGCCCCCCCAGCTTAGTGTCATACGCAAACTTGGAGATGTTGCATTCAATTCCCTCATCCAAATCATTAATATATTGTAAATAGCTGGGGTCCCAGCACTGAGCCTTGCGGTACCCCACTAGTCTCTGCCTGATATTCTGAAAAGGACCCGTTTACTCCTACTCTTTGCTTCCTGTCTGCCAGCCTGTTCTCTACCCACATCAATACTGAACCCCCAATACCGTGTGCTTTAAGTTTGTATGCTAATCTCTTATGTGGGACCTTGTCGAAAGTCTTCTGAAAGTCCAGATATAACACATCCACAGGTTCTCCCTCATCCACTCTACTAGTTACATCCTCAAAAAAATTATATAAGATTCGTCAGACATGATTTACCTTTCATAAATCCATGCTGATTTTGTCCAATGATTTCACCGCTTTCCAAATGTGCTGCTATCCCATCTTTAATAACTGACTCTAGCAGTTTCCCAACTACCGATGTTAGACTAACTGGTCTATAATCCCCCGTTTTCTCTCTCCCTCCCTTTTTAAAAAGTGGGGTTACATTAGCTACCCTCCAATCCTCAGGAACTACTACAAAATCTAAAGAGTTTTGAAAAATTATCACTAAGGCATCCACTATTTCTGGGGCTACTTCCTTAAGTACTCTGGGATGCAGCCTATCTGGCCCTGGGGATTTATCAGCCTTTAATCTATTCAATTTACCCAACACCACTTCCCGGTTAACCTGGATTTCACTCAGTTCTCCACATCATTTGACCCGCGATCCCCTGCTATTTCCGGTAGATTATTTATGTCTTCCTTAGTGAAGACAGAACCAAAGTACTTATTCAATTGGTCTGCCATGTCCTTGTTCCCTATGATCGATTCACCCGTTTCTGACTGCAAGAGACCTACATTTGTTTTAACTAATCTTTTTCTCTTCTCATATCGATAAAAACGTTTGCAGTCAGTTTTTATGTTCCCTGCCAGTTTTCTTTCATAATCTATTTTCCCTTTCCTAATTAAGCCCTTTGTCCTCCTCTGCTGGACTCTGAATTTCTCCCGGTCCTCTGGTAGGCTGCTTTCTCTGGCTAATTTGTACGCTTCATCTTTTGTTTTGATACTATCCCTGATTTCCCATGTTATCCACGGACGCACTACCTTCCCCGATTTATTATTTTGCCATACTGGAATGAACAATTGTAGTTCATCCATGCAGTCTTTAAATGCCTTAAAGAAGGTTATGAAGGCCAACATTCCATTAGCTTTCTTCACTGCCTGTTGTACCTGTAAGCCAACTTGCAGTGACTGGTGTACAAGGACGCCCAGGTCTCACTGCACCTCCACCATACCTAACCTAACCCTTTCACAGTGGCATCTAGCCCCATACAGTGTCTGGATACAATTAAGTGTTTGAGTATTCAGAATCAAGTTTTATTCCATGTACTGACTGATCAGTTCTTATTCATACAACCCTTACTGAGTATAGACAGATTTTTGAAGCTTCCCATTTCAGAGTTTAAGACAATTACTTGCTTCTGATTATTTCCCAGGCAACGCAAACCTTGTTATCTCTTACTATTGAGATGACCATTGTTCTATATTGCCAATCCGAAACACTTTCTTTTGATAATGGCAAAAGTTCACCTTCCAACTGCTGCTGATGATCGATAATCAGTTTTTTTAAATACATCTTTAGACTTTAGAGATGCAGCACGGAAACAGGCCCTTCTGCCCACCGACTCGTGCTGACCATCGTTCATCCCATACACTAGCATCCACCAGGGACAATTATTTGTTTTATAATACGCAAATAAACCTACACATCTTTGGGATGTGGGGAAGATGCTGGAATCAATTGTAAAAGATGAAATAGCAGCACATTTGGATAGCAGTAGCACGATCGGTCCGAGTCAGCATGGATTTACGAAGGGGAAATCATGCTCCATTAATCTTCTAGAATTTTTCTGAGGATGTAACTAGGAAAATTGACAAGGGAGAGCCAGTGGATGTAGTGTACCTCGACTTCCAGAAAGCATTTGATAAGGTCCCACATAGGAGATTTATGCGCAAAATGACAGGACATGGTATTGGGGGTAGGGTACTGACATGGATAGAAAATTGGTTGGCAGACAGGAAACAAAGAGTGGGGATTAACAGGTCCCTTTCAGAATGGTAGGCAGTGACTAGTGGGGTACCACAAGGCTAGGTGTTTGGACCACAACTATTTACAATATAAATTAGTGATTTAGATGAAGGGATTGCAAGTAACATTAGCAAATTTGCAGATGACACAAAGCTGGGTGGCAGTGTGAGCTGTGAGGAGGATGCTATGAGGATGCAGGGCGACTTGAACAGGTTGAGCGAGTGGGCAAATGCATTGCAGATGCAGTAAAGTGAGGTTATCCACTTTGGTGACAAAAACAGGAAGGCAGATTATTATCTGAATGGCGTCAAGTTGGGAAAAGGGGAAGTACAACGAGATCTGGGATCCTTGTTCATCAGTCACTGAATGTAAGCATGCAGGTACAGCAGGCAGTGAAGAAAGCGAATGGCATGTGGGCCTTCATAACAAGACGAGTTGAGTATAGAAGCAAAGAGGTCCTTCTGCAGTTGTACAGGGCCCTAGTGCGACCACACCTGATGTATTTTTGTTCTCCAAATTTGAGGAAGGTAATTCTTGCGATGCCATTCTTGCTATTGCTAGGGAGTGCAGCGTAGGTTCGCGAGGTTAATTCCCGAGATGGCGGGACTGTCATTTGTTGATAGAATGGAGCGGCTGGGCTTGGAATTTAGGATGAGAGGGGATCTTATTGAAACATAAGATTATTTGGGTTTGGACACAGGAAACATGTTCCCGATATTGGGGGAGTCCAGAACCAAGGGACACAGTTAAAGGATAAGGGGCAAGCCATTTAGAATGGACACGAGGAAAAACTTTTTCACACAGAGGGTTGTGAATATGTTGAATTCTCTGCCTCAGATGGCAGTGGAAGTCAATTCTCTGTATGCTTTCAAGAGAGAGTTGGATAGAGCTCTTAAAGCTTCTATTTCCCAAGCCGCTGAGGAATGTTCACCCGACGCCGGAGTTCCAGCTTTCTGGCAAAGAGGGCCTGAAAACATCGGACTGGCTGCGGAGGCCACAAATAGGCCCCGACCTCGGGTGTTTCACAGAGGAAGAGGACTAAACTTTGATGCCTTTCCCCACAGTGGAAAATTTTGATTCTGTTGTGGGGGGACGTTCATGTTGAATTAAATAACGTGTTGTGTAATTTTTCTTATTTTTAATTTTTTCTATGGATGTACGGAAACATTATTATTTCTTTTATGTAAAGCACTTTGGTTTCAACGCGAGTTGATTTAAACGTGCTATATAAATAAAATGTACTTACTTACAGACAGCGGAGTCAGGGGATATGGGGAAAAGGCAGGAACGGGGTACTGAGTGTGGATGATCAGCCATGCTCACAGTGAATGGCAGTGAATTGAAGGGCCGAATGGCTTAGGAATAGCACTTATTGTCCTATTGAAACCGGAGAAAACCCATGCGGTCACAGGGAGAACATACAAACTTCATACAGACAGCACCCGTAGTCAAGATCGAACCCAGGTCTCTGGCGCTGTAAGGCAACAACTCTACCGCTGCACCACCGTGTCACTTAATCTCTGGACTACTAATTTGTTTACCAGCAAGATGGATATATATCCAAATAGAGCCAGTGAGAAAGATTAGGCAAAATATTCAGCGTAGGATTTCAAAACTGCCCAAGATGCAACTGTAATACTAGTCAATATATTACTAGCTCTCAAAACGTGGGGAAATTAGACTGCTCAGCAACATAAAATAGAACCTAAACTCTTATTTTATCCCCAAATCTTTAGTTGCTGGTGACAATATTCTGCACCCTTTCTGACCAGGAACTACACAACTACACTGACCAGGAACAATGGTACACTTGGTAACTGAATCGTTGAAGTGAATAAATGACAACATGTCTCTTACAAGCTGCAATTGCAGAGGAAGACTCAATCTGGAAAACCTCCAAATTTAGTGTTGCATCAACACAATCAAGGTGAAGCAGCACTAACAGGATTATGCTGGAATTTTGGTTCTGGTACAACAAAGTGCAGCATCAGAAGTGCAGTACTACCACGTCATCACTCTCAACACAGACTAGATTTGGAGCACGTAGTTTACTACTTGGCAATGAACAATCCCACTTTAAAACAATGCAATATTGCACACCAACTAATTTAACTCTACCGTTATCTACTTGAATTTAAAAAGCTCACACCAGTTGCTTTAAAGTTTAAAGCATCGATAGCAAGGCCAAGAGGATTTTTATAAATATTGGTGGATGCAACCATTTGACTTCTGACTTTAGGGATACAACGCGGAAACAGGCCCTTCGGCCCACTGAGTCCGCACAGACTAGCAATCACCCCGTACACTACCACTATCGTCCACACGTGGGACAATTTTACCAAAGCTGTTGAACCCACAAACCTGTACGTCTTTGGAGTCTTCTGCCGTCAAAAGGGGTAGAATACAAAAATGCATTGTAATCTGCTATTTATTCAAGGGCATTTGAATCGGACAGCGTTAGTTCAAAATAATTAACAGGATTCATTTGCTACCCAGAAGGAATCAAGAACAAGGTGGCACACTTCCAAGATTACTAATAGGTGGAAATTCATCCTTTCACAAAAGGTGTGGATCTAGAACTAGACTTAGACAGTTATTTACTGAGTGCTCTCACTCACAATTGCTCATGCATTCCATGGCATTTTATCCAGGATCTTTCAGATTTAGGGAAAATAAGGACCTAATTCTACACCTTAATTCTGTCTGAAGCCCTTCACCAAATTTTAATAAACCAAGCTGTCAGCTTGGTATTTAGGCATCCCCCCAAGTTTTATCCATTACTGACATTTGAAATGCAGTATAGCATTTATCATTTATCCCTAAAGTGCTGGTTTAACTTACAATCCTCCAAAATCTATTAAGATTTGAGACTTCAAATTGGCTCCAACATCATTGTTCATCATTATTAATATTTCTCAAGATTCTTTTATTTACTCAACAGGATGCATTTTACCCAATTTACCATACAATTTTCTTTACACTGATTTACCATCTCAGAAGCCTCAAATCATGCTCCGAAAGGATTTACACCCTCAGGCCAATTGATCCTTTTAGGAAAAAGAATTTGATATACCCAAAAAAAAAAGTAATTGCTCCCCCTACCATCTTCAAGTCACTCGATCCCTCCACCTTCGCATTCCACAAAGTTGAGCATTCTTCTGCATTTAATCCACAGGATGCATTGGTCCCACACATTATTTTATTCCCTCAAATCAGACTCTTCCTAATCCTGGATCAGTTATCTCAGCCAATATACTTCAACTTCTTGATCAGACTTTATTGTTGATCTTAATATTTACTGTTATCTTTCCCACTCAATTTGTTATTCATTGCTCTATAACTGCCCTTGCACAACTGCCCAATAAATTAAATGGTATACTCATTAAATAAAAAGAAAACTCCCAATAACATTATTTATGTTACTGCTTATAAAGCAAACAAGGGAGCCATTGAAAAGTTAAGAGTTGGTTTAAGGAAGCCATTTTGACTATTCAATAAAGTGATTTACTTTTCCATTTTAACCCATTTCTTAGCAAGTGCCATTTTTCCATGACTGCTTTTTGACCTTCACATCTTCAGCTCAGGTGATTTATACCTTGCATCTCTTTTAGTTCTTTAATTTATCCATCACTAGACCAAGTGGGTCCCTGTCCAACGGGAGGCCTGGTCCCCCAACGCAACCCACTCCCTAACGCAATATTCCACCATTCACCCGTTCCCCCCCCTCCCCCAACGCAATATTGCACCACTCACACATAGCCCCCAACTGCGCAGGCACGGCTCATTTCCCCATATCCCCCAGCACTCCCTCCCCTCACCTCCTCCCCAGATCCCTCCCTCACCTCCTCCCCAAATCCCTCCCTCACCTTGCCCCTACCCTCAGTCACTCTTCCCCCCTCCATAACTCCTCTCGCAACCCCCCCATCCCTCTATCCACCACTATCCCTCCCACACTGCCCTCTATTCCCCACCTTCCCCCACTACCCCTCCTCTCCCTCTATTCCCCTTGTCCCCCTCTCTCTTCCTCAATCCCCCCAGGATCTTTTCCCTCTCCTCCTTCCCTCCCCCAATTCTCCCCACCCACATTCATCCCCTCCCTCCATAAAAAGCAGCATCTGCTGGTCCTTCCTCCACAGGTCATTCATTGTTAGCTGCGGTTCAGATCCCGTTGACTCGTAGCGCTGTCGCATACCGCTTTTGCGCAAATAGAAAAACTGCACAAACTGGAAGAGCACAAGTTTTAGTTATGTTTAGATGAATCCACTTGCAAGCTCCCGACTTCCATCCCCTTACATTCATTTCCCCCATTTTAATTTATTATTGTTCAAGAAGGAACTGCAGATGCTGGAAAACCGAAGGTAGACAAAAGTGCTGGAAAAACTCAGCGGGTGCGGCAGCATCTACGGAACGAAGGAAATGGGCAACGTTTCTGGCCGGAACCCTTCTTCATACTATTTTTGTTCTCCTTTTAGGGCAGCTAAATTTACCACAGGCTATTTTTCATTCAATTCCCCAAATTTCTTTTTCCATTAATGAGCTGGAAAGGCACATATAGGTTAGCCCGGGGAGTGGTGGCCAATTTTCTCCCACAACTGTTGGGGTTTTTACAATGTTGCGGTAGTCTTGTGGCTATTCATATCAATATACTTTTAAAACTGTGCGTGTGCGTGGATGTATGTATGTGTTATTTTGCAAGTGAAACGCATCTCCTTGAAAACCAGACGCTAAAATGCAGAGATTTTACAATTTCGGTAGGGATTTAACTTATGAGCTCAGAAATCCACTCCTTGGTCAATTATTTCCCTAGATTTTGAATAAAATTGATCACAAAACTCAATTTTTAAAATATCGTCACAATGCCCACAATCCAGGCCCACCTGCATCCAGGCCCCACCCTCTCTCTCCTCCTTCTCTCCTCCTCCTCTCCACCCCCCCCCCCCCCCCGCCCTTCTGTCTGCATCTCCCCATTCTCTCTCTGCCCTCACTCTCTACCACCCCCCCCCCAACACCGATAGGGCGGTTATGGGGTAAAAGGAACAAATTAATAATATTAATATAATATTAAGGGGGTAGTTAGTGTGTGTGGGGGTGGTTAGTGTGTGTGAGGGCACATGCCACCCCACCCCCCACAAACATGCACTTGGTCTAGTATCTATTAAAACTCTGTGTGTATGTGGATTTTTACAATTTCGGTAGGAATTTAACTTAGGATTTCATAAATCCACTCCTCTCTAAATACAGTCCATTATTTCCCCAGATTTTGAATAAAATTGTTCACAAAACATCAAAAAATAAATAAATCAAACTGCTGCACGAGTCACAGTTCCACCTCACAGATGTCCAATCACAATGGATCTCATTTACATATATGACATCACAATGGGCAAGGGTGGGAGATTGGAACCTTCACATGGTCCCATGAAACCAAACTCCTGCACGAGTCAGTGCCATCTCACGCCACCGCTGCCCAGCTGCTGACGTTACAATAACAGTTAAATTTTTACATCTTCTGGTAGAACCTTTCCCTATGATTTCAAAAATCAAATCCTCTATACATTTGGTCAATTATTTCCAGAGATATTTACTAAAATTTATCATCAAACTAACATTAAAAAAAAACTAGACTAAGTGGGACCCGTTGGGTCCCAGCTTCACGCAGGGAGGGCTGGTCCCCCAATGCAATATTCCACCTCTCCACCAATTCCAATATTGCTGGCCAGTGGGGGGGGGGGGGGCTTCCTGGAGCACTAGTATGCTTGTTGTGAGTCAAAGGGACTGGTTTCCAGAGGGACATTGTGGGCGAATGGATTCTTGGGCAATAGAGACGCTTTTTGCAACCAATGTAGAACCAATAGAGACACTTTTTGCAACCATTTTAGAACCAATAGAGACACTTTGTGCAACCATTTTAGAACCAATAGATACTTGTGCAAGCATTTAGAACCAATAGACACTTTCTGCAAGCATTTTAGAAACAATAGACACACTTTCTGTAAGCATTTTAGAACCAATAGACACTTTCTGCAAGCATTTTAGAACCAATACACACTTTTTGCAAGCATTTATAGAACCACATTAAGGGCCCTCATAGTTGAGTAGACATGTGTTCAGTGCTGTTCAGAGCTCAGAGAGACGTGACCATCTGGCTTCCTCCATCTTGCAGAGACTGAGTGAGGCACACTACTTCCTGGTTTTATGGTCCCTCCCCCTCCCTCCAGCAGGGGCAGCAGAGAGAATCGCGATTTTAAAAAAAATTACTATCTCTCTGATTTTTCATCGATGGAAAAATCTTCTGGTCCAGGAAGGCGGAGGGGGGCTCCGAGCGACCTGGCCAAAATTGACTGGCCGCAGGTGCCGGCGCTCTCTCTGAAATCACACCACAGTGAGCCAAAAGCGGCAAGATCAGACCTTTAGTAATATAGATATTAAGGTTGCCCAGCTGCTGACCTCACAATGCCTTTGCACCTGGCCCACCTGTTTCCTGGCCCCGCCCGGCCCCCCAGCCTGCCTGGTGGCCCCGCCCGCTGAACTCACAATGCCTTTGCACCTGGGGTTACACAAAAAGCTGGAGAAACTCAGCGGGTGTGCAGCAGCATCTAAGGGGCGAAGGAGATAGGCGACGTTTCGGGTCGAGACCTTCTTCAGACTGGTCAGGGATCAGGGAAACGAGAGATATAAACAGTGATGTGAGAGATAAAGAACAATGAATTAAAGATATGCAAAAAAGTATTGATGATAAGGGAAACAGGCCATTGTAAGCTGTTTGTGGTGTGAAAATGAGAAGCTAGTGCAACTGGGGAGGTGGGGGGGGGGGGGGGGGGGGGGGAGGGGGGGGGAGATGGAGAAGGAATGTCAGGGCCCGAGGGCTGAGGGAGAGGTGGGGAGGGGTGGGGGCAGTCTGGGTTAACAGAATTGAGAAAATTCAATGTTTAAAGCCCAGAGGATGCAGACTCCCCAAGCGGAATATGAGGTGCTGTTCCTCCAACTTGCGGGTGTTGCTCACTCTGGCCATGGAGGAGGCCCAGGACCGAGAGGTCGGATACGGAATGGGAGGGGGAGTTGAAGTGCTGAGCCAACGGGAGGTCGGGTTGGTTATTGCGGACCGAGCGGGGAGGTGTTCGGCGAAACGATCGCCCAGCCTCCGCTTGGACCAACTGCTTCTTGGCCCTGTCCCAGTTTGCCCCCCACCCAGCCTGCCAGGTTTGTTGATTCCATTGAATTTAACCGAATTATTTCTCACTTATCACTAATTCTTAACATTAACTTTTTCATTTGAAAGACAGTTTTAAAAAAAAAATTGCTGTCCTCATTGACAGAGTGTGAGTGTGTGCGCGCACGTTCCCTTGAATTACAGCGCTGCCGACAGCTTTCGTGCATGAGAAGCGAACGCTTCATTTCCAGAACATTCTGAACGCGTGACACACTGTTGCATTTCGCTCTGTCTTCCCCCCCCTTCGCTCCCAAACCCCCTTCACTTGGTCCTCTCCCCACCCTCCCCCTCTCACCCCTCCACCCCCCCCCCCCCCTCCGTCTGTCTCTTGCCCCTTTCTCTGTCTCTCCCCATTCTCTCGGCCCTCACTCTCTACCCCCCCCCCCCCACTACTCTCTCGACGCACCTGCGAGTTGGGGGGGGCTGTCCGT
>OY740799.1:41859365-41979713 GCA_963514005.1 Raja brachyura | reverse complement strand
CAAAAATCAAATCCTCTATACATTTGGTCAATTATTTCCAGAGATATTTACTAAAATTTATCATCAAACTAACATTAAAAAAAAACTAGACTAAGTGGGACCCGTTGGGTCCCAGCTTCACGCAGGGAGGGCTGGTCCCCCAATGCAATATTCCACCTCTCCACCAATTCCAATATTGCTGGCCAGTGGGGGGGGGGGGGGGGGGGGGGGGGGGGGGCTTCCTGGAGCACTAGTATGCTTGTTGTGAGTCAAAGGGACTGGTTTCCAGAGGGACATTGTGGGCCGAATGGATTCTTGGGCAATAGAGACGCTTTTTGCAACCAATGTAGAACCAATAGAGACACTTTTTGCAACCATTTTAGAACCAATAGAGACACTTTGTGCAACCATTTTAGAACCAATAGATACTTGTGCAAGCATTTAGAACCAATAGACACTTTCTGCAAGCATTTTAGAAACAATAGACACACTTTCTGTAAGCATTTTAGAACCAATAGACACTTTCTGCAAGCATTTTAGAACCAATACACACTTTTTGCAAGCATTTATAGAACCACATTAAGGGCCCTCATAGTGAGTAGACATGTGTTCAGTGCTGTTCAGAGCTCAGAGAGACGTGACCATCTGGCTTCCTCCATCTTGCAGAGACTGAGTGAGGCACACTACTTCCTGGTTTTATGGTCCCTCCCCCTCCCTCCAGCAGGGGCAGCAGAGAGAATCGCGATTTAAAAAAAAAATTACTATCTCTCTGATTTTTCATCGATGGGAAAAATCTTCTGGTCCAGGAAGGCGGAGGGGGGCTCCGAGCGACCTGGCCAAAATTGACGGCCGCAGGTGCCGGCGCTCTCTCTGAAATCACACCACAGTGAGCCAAAAGCGGCCAAGATCAGACCTTTAGTAATATAGATATTAAGGTTGCCCAGCTGCTGACCTCACAATGCCTTTGCACCTGGCCCACCTGTTTCCTGGCCCCGCCCGGCCCCCCAGCCTGCCTGGTGGCCCCGCCCGCTGAACTCACAATGCCTTTGCACCTGGGGGTTACACAAAAAGCTGGAGAAACTCAGCGGGTGCAGCAGCATCTAAGGGGCGAAGGAGATAGGCGACGTTTCGGGTCGAGACCTTCTTCAGACTGGTCAGGGATCAGGGAAACGAGAGATATAAACAGTGATGTGGAGAGATAAAGAACAATGAATGAAAGATATGCAAAAAAGTATTGATGATAAGGGAAACAGGCCATTGTAAGCTGTTTGTGGTGTGAAAATGAGAAGCTAGTGCAACTGGGGAGGTGGGGGGGGGGGGAGATGGAGAAGGAATGTCAGGGCCCGAGGGCTGAGGGAGAGGTGGGGAGGGGGCAGTCTGGGTTAACAGAATTGAGAAAATTCAATGTTTAAGCCCAGAGGATGCAGACTCCCCAAGCGGAATATGAGGTGCTGTTCCTCCAACTTGCGGTGTTGCTCACTCTGGCCATGGAGGAGGCCCAGGACCGAGAGGTCGGATACGGAATGGGAGGGGGAGTTGAAGTGCTGAGCCAACGGGAGGTCGGGTTGGTTATTGCGGACCGAGCGGAGGTGTTCGGCGAAACGATCGCCCAGCCTCCGCTTGGACCAACTGCTTCTTGGCCCTGCCCAGTTTGCCCCCCACCCAGCCTGCCAGGTTGTTGATTCCATTGAATTTAACCGAATTATTTCTCACTTATCACTAATTCTTAACATTAACTTTTCATTTGAAAGACAGTTTAAAAAAAAAATTGCTGTCCTCATTGACAGAGTGTGAGTGTGTGCGCGCACGTTCCCTTGAATTACAGCGCTGCCGACAGCTTTCGTGCATGAGAAGCGAACGCTTCATTTCCAGAACATTCTGAACGCGTGACACACTGTTGCATTTCGCTCTGTCTTCCCCCCCCTTCGCTCCCAAACCCCCTTCACTTGGTCCTCTCCCCACCCTCCCCCTCTCACCCCTCCACCCCCTCCGTCTGTCTCTTGCCTCTTTCTCTGTCTCTCCCCATTCTCTCGGCCCTCACTCTCTACCCCCCCCCCCCCCCACTACTCTCTCGACGCACCTGCGAGTTGGGGGGGCTGTCCGTCAGTGGATAGGGCGGTTATGGGGTAAAAGGAGCAAATTAATAATATTAATAAAGTTGGGGGGGGCTGTCCGTCAGTGGATAGGGCGGTTATGGGGTAAAAGGAGCAAATTAATAATATTAATAAATCAAGAGGGTAGTTAGCATGTATGCGGGGGGGTAGTTGGGGGAACAGACCCAACGGGTCTGCACTTGGTCTAGTAACAAGTAAAACCAGTTTATTAATTTCAAAAGCTTTATTCCGAGTTAAAATATATAAAACAAAAAAAAGCAATACATAGTGTCTATAAATTCAATATTGCTACTGTTACATGCAGTAATTTTAGCAACTCCCATTTTCCTAAAAAATGTAGCATAATTGCCGCTGACTAGTTTAGAGATCCAGTGTGAAAATAGGCCCTTCAGCCCATCAAGTCTACAAGTGGGAAGTGCACAACTGCTCAGCAAGTGAAGATATACAAGTATGTACATATGCAAAATATAACAAAAGCAAGCATTAAAATGTTATTTTCAATTGAGGGAAAAGTAAAAGATGGTAAATTTGACTGAAAAAAAAAAAAATGTTTGTTTAGTGCCAGGTCTGCCTCGTGACCCTTTTGCTGATAGGGAGAACAACAATCAGCTGGTGCAGGCCATGCTGCCTCGAGCTTGCCCTGACACCCAACAAGCGGTGGCTGAGATTTTTACCTCAGCCTCACTTTCCAACACAGACCCCATATCTCACGATTTCCTTATATCCAAGGATCACTGGTGATTTTGAGAGGGTGGTTAGATGTGGTTGGTGAGAGGACAGGCAGCTGTCCAGTGTTAGGTCACTTAGCAGTGATGATGAAAAATTCTAATGTGGGATTGGGGAAATGCTGCTTGTGTTATACTTTTATCCCATTCCAGTTTCCCTACTGCTTTTTATTTTGTTCAAAGACTGCTCAAAAGCTGTGAAAAGAATATATATTGCATACAAATCAGACAGGTGCTGAAGAATGGTCTTGACCCGAAACGTCACCTATTCCTTTTCTCCACAGATGCTGCCTGACACGCCGAATCACTTCAACTTTTGGTGTCTATCTTCAGACAGGTACTTCAGCTCATCCAGTTCAATGAGAAACTGTCAGATGGGCTGCTCTCCAGGAAGCTGGGTTAAAGTGACATTTTGCCACATGGTAAGGCAACTATAAACCAAACTCAACTCAGCTACTTTAAAGAAAAATTATACACACATACACCACATGTAATGTCAAAAGTCTTAATGACTGCTATGACTCGAGTTGAAATGAACTTTCAATTGTAAAGTTATCTACCAATTATTGAAAATATTATTAATAATATTTTTCCAGTCTAACCTTTTCTCCTCTTTTCTATACTTTATTGGACATTTATATGATTCTAAATCCCACTATGGTACTCCTTACCAATAATTTTTTGACCTATTTGTTTAGAAGACTTGCAAAGCCATTTTCTTTACACGCACAGATCCAAATACCCTGCAGACAGTGCCTCACCATTGACCTTTCATTAACAACTAGTTGTGCAAAAGCTAGTGGTCATTAAACAGGCAAGAGGAAACCAAGTACATTGCTTTTCTTTACATTTCCTATTCCCGATTGAGTATCTATGTGCACTTACCGCTCTTAAAAATGCAGATCTTGTGCACTACTATACTGCAGTCTCTAGTTTCAGACAGTTGCATCGTTGATTTTGTTCTAACCACAAGACCAAACTAGTCATTCTTTTAGACTATATTTGCCAATGCCTCACTGAATATTGAGAAAATGGTTCAGCTTAAATTTGGCATTTCAAACTGTCTTCTGATGATAAGGCAGCTGTCTTTTGACAAAGCAACTTCAAGAATGTTGTTTTGCACCACTATAATATACAACAAAGATACTCGACATCGGATAAACCTAACTTAATGCAACAGTATCGCACATCAAGATGACGAAGAGCGCAAATGAAGCATGAATTTAAGATTTTTTTTAAGAACTCACTGCAGAGCAAGTGTAAAGTTAGATGGTTCAATGGTACTTTGTCACATTTACCTAGGTACAGTGAAATCCTTTTTTTGCACAGTTCAGTAAAAATGTTACCACACACACAGCAAAGGCCAGGGAAAGCGGGGGAGCGCTGTCTGAAATTCACACAGTGCAAAGCCAAGGTGATACCAGGGATGAACAGGAAGGTAAAAGACGACTGGCAAAGTGGAGAAGGGGCGAGACACTTTAAAGAAGCCAGACAACTTAATAAAGTTTAGCGGGCATTTAACATTCCTTGGTTCTGAAAACTCACAATTATGTTTCCCCCCCCCCCCCCCAATGAGCCTACAACTACATGGCAACCCCACCACCACTGCACTACAAGTTTTAAAAAAACCATGCCGACCAAATTTTACTCACGGGAAATTTTTCAGCATATTGAAAAAATGTTTCTCAGCCAAATTGAGGCCGCGAGTATGCAGGAACTTTTCTTAAGCATGAAGGAGAGTTACAGTGACCTCCTAGGACCACATGCAAGTTTGTGGCAAGCTCAAACTTTTAAAAACTCGCAAATTAGGACTCCATAGTGGGACAGGCCCTTCAGTCTGAAGAAACATAGGAAATAGGTGCAAGAGTAAGCCATTCGACCCTTCGATATGATCATGGCTGATCATCCAAAATCAGTACCCCGTTCCTGCTTTTCCCCCCCCCCCCCCATATCCCTTGATTCCATTAGCTCCAAGAGCTAAATTTAACTCTTGAAAATATCCAGTGAATTGGCCTCCACCGTCTTCTGTGGCAGAGAATTCCACAGATTCACAATTCTCTGGGTGAAAACCAGAAGAAGGGTTTTGACCCAAATCACCTATACCTTTTTTCCCCCCCATTCTACAGAGATGCTGCCAGACCATTGAGTTACACCATTTTGTGTCTATATTTGGTATGAAGCAGCATCTGCAATTCCTTCTTATGGAAACATAGAAAATAGATGCAGTAGGCTATTTGGCCCTTTCAGCCAGCTTCGCCATTCAATAGGATCATGGGTGATCATCCTAAATCAGTACCTCGTTCCTGTTTTCTCCCCATATCCCTTGACTCCTTTAACCCCAAGAGCTATATCTAACTCTCTCTTGAAAACATCCAGTGAAATTGCCTCCACTGCCTTCACATAATACATCATATTCCCTCATTAATGGTCTTCAATCTCATTGACAATATTGGTTTAGGGCAGCAATACCACATCTGAGCAGACCTACTCCTAAATGAACATAGCTGCAGAATGGCTGGGCTGCAAACCATTAAGGAACAGCATTATTCTACATGTCAGAGATATCTTAGTCTGACATCTTTAAGGAAAAGTGATCATCACAGAATTCTTGGAAACATGTTGGCCTGTTCCACACCGATCGCTTCATGAGCAATACCATAATGCTAAAGTGGGACTAGACTCCAAATGCATTTCACAGCCCAAAACTGAACACTCAGGGGAAGCACTGTGGACAGCCAACGCAACATCTGAAACCTGTAACCTCATGGCTCAGCCCATTCTCCACTCCACCATTAGGACTAAGCAGGGAATGGTCTCTGGGCCCATCAGGTACAGAAACAAATTCTAGGAACTGCACAAAATGCACCCAAACGCGAGGTGCTTACCTCGCAACGCTGCTGAGGCTATATAATCCCTGCGAAAGACAAGTGAACACTAACAGGAAGCAGCAGCTCCAAGAACAATCATCTTCAATGGTGTGGTTCACCATGCCAGCAATAACGTTACAAGGGAATATTTCCAACCATACCCAAACAGAAGTGCCTACTTGATGAGCCATCTTGGCCTCCTTCCAAAATCCCCATCCTCACAGAACCCAATCTTCAGCCAGTTGGATTCACCAGCTGCACTAGTGGCACCCCCAGCCAAAGGTATTATAACACTGGGGTACACAAAATGCTGGAGAAACTCAGCGGGTGCAGCAGCATCTATGGAGCAAAGGAGATGGGTGACATTTCAGGCCAAAACCCTTCTTCAGACTGATGGGGTGGGGTGGGGAGGGGGGGGGGAAGAAAGGAAAAAGGAGGAGCCTGGGGGCTGAGGGAGAGGTAGGAAGGGGAGGAGTCAGCAAGGGTTAACAGAATTGAGAAAATTCAATGTTCATGCCAAGAGGATGCAGACTCCAAGCGGAATATGAGGTGCTGTTCCTCCAATTTGCGGTGTTGCTCACTCTGGCTGTGTATTATAACACTGGCAGATATCCAACAATGTGAAAAATTCCCTGGGCATGTTCAGTTTATGAAATAAGACAAATCTAATCCATAAAATAATCACCAGGTCTATTCCCGATATGAAAAGCAATGGAAGATATTGTCAGTGTTATCAAGCAGCATTTACTCGTTGTGGCTATCCCTTGAGGTCAAGGATGATGGTCTACGTTTTTTTTATGTACTCTCAGGTGGCTTACGAGTCCAATCCTAGCAGAGTTTTGTGCTGCTAACAGAACAAAGACGCCTGTGCGCGTGTTTGTTTAACGTGTACTTGATGTTGCACTCGAAGAAGCACACGGTCCTTCACAAATCAAACAACTCACTCCAATGGCAAGCAAACTAAGACGGTGGCCCTACCAGAAGCTGGTGCTTCCGACAGCATCGCTCTCGGAATCATGGGGTCACGCAAGCCTCTTCACCACGCCAAGGTAAATGATCACCTGCTCATCAATTGGTTGCTTGCCAGGCTCCAGACCTTGCAGCCTTGATCCCAACAAGAACAAGCAGCTGAATTCAAGTCAACAAATCCTCTTGTGACATCAAGGAGCATAGGGAAAAGTTAAAAGCTTCAAGAAGAAAACATTCCTTTGAATGTAGTTGTGTATAAAGAAAGGGGATTGATCATCCCAGCCCCAGGACATCACTGCCAGAATTCCCTTGGGATGTATTCCAAGCCCACAATCTGTATTTACAACTAATAACCATCTTGCCTCACAAGGTCAAAAGTCGGGTGTACACTGATAATTGAGCAATATTCAATTTCATTTGCAGAAATGTGGCAGGTAAAATTGCCAAAGTGCTGGCACAGTCCACTTCCAACCAGTGACTAACCATCCACTTTTGACATCCAAATGCATTATCATCACCGAGTCTCACGTCAACATCCTGTATTGACCAGAAAGGGAATTGGACTAGCAATATACATAAGAAGATTATTACAGCAGGTCAGATGCAAGTGACTCACCTCTTGACACTCCAAGATATTTTCACCAGCCACATGGCACAAGTCAGGCTAGGCTTTCTGACATCTTGGAAACATGTTGTTCGAGTGATATAGGCTTCTTGATACCACCCAGGACAATGTAACACTTGTTTACTGGCCTACCTACCACCAAAAACAATAATTCCTTCCACCAGTCACATCATGGCTATTGCATGCATAGTTACTCAACAACATCACCCAAAGCCACACCCAGGACCACCAAGCAAGTACACGAGTTCACCACCGTTCGCACATTTCCCTCCAAGTAACACACCACCCCGACTTGGAAACATAATTGGCCAGATCCTGGAGCTCACTGCCCAACAGCAATGTAGGAGTCTCTTCAATATCTTTCAAGATGGTTCAGAGGTTTTATTAGATTGGGAGGGGAGGATTATCATATGATAAGAGATAGAAGAGAATGGTGATGTCTACAAAAGTAGGAGACAATTTAATTGCAATGTACAAAATTCCCCAAATGATTTGGAAGGATGGATGCACAGAGCCTGGTTGCCCTGGATGGAGAACCCAAAGCGAACCTAAAGCAATCCTGGGACCTCATCTCAGCAGGACAAAAATTCTTCACTCACTTTGGAATTTAACTGAAGGCAATGGACCCAGTCAAGGAGTACATTAAAAGCCAAGGTCACCTGATTTGAGAAAACAGAAGGGTGGCATTATGTAAAAGCTCACACCAACTTTATTGCATCCCATTACATATTTCTTAAGTTCCAGACAGTGTGCTTTTCTTAAGCAGGTCTCATTCAGCTAAACCAATATAAAGCTTATCTTGGGTTCCATCCTCCCCCCTCGGATGCCATAAACAACTTGTCAAGGTGAAGATTAACTCCACAAAGAATTCAATTTCAGACAAAAGAGGAGCAAGCTTCTTCAGTGGCTGCTGTATGGACACGATAGTCAATCTCACACCACCATATGGACTCAAGTCAAATCCTTGGCTGCACTAGAGAAAAAGTATTCATTCTTATACCTCGTGCCCAACTGGTGTCTCAGCTCGTGCATACAACTCAATTTGCCACAAACTGACAGCCTAAAGGCAGTTGCAAGGACATTATCATCAAGTGGGAGAAAAAGCTTAGTTTCTTGATACTTAAGATGCATTACAAAAGCTGATTAAAGGGATGGGATGGGTTAAAATGGTCTCAGTGTTTTACTTGATGAGATTGTCACAGTAACGCCATTTGTCAATAGCTCCTTGTTTAATGTTTCAAAATCATGAGGTACAAATTAAAAGGCAATTCCTGCTCTTTCCCCAGGCAAGCCAGTAATTTATAAAAAGGTCAATAAAGTTTTATCAAAGTTCAACTTCTGAAATCTTATCTAGTGTAATTACATTATAAAAAAGCTTCTTTGTGAGACTATAATCTTTCATGATCAAATTAACCTGGATGGTTAAAAAGGTCAACTGACAGGAAGGTACTTTAAATAAATAGCTATACACTTCGTACTCCTGAAACACCCATGCATAAATCATATGCCAGTAGTGGATGACATGAATAAAGACATTCATTACCATAAGTTCATACCATATTACACCTCTTGGTCTTCAAGACTGATGCCAGTCCTGGCTTGGTCTTTTCCTTAAAGGACAGGTGCTTGGGTGCATTCAACAAAATGACTACAAATGAGTGAGCAACCGAAGCACAAACATATAAAAAACAAAGTGCTGGAGTAATTCAGCAGGTCAGGCAGCATCTCTGGCGAACATGTAGAAGCTTTTTGGGTCAGGGCCTTTATCTTACAGCTCCATGATCACCAAAGTTGATTCTGTGCCACTGTTTAAGTTTAGAGATACAGCCCACCGAGTCCACACCGACCAGCAATTCCCATACACTGACATTATCCTTCACACTAGGGACAATGTACAATCGTTACTGAAGCCAACTAACCTGTACTCCTTTCGAGTCTGGGAGGAAACTGGAGCACCCGGGGAAAACCCACACGGTCACAGGAGGAACATACAAACTCCGCACAGACACCATCCATTGTCAGGATCGAACCTGGATACCTGGTGCTGCAAGGTAGCAACTCTACCACTGCACATTTGAATTTTCTCCAATGGGCAACAGCAATCATCACAATGCACTTTTCAATTAACCGCATCAGACATTGCTCTGCAATTATGACAGCTTGCCAAGCTGCCACACTGGCAGCCAGAATTACTAAAATAACTGGACCAATGACAGCAGAATGTTGCATGAAGTGCCAAGCACACAACATGTGCAAGTCTTGACCACAACTTCAAATCTACAATTACTGTTTAAAATACAATCAGATGTCAACTGCTCACAACATTTTCATGTAACCAAGAAAGCAGGACAGTGACTTGATCTATGCATAGCTTGATTGTATTCACGTATAGTATTTTCTTTGACTGGATAGCACAGTAAAAACTTTTCACTGTATCTGATAACATGTGGCAATAACAATAAATTAAACTAAAAATTAAACTTCCTCATAAGACAAAAAATAAAAAATAAATCAGCATATGTCAATAGACTGACCAATTTCTACAGATGCACCATAGAAAGCATCCTATACATATGCACCACAGCTTAGCACAGCAATTGCTCTGCCCAAAAGTTGTGAACAGAGCCCAATCCATCACACAAACCAGCTTTGCCCCATCAACATTTCATGTCGTCTGGAGAAAGCAGCCAGCATAATAAAGGACAACATAAACTCCAGTCACTCCCTATTCTCCCCTCTACTGTCAGGCAGAAGACATTGAAGTGTGGAAGTAGGTAACGCCAAATTCAAAACCAACTTCTTCCTTGTTTTTTTTCCCCAATCAGATTCTTGCATGGACCTCTCATATGCTAGGGTGAATGTTACAAGCTTCCTCGTTGTGGCCCCTTTTTTCTAATTTGCACTTTTTCTGCAGCTGTAACACTATATTCTGTACTCTGTTCATGTTCTCTTTAGTGCAATTTTTAATAACATTAGCATGGAAAACACAAAACATGTTTTTTCACTGCATTGTGGGGCACATTGCAAATAAACCAATACATCCACATAGTTAACAACTTCAATGATAAGAACAAATAAATGGAAATAGTATAAACAGGGACAGGATTATGCACTCAGTGGTCATAAAGAAACCACCCATTGCAAACCTGTATACAAGAATGGTATTTGAACAAGCACCATTTCAAAAACAATGGAAAGGCATTTGGTGGCAACATTATCCAACATATCGAAAGTGGTAGAATCAGAGTCAAAGAGCTCAAAAGCATGCAAATAGGCTCAAAATGCTGGAGTAACTCAGCTGGACAGGTAGCATCTCTGGATAGAAGGAATGGGTGATGTTCCGGGTTGAGACCGTGTCTGAAGAATGGTCTCGACCCAAAACGTCACCCATTCCTTATGTCCAGAGATGCCGTCTGCCCTGCTGAGTTACTCCAGCATTGCGTGTCTATCTTTGATGCTAACCAGCGTCTGTAGCTCCTTTCCTTTGCAAATAGGCTCTTTGGCTCATCTTGTCCATACCAACCTGGTTAGCATTCTGGACTAGTCCCATTTGCAGCATTGAGCCCATATCCCTCCAAATCATTCCTATATATACCCAGTCAAATGTCTTTTAAAAAAAAGTCATAATTGTAACCAGTTCTCTAGCTTCCTCTAGCAGCTCATTCCAGATAGGTTCTTTTAAAATCTTTCCCCTCACCACAAGCCTATGCCTTTTAGTTTAAGCCTATATAACTTCTACCGTAGGAAAACGACTGAGCATTCACTTTATCTATGCCTCTCGTGGTGTTATGCACCTTAATAAGATCACCTCTTAGCTTCCTAGCGGCAAGGAAAAAACTCCCAGCAAGCTAAAGAGTGATACGAGATTGATCCTTGCCAGTTTCTATATTTGTAAAGATTGATAGAACAGCTTTGTATTCCCAGAAATTGTAGTTTTAAAAATCTGGCGGATTCCCCCCCCCCCCCAACTTAATCTTTGATATTGAATCTGGCCAAACTCAGCAAACTACCACTATCCATGCATTTCAGAATGGTCATTAAGTGACCGGTGTCAGGGAGAAGGTACAGGAGCCTGAAAACTTTAACGTACAGGTTCATTGATGCAGCTTCTTCCCAACAACCATCAGACTATTAAACACAACAACCTCTAATAAGCTCTGAACTACATACACTTGGGGGCATTAGTTATGTCTTTTTGCATTAATGTTGTTCGCTTGTTTTTTTATGTGTATGTATATATATGCTTATATGTACGTGTGTGTATATGTATATATGGACACACTGAACTTTTCCCTTGTGTACATTGTTTACAGTGTACTAAGTTTACATATTCTGTTGTGCTGCTGCAAGTAAGAATATCATTGTTCTATCTGGGACATATGACAAAACATTCTTGACTCTTGAGGTTTACGATGAAATAACGCACGGGTACAGCTAGGATTTACTCGTCTGAAAGCAGCAAACTGTTTGCTTTTGGATTGATGAGCAGTGTTGACATTTATGGGAGATGGCCCTTATTATTAAATCAGGACTTCTTAACTTGGAGATTGGGTTTGACAGGCTTTGCCAAATAAGCCATTGCAAGCTCCTTGTAACTGCAGGTGGCGGGAGTGAATGTTTAAAGATTTGGATGGGATAAGGCCAATAATGGCCAGTCTTTTTCCAGGGTAGGAGAGTCTAACATTAGAGGAATGGTTTAAGACGGGACCAAAAAATATTTAAGAGAGGACTCGTGAGGCAGGGTTTTCCAGAGGTTGATGGGTATCTAGAACAAGCTGCCCGGGGAAGTTGTAAATGCAGATGAAATTCCTAAGTTTAGAAGATATTTTTCACAGGTTCCTGGACAAGTTCAAGTGAGTTTATTGTTATGTGTCCCTGATAGGACAAGAAAGGTTAACAGAGATATTAGCCAAATTTAAACAAGTGAGACTGGCTCATGAAAGCACCTTGGATAGCATGGATGAGTTGAACCAAAGGCTCACTTTCCATTCTGTAAAATGATGATACCATGAGCCTCTCCCTGTAATTCAAGCCTACAATTTAGGCAACATCCTGGTGGATCTCTTCAGCACACTTTACTGTCAAATTTCTGAATATAGCCATCAGTCAGATTTCATTTGTTAACAATTAGAGGTGCAAAATAAAATATGCCAGGTTTTAAACGTTGACCTATTGAGAATTTTGACAAATTCGCTCTATGTATTAATGCACTGCAATTTTCATAACAAAATTAAAAGACAGGCACTGACAACATAAAATCCTCACAAGGTACCACTGTCAGTAGGTCAAATTGCATTCCTCTAGTTTCTCAGCAACAAGCGGCACAAACTAACAGATCTCACTTTGTAACATCTTCAATCGCTTGTGGATGTCAAAACGGAATTACTTTCCTCCTTTACTTTTTTAAACCGACATCTGCAGTTTCTGGTTTCTACATTTCTCCTGTTGGCCACAGTCTGTTTTACAATTAAATAATTTGATCCCAAAGTGACGCAGAGGTTGATTTTACTTCTAATGAGCGAGGCATCTGACTCAATTGACACCCATACAATGCAGAGCTACTTTCGATCATCCTACCAAAGTAACGTTATGACTGCTACTATAGAAACGGGTACATCGGATCACACGATTTAGAGTCTGAATGAGAGAGGATTAAGGGACAGAACTCAGCCCAAAGCTCTCGCTTTGTTTCCTGCCAGGCAGAATCTACTGGAAATAACTTAGCAGCTGGAAATACCTCAATCTCTGACGTGGAGATAACATCAATTGCACATTATCATCCGGAGTGCTAACAGGGACTCGTGTAGCCACGTTACTGGAGCCAAATACCCTGTGGCTGAAGAGAGAACCCATGGGGAGGGAGATTAGGGTGCCCTTCGGCCACCGCCTCATGGCGAGGACAGGGAGGGAGGGAGAGAGAGAGAGAAACGAGCGGTTTGGCACTCCACAACCAGGCCGGATCGCATTCACTCCCAGGGCAGCGGGCGTCAGACGAAGGCAACAAAAGATAATCACAGAGAGAGAGGAAGACAAGAGGCCATCGGGGAGAGTGGCTGGACGGTCCTCTCTCCATACAGCCTCCATGATGGGGGGGGGGGGGGAGAGAGACAGTAAAAGCGGAACCAGCGAGCGGCGGGGAGGGAGGGAGGGAGGTTGGGGAGTGGGCATCCCCACCCCGGGGCAAGGCAACTAGCGGCGGGATCTCTCCCCCCCCCCCGACCCCCGGGCGGGACCGTCGCCACCTCCCCTCCCCTCGCCTCACCTCCTCCTCGCGGTCGTTCTTGAAGCACAGACACGCCGCCCGCTTCTTGTAGCCCTCGCCGTCGTAGGTGCGTGTCTGGTTGTCCTTAATCTTCATCATCTGGCTGCGGGAGGGAGGGCGGGCAGGCGGGCGGCCGCCGGCGACACTTGGCGCGAAGGGTGAGGAGCGGAGGAAGCGAGCGAGCGCACCTCAGTCGTCTATTAAAACGTCTTAAATAATCACTATTTATAAACAGAAGCGACGGGCGCTCCCCGTCCACGCAGCCACCCCGCTAACGCCGCTGCTGTTGGCGCTGCCGCACACTGTGTCGCTCCGAGCTACCGGCTTCTCCTATTTAAAAGGAGCCGCATTCGTCCCGCACGCCTCCGCCATCTTGTAGGCTGGACGCCCCCGCGGCAGGGGCGCATGCGCGGCGCACTGCGGCATGGGAAATGTAGTCCCATATTCACCCCCCCCTGCTGGTCATTTCAATGATGCTCTCTGGCTACAAGTGTATGTTTGGGTCTGACTTCATCCCTTCCCAGTCTTGCTTACCCTGTCAGCACTCACAAAGTGAGAGGAGGTGTCATCTAATCGCACATCATCTTGTGTGTACTGCCTCTGTGTAAGCTACTATTCTTACACTCTTGTACTTGGGTGTGATTGCCCTATTAATTAATAGCCTCGAAGATAGACACACAAAGCTGGAGTAACTCAGCGGGTTAAGCAGCATCTCTGCAGAGAACGAATAGGTGACATTTCGGGTCATAAACGTCACCTCGAGTTACCCGCTGAGTTACTCCAGCATTTTGTGCCTATCTTTGGCGTAGACCAGCATCTGCATTTTCTTCTTACGCATAATTAATAACCACTTTGAATTGATGAATAAGTTTATTGGCCCAAGTATATTCACATACAAGGAATTTGCCTTGGTGCTCCACCCGCAAGTGACAACATGACATACAGTGACAGTTAGGAATGACACATAAAACATTAAACATTAATAATAAAACATTATTGGTTAAATATGTGAATTATTTGGTTATTGAGTAGAGCTACTACTTGTGGAAAAAAGCTGTTTTTATGTCTGGCTGTGACAGCTTTGACAGTCCGGAGTTGCCTTCCAGAGGGAAGTGATTCAAAGAGTTTGTGGCCAGGGTGAGAGGGGTCAGAGATGATCTTACCCCCTCGCTTCCTGGCCCATGCAGTGTACAGTTCGTTAATGGAGGGAAGGTTGCAGCCAATTACCTTCTCAGCTGATCAGACAATTCGCTACAACTTCCGGATGTCATGCTCGGTGGCTGAGCCAAACCAAACCATGATGGAGAAGGTGAGAACAGACTCTATGATGGCCGTATAGAATTGGACCATCATTGCCTGTGGCAGATTGTGTTTCCTCAGCTGCTGCAGGAAGTACATCCTCGGTTGTGCATTTTCGACAGTGGAGTCGATGATGGCCCCCCATTTAAGGTCCTTGGAGATGATGGTTCCCAAGAACTTAAAAGACTCCACAGATGTGACTGTGGTGTTGGTGATGGTGTGTGGGGTGAGGAAAGGTGGAGCTCTCTTAAAGTCTACAATCAATTCCATTGTCTTAAGAGCATTGAGCTCCAGGACGCCAGCTGTGTCACTTCCTGTCTGGTTCGATGCTTGCTTCATGTGACAATAAAATACTGTTGAACTACAGAGGTTATTAATCAGACAGTGACATCCGGTGAAAATTATATTGTCAGGAATGTACTTCTGTTTGAGAATGAATGACACCTAAAAAAATTTTGGGATTGACCTTAGAATAAGAACAGCGCATTTGTGTGGATGATCAAGTTCCCTACACTACAATACCTTTACAGTTTAACAAGTTTTACCCATGCTGCCTGTAACTAATAAAGGAACTAAAGTGCATTTTCACCAACAAAAAACAGTCATAATATAATTGTTTGCAATGTCATTCACATTTAAATGTTCAGGTGATTCAAATTGATTCCATTATTCAGTTTGGGCATATGGCGCGGAAACAGGCCCTTTGGAAAGCCGATTCCACACCGACCAGCAATCCCCACACGTTAGCACTATCCTACACACTAGGGTCAATTTATAGCTTTTATCAAACGCAAATAACCTACAAACCTGTACATCTTTGGAGTGTGGGAGGAAACTGGAGCACGCCGGGGAAAACCCACGCAGGTCACAGGGATAGCGTACAAACTCCGTACAGACAGCACCCATATTCAGGATCTCACCCGGGTCACTGGCTCTGTAAGGCAGCAACTCCACCTCTGGGCCACCGTGCCGCCACAAAGTTGAAAGTTATACCATTCACTGCTGAACGGATAATACGTTCCATTTTGCACACATATGGAAGTTTGGGAATAGCCTTGATTTTTGGCACATGACTGCTCTTGGATGTATTGGAATCAATGAACACTGTGAGAGAGAACATTTTTTCTTTGCTCCAAATGTTATGTATCTCTGAAATGTGTGCTAGAGCACTCCAAAGTTTAATCTTCTCCAAAGGCTTCATGATGGAAATATATTTCAAGAAACATAGAAACATAGAAAATAGGTGCAGGAGTAGGCCATTCGGCCCTTCGAGCCTGCACCGCCATTCAATATGATCATGGCTGATTATCCAACCTGATATCCTGTACCTGCCTTCTCTCCATACCCCCTGATCCCCTTAGCCACAAGGGCCACATCCAACGCCCTCTTAAATATAGCCAATGAACTGGCCTCAACTACTTTCTGTGGCAGAGAATTCCACAGATTCACCACTCTTTGTGTGAAAAAATAATTCTCATCTCGGTCCTAAATCACTTCCCCCTTACCCTTAAACTGTGACCCCTTGTTCTGGACTTCCCCAACATCGGGAACAATCTTCCTCCATCTATCCCCTTAAGAATGTCCAACCCCTTAAGAATGTTGTACGTTTCTATAAGATCCCCCCTCAATCTTCTAAATTCCAGCGAGTACAAGCCGAGTCTATCCAGTCTTTCTTCATATGGAAGTCCTGCCATCCCAGGAATCAGTCTGGTGAACCTTCTCTGTACTCCCTCTATGGCAAGAATGTCTTTCCTCAGATTAAGAGACCAAAACTGTACGCAATACTCCAGGTGTCATTTCACCAAGGCCCTCTACAACTGCAGTAGAACCTCCCTGCTCTTGTACTCAAATTATTTTGCTATGAATGCTAACATACCATTTGCTTTCTTCACTGCCTGCTGCACCTGCATGCCTACTTTCAATGACTGGTGTACCATGACACCCAGGTCTCGTTGCATCTCCCCTTTTCCTAATTGGCCACCATTCAGATAATAGTCTACTTTCCTGTTCTTGCCACTAAAGTGGATAACCTCACATTTATCCACATTATACTGCATCTGCCATGCATTTGCCCCTTCACCGAGCCTATCCAAGTCACCTTGCAGCCTCCTAGCATCCTCCTCACAGCTAACACTGCCCCCAGCTTCGTGTCATCCGCAAACTTGGAGATGTTGCATTCAATTCCCTCATCCAAATCATTAATATATATTGTAAATAGCTGGGGTCCCAGCACTGAGCCTTGCGGTACCCCACTTTAAGAAAATCCATTTAGTAATTATGTGATGTGCTGTCCATAAATATTTTCCAATTTCATGAATAAAGCCAATGCCCATCTAAATATGTCCACAGACATGACGCTTCCTATTGTTTCACTGCAATGATGCAGCTAGTGGGAGAGTCTAGGACCAGAGGGCACAACCTCAGAATAAAAGGACGCACCTTTAGAAAGGAGATGAGGAGGAATTTCTTTAATCACAGGATGGTGAATCTGTGGAATTCATTGCCGCAGACGGCTGTGGAGGCCAAGTCGATGGGTATTTTTAAGGCAGAGATTGACAGATTTTTGATTAGTAAGTGTGTTAGGGGTTACGGGGAGAAGGCAGGCGAATGGGGTTGAGAGGAAAAGAAAGATCAGCCATGATTGAATGGAGGAGTAGACTCGATGGGCCGAATGGCCAACTTCTGCTCTTATGACTTGGATATATGATGATTTTATGAACCAGTAGAGCTGCTCTCTCCCAGGATGATTCAGACCTCGGACGATTTCTGTGTGGAGTTTGCATGTTCTCACTGTGGCTGTACGGTGCTCTGTTTTCCTCCCACAATCCAAAGATACATGGGTTAGTGGGTTGCTGTGAATTGCTTAGTGTGTAGGTGAGTGGTAGATTCTGGAGGAAGATGATGTGAACATGGGATTAGTGTAGGATTAAAGTAAATGGGTGGTTGATAGTCAGCATGAAATGGGTGAATCGAAGGCCCCTTTCCCATGCCATATCTCTATCTTGAATTCCCAGTGATCAATAATATCTTGTATTAGTGAGTAATGCATTGTTCATTAAACTCTGAGGGTGTTGGTCTATCTATGAAAAGTCAAGTCATGATTATTAATCTGTCACGCTTTCCGCTCGCAGGAATACTATTCAATAATCTGGACTCTGCCGTCATTACACAAATAAGCACCTTATTGTTAACCTTCAATATCTCAGTCCAATAAATGCGGTGATGTCACTTCATCACAGGAAGACAGGAGAGTTAATTGAGTGGAAATTATTGTCTAGTTCCATTCAACAATGCTGAAGGCCATCTCAGTCTTCAATTAATAGAATTGTACGCTTTGAATAATTATATCTGAAACATACGTATTAGATGCATGAAGCGTGGTCATGTTCTGACAAAAGGGTTTTTGATTTTTTTTTTCCCCTTGAAATTTGAAAACAGTTCAATTTAGTTTATTGTCACGAGTACCGAGGCACAGTGAACAGCTTTTGGGTATTGGGAATATTTTGAGTATGGATGTTATTTATTGCCCATTTCCTCTTGTGAAACAAAATAAGTACCGAACCCCTCTTCCTTTGAACCATGAGCAAAACACAAAGTGCTGGCGTAACTCAGCAGGCCAGACAGAATATGTGGAGGAAATGGATAGGTGATGTTTCGGGCTGGGACATTTCTTCATTCTGTCTTCTGAAACACAGTCTGACCATTCCCTCCATAAATGCTGCTTGATCTACTGATTCCTCCAGTGCTTTGTGTTTTGCTCAAAATTCCAGCATCTGCAGTTTCTTGTGTCTCCGTCATAGTTTTGAATGTAGTTTCCTAATCATTTTCGTCTCGAGTCTATGCCTTTGTAATTTGTTTATGTTTTGCATTTAAGACCCTTGTTTCAGACAAGTATCGTAATATAACTTTTCAATTTTACTTTAACATTTGCTCATATTATGCTAATTCTTCTCTTGAAGCTCTTGGGGCGGCACAGTGACGTATCGGTAGAGTTGCTGCCTTACAGCACCTGCAGTGCCAGAGACCCGGGTTCGATCCTGACTAGTGGTGCTAACTGTATGGAGTATGTATGTTCTCCCAGTGACCTGCATGGGTCTTCTCCCTGATCTTCGGCTTACTCCCACACTCTAAAGACGTACAGGATTGCAGGTTAATTGGCTTGGTTTTGTATACTTGATATAAGTGTAAATTGTCCCAAGTGTGTGTAGGCTTGTGTTTGTGTGCTGGGTCGCTGGTCGGCGCAGACTCGGTGGGCCGAAGGGCCTGTTTCTGCGCTGCATCTCTAAAACTAAAGCTTCCTGATTACAAGATTATTGATTAGCCCCTTCTCAAAGACCAGAACACCTCTTGACCTGAAATTCTTTTTCTCTCCGCAGATGCTGCCTGATCTGCAGAGTCCTTTCTGCGTTTTCTGTTCATGCTTGAGATGTACAGCATTGAGTTTCATTGACTCTCCCAGTATTTCCAGTAGATAAATAAAAAACCTAACTGTTGCATCCAGTAAGATGTCTTTTACAGCAGAGATGCGGCCTGACCCACTGAATTACTCCAGCACTTTGTGTCTATCTTCTGTGTAAACCAGCATCTGCAGAAAAAGGGTCTCGAACCGAAACGTCTCTTGTTTTTTTTCTCCAGACCCGCTGGGTTACTCCAGCCTTTTCTGTCTATCTACAGTTCCTTCCCACACAAGGTGTCTTCTAATTTTGAAAATATTCTTTCTTTGACTATATAGTTGTGTTTTGCTCAAGATTTCAGCATCTGCAGTTCCTTGTATCTCCCTTTGAACTATTGCACCTTGTGTGACAAAGTTACATCCACTGGGTTCTTAACTTCACAACATTGAAGAAGCTGCATTCATTTTTAAATCCTGGGGAAAAAAAAGTGCCTTGGAGGAGATTGTGGAGGTGATAGTATTGGTAATCAAAATTAAAAATATTTCAGATGCAGTATACGACAACGTTGTATAAGACGTTGGCGAGGCCACATTTAGAGTAATGCGTTCTGGACACAGTGTTATAGGGAATATGTCAAGCTGGAAAGGTACAGAGAGGATTTATGAGGATGTTGCCAAGACTAGTGGGTCTGAGCTATAGGCAGAGTTTGAGTAGGCTGGGACTCTATTCCTTGGACACAGAAGGATAGAGGTGTATAATATCCTGAGAGGAATAGATCAGGTAGATGCACAGAATCTCTTGCCCAGAGTTAGGTGAATCGAGGACCAGAGGACATACGTTTAAGGCGAAGGGGAACTTTAGGAGAGCCTTAGGAACTTTAAGGAACTTTAGGAGAGTCCTTAGTTAATAGTCGTTAGATTGTAATAATAAAGACAAAGAAATGTACCATGCTACAAGTAGCCGGGTTATGGAACATGACCAGCAGACCAGACTGTACTAAAGGACGGAAAAAAAACTAAGGCTATATCACAGATGGATGATTACAGCAGCAGGAGCCTGTTCTGATACAGCGAAGGTGAGGATCCTGAAGTAGAAGATTTTGGTCTTGAGAGGTTGCACCTTGCCCAGATGGAAGATGAGATGCTGTTCCTCAAACTTGTGTCGGGCCTCATGTTAACAGCACAGGAGAACAGAGAGAGATAGATCAGAGTGGGATGGAGAATTACAGTGGCAGCCTGGCTCACCCCTGAGCATCGGTGTACAGTGAGTGGTCAACCAATATGAGTTTGGTTTCTCCAGAGGAGACCAGAGTTGGAAGAATTGCAAGTCAATCACTGAATCATCTGTGAAGATTATTTGCCCCCCCCCCCCGCATGATGGGAAGGGCAAAGGAGAAGGAACAAGTGTTTGTAACTTCAGTGGGTTTATGTGAAAATGCCATGAGTTGGAGTGTGGTTGGTGGCGAGGGAAGGTAGTCATAAAGAGAACAGTTGCTCCAAAAATGGTGAAGGGTAGGCTTGGGGAATGGTGGAATCCCATGGAGCTGGCAGAAATTGCAATGGATGATTCTGTGGGTGTGGGGACTGGTGGGATGGAAGTAAATGATCTATGTTGAAGAAAGCTCCTGACCCTACACGTCACCTATCCATGGCCTCCAGAGATGCTGGAGTGCCCCCAGCGCTCTGTGCATTTTTTTCTTGAAAGCCAACATCTGCAGTTCCTTGTGCGTCTACACTGAACTCTGCACCTCCTCAGCACAGGAGGAGAGGCGGTGAGAGGGGAGGTGCAGGGAATGGACGGGTTTGCGGAAGAGAAGTCACGATTCAGGAAGAATGAAGACATTTTAGTAGCACCTGCGTGGATCATTGCTTCACCAGACCAAATACCAATAGGGAAAGAGGAAGTGGAGAGTGGAATGTAGTTCATACGGGAGGCAGGGCGGGAGGAAGTATAGTCAGGATAGGCGTGGGAACTGAGTTGTTATTGATGGTAGTACTCTGCTTTTTGGTTTAGTTTAGTTTAGAGGTACAGTGCTTAAACAGGTCCTCGAGTCCACGCTGACCAGCGACCCCCGCACAATGACACTATCCTACACACATGAGGGACAATTATTATTGTTTTTTTAACCAAAGCCAATTAACCTACAAACCTGTACACCTTTGGAGTGTGGGAGGAACCCAGAGCACCCGGAGAAAACCCACACAGTTCACGGGGAGAACGTACAAACTCCGTACAGACAGCGTCCGTAGTCAGGATCGAACCCGGGTCTCTGGTGCTATGAGGCAGCAACTCTATCGCTGCGCTGCCGTGACGCCCTCTCGCCTCATCTGTTTGTTTCTTGCCAAATAGACAATCCTCTTGGATCTACAGTAGTTCCACGCCTTGATCTCTATTTTCAATAGTTCTGCTGATGAAATAAAAACAGAAAATGGTGGAAACACTCACCCAACCACCTGTGGAAAGTGGAAACCAGCCAACACTTTGAGTAGAAGATCCTGCAAAGCCTTTCCACCATTTCCTCTCTTTATTTCAGATTTCCCGCATCTACAATTTTTTTTAAATTTTCTTTTATCCTGCAGTTGCCTCAGTTGGCTATCCAGACGTGGGACTCATGCGTCTTGGTGGAGATGCAAAGGAAAATGTAATGCATCGTTGCTATGCATTCTGCATATATTGCACAGTGCAGCACAGGAAGATGTTGAAAGGTCCAATGGATCTTTATTTATTTATTTATTTAATCAAAAAATTGTATTCAATTATTAAAAAATAATATTTACACTACAATAAAACAAACCAGAACCCACCACCATAATGCAATACAAACAAATATCCCAAATAAACTACTCTGCAACTGTGTTACAAACCTTATTGAGGATGCATTCAACATCCTGCGGTGCCCAGCGATCCCGGATATCCCTCAGGGTGCCCGTGGACGGGGCGTATTCCCTTTCTAACCCCACCCGGGTGCGGATGTAACCCCGGAAAAGGGGAATGGTTCTTTATTGTCACCTATGCACTGCGCAGTGAAATTATATTTTGCATTGCTCACACATGTGCAGTCGCTATATTTGAGTGCCATTTACAATGTCCACAGTGCGTATGCTGGATGTACTGGAGCACTGGAGGAGGTAGTTGAGGCAGGGACTATACCAACGTTTAAGAAACAGTTAGACAGGTACATGGATGGGACAGGTTTGGAGGGATATGGACAAAACGCAGGCAGGTGGGACTAGTGTAGCTGAGACAAGTTGGTCAGTGTGGGCAAGTTGGGCCGAAGGGTCTGTTTCCACGCTGTGCCACTCTATCACTCTATGACACCCTTAGTCCAGGTAAACCACAGGCTGCTGCAGGGCCTCCTCGTCCTGGTCGCCCTAGACCAGCTCGGCCTGCCAACCAACGCCCCTCCTCTCTATGTCCCAGGGACGCCTCCCGCAGCCGACCTTGAAGGCACAAGAGGCAATACCATGATCCCTTTACTACCTGCCCACTCCTCACGTCCGCCATCGCCAGCGGCTCCCTCCTCCTCCACTCTCCGGTCTTTGGGGCTGAGCTTGGTGGCTTCTGAGCTGCTGCTGCAGGTGGGAGCCCACTGGGTCCTTCTTTGTGGTTGCAAACATAGAAACATAGAAAATAGGTGCAGGAGTAGGCCATTCGGCCCTTCGAGCCTGCACCGCCATTCAATATGATCATGGCTGATCATCCAACTCAGTATCCTATACCTGCCTTCTCTCCATACCCCCTGATCCCTTTAACCACAAGGGCCACATCTAACTCCCTCTTAAATATAGCCAATGAACTGGCCTCAACTACCTTCTGTGGCAGAGAATTCCACAGATTCACCACTCTCTGTGTGAAAAATGATTTTCTCATCTCGGTCCTAAAAGACCTCTCCCTTATCCTTAAACTGTGACCCCTTGTTCTGGAGTTCCCCAACATCGGGAACAATCTTCCTGCATCTAGCCTGTCGAACCCTTAAAAATTTTGTAAGTCTCTATAAGATCCCCCCTCAATCTTCTAAATTCCAGCGAGTACAAGTCGAGTCTATCCAGTCTTTCTTCATATGGAAGTCCTGCCATCCCAGGAATCAGTCTGGTGAACCTTCTCTGTACTCCCTCTATGGCAAGAATGTCTTTCTTCAGATTAGGAGACCAAAACTGTACGCAATACTCCAGGTGTGGCCTCACCAAGACCCTGTACAACTGCAGTAGAACCTCCCTGCTCTTGTACTCAAATCCTTTTGCTATGAATGCCAACATACCATTCGCTTTCTTCACTGCCTGCTGCACCTGCATGCCTACTTTCAATGACTGGTGTACCATGACACCCAGGTCTCGTTGCATCTCCTGTTTTGGCACCAAAGTGGATAACCTCACATTTATCCACATTATACTGCATCTGCCATGCATTTGCCCACTCACCCAGCCTATCCAAGTCACCTTGCAGCCTTCTAGCATCCTCCTCACAACTAACACTGCCCCCCATCTTCGTGTCATCCGCAAACTTGGAGATGTTGCATTCAATTCCCTCATCCAGATCATTAATATATATTGTAAATAGCTGGGGTCCCAGCACTGAGCCTTGCGGTACCCCACTAGTCACTGCCTGCCATTCTGAAAAGGATTTGTTTACTCCTACTCTTTGCTTCCTGTCTGCTAGCCAGTTCTCTACCCACATCAATACTGCACCCCCAATATCGTGTGCTTTAAGTTTGTATACTAAATACTAAACCAGGCCTGTCGCCGCATGTGGCCGCGGGCGACCCACTAGGTCTATGCTCTCAGCGTCCAGTGGTCCGTCCTTATTCTCAGCAGCCCGCCAGGTCCTTCAGCAGCAAATGTACGGCAAGTATGCTGTATTAGCAGCACTGACCTCAAGGTCCAAAAGGTCCTTCTGCCCTGTAGACCTTTTGCACCTTTCAGCCAGTGCTGCTAATATACCTGCTGTGCATTTGATGCTGTACTAAGCTTCATGTTAGACACGTGAACATCATTTAATCTGATCTTACACATAGTTGTGCCAACAGTTCAAGGGAACAAACGAGGAAAAGCTATAGCCATTACGCCTCGTGTTGGCTGCTCTTGTGCAATAAGAATGTAAATACAATTGGGAAGATTGTAGAGAGATTCAGTAAAATGAAACAGAGGGAACCAAGTCTTCTGCTTGGAGGAAAGATGATAGAAACCTGGAACACACAAGGTTCAAACAAAAGGAAATGGACGTTCAAAATTACGAATGGGTAACAAAGTGAAGAGAGACAAAGCTGAGATGGACATACTAGGTCAAATTGTATCCTATTATGTGAAGCTGTTTGACTTCTTACTCTATCAAATACTGAAATGTATGTAAAGATCGTGTATCCATTTCTCTCCACAGATGCTGCCTAACCGACTGAGTTCTTGCAGCAGTGTGTTTATTTCAATTAAGGTATTACACATGTTTTAAAGGTGACATCCTTTCATTTATTATCATACTAATCACTACGTCAGAAAGGCAAAGTTTAAAGGAAGACACAACATGCTCGGTGGGGGCAGATACAATTGTGGCATTTAAGAGGGTTTTAGATAGGCACGAGTATATACAGGGAATGGAGGAACACCGACCACGTGCAGGCAGAGGAGATCAGTTTAACCTGGTATCATGTTCGACATAGTGGGCCGGAGAGCCGGAAACGTCACCTATTCCTTTCCTCCAGAGATGCTGCCTGTCCCGCTGAGTTACTGCAGTATTTTGTGTCTATCTTCGGAGAAAACCTTCTGACACATTTTAGCCTTTTCTTATGCTGTACTGTTCTATGTTTTTTAGGGGCATGAAAGGGCATTTATACAATTCACTTAATTAATACATTGATTAGTACGAGTGTCAGGGGTTATGGGGAGAAGGTAGCAGAACGGTGTTTGGAGGGAGAGATAGAACAGCCATGATTGAATGGCAGGGTAAACTTGTTGGGCCAAATGGCCTTATTCTGCCCCTATCACATGACCTTAGGACCTTAACTTCAACAGTGACACAGATACGCTGGACTGAAATGAGACACACTTTATCCACTATATAAGAACAAAAACGGTCTTGCAGTCTATGCGCAGTACCACAAGCCACAATATCTTGATTGGACACTGGACGACTCTCTTGAAATGAAAATCCTTGGTCAAGGTCCAGGGACATTTTTGGTGGCATTTTCTACTTATTTGACTATCAATGGAGGTAAGCAGTGCAAGACCTTGAGCCATTATCTGAGCTAACAGAAGATATCTAGTCATGTCCTGACTGAACAATTTGGAAAAGGCAACATTGCACAATTGATCATTAGTGGATAGAAGGTAAGATTCAAAATAATATACCAGGCCGCTGTGCCTGGATGGGGAAAATCAAACACCGTAACTCAAAATACAAAACACTCAAATTGCTAAGTTCCACAGATGATTTATTTTATAGAGATACAGCACGGAAACAGGCCCTTCGGCCCACCGAGTCCACGCCGACCATCCATCCCCACACGCTAGCACCATCCTGCACACACCTGGGACAATTTATAATTTTACCGAAGCCAATTAAGCTACAAACCTGCACGTCTTTAGAGTTGCGGAGGAAACCAGAGATCCCGGAGAAAAACCTACGCAGGTCATGGGATAAACGTACAAACTCTGTACTGACAGCACCCGCAGTCAGGGTCGAAACCGGATCTCTGGCGCTGTAAGGCAGCAGCTCTACCGCTGCGCTCCCGTGCCATCAGGTGTGTCCAAGATGTCCTCCAAGCACATCATACAAGTATAGAAATAGCTTGCCTTGCAGGATTTAGGATCATCTCAAAGCCATTTGCAGCCAATGAAATACTCCTGAAGTTTAGTCTAGTTTAGTGTGGAAACAGGCCCTTTGGCCCATCGAGTCCATGCCGACCAGCGATTCTCATACACCAGTTCAATCCTGCACACTAGGGACAATTTTACACAAACCAATTAACCTACAAACCTGCACATCTTTCGGGTGTGGGAGGAAACCGGAGCACCAAAAACGGAAAAAAAATAGAAATTGCTGGAGTAACAGCGGGTCAGCAGAATCTCCGGGGAATGTGGTTATGCAACGTTTTGGGTCAGAACCTTCTTCAGAGTGACCATAGTACACAAGAAGAAAGCTGGGAGAGAGGTTTGGGGCGGGACAAAGACTGACACAAAATGCTGGAGTAACTCAGCAGAGTCGGAGAGCACCTCTGGGGAACATGGATAGGTGATGTTTCGGGTCGGGACTCCTCTTCAGTCTGTAAAAGTGTCCAGAACCCGCAGCACCACTTGTCCATGTTCCCCAGAGGTGATCTCTGACTCTGCTGAGTTACTCCGGCATTTTGTGTCAATTTTTCCACCCGTCACTTGCCAGTCTTTGTCACACCCCCTACATCTTTTCTTAGCTTTCGCCCCCCCTACTACAGTTGGTCGGAAGGATGCCGACCCAAATATCTTCCACAAATACTGCCTGACCCGCTGTGTTTCTCCAGTACTCTTTTTTTTCTTTGCAAACCGGTATCTGCTGTTCCTTGTGGTTACATTTGTTACGAATGAACAGTTGACTTGGAGAAGATGTGGTGGGCCTCTTTCTTAAGCAGCTGCAACCGTTGGGCCAGACATCTTACCACAGTACCATCGGGTAGGAAACTCAGGGTTTAGACACAGTGACAGTGAACTAAGATAGACACAAATAGCTGGAGTAACTCAGCGGGATAGGCAGCATCTCTGGAGAGAAGGAATGGGTTGCAGTGGCCATTTACCTTAACTCAGTATGTTTTAACTATAACCAGTTACGTTTAAATGTTAGCTGCCTGTAATTTTGTGGGTGGGTTTATTACTTGGTCGGAGGCGTGTTTGATTCTCGCTGGGATTCTCGCGCAGACGCTAGTAGTTTTTAGTCTGAAGACGAAGCATGGGGGAGAGGTCACAGCTTTCGACCATGCACGGGTTCCACCATGCACGAGTTTGATGATGAGTAAGATCAAAATGTACTTAAGCAAGAAGTAGTTTGGATGAATATCTTACTGTTTTTACTACGACAATAAAGAAACTAATATTTAAGAGGCTGTGTTTTGGGGATTTATCTTTCAACGGCATTGAATGTCTCATGGAGAGCTCGTGTATGCGTATCGATTCTTATCTCTTTACCATTGCCTTTAATCATAGTGGCTAGAGGAAAGATTCCTTGAACGATATAATAATCTGCCACTACATGGGTGATGTTTCAGATCGGGACCCTTCTTCGGTGAAGTAATTGGTTTTGAAGAGGGGTCATTGAAATGAAGCATTTATTGCTAATGCTGCCGCAGCCTCCTCCCCCCCTCCCCCCCTCCAACACCTTTTACCCCCGCTCTACTCTGTGCCCCATGCTGATGAGGGGCTGGTTTATAACTTGGAGCAGACCGTGTTGGACATGGTGCTGTCGTGCAGCCACTTCTCTTGATCTGCCAGATCATGGAACCACAGGTTTGGACGGTGGACGTGATAGACCAGATAGCCACTAACTCAGTGCGGAAACAGGCCGTTCAGCCCAACTTGCCCACACCGACCAACATGTCCCATCTACACTAGTCCCACCTGCGCGTGCGTGGCCCCTATCCCTCCAAACCTGTCCTACCCATTCATATTTTCTCCCATTCCATTTATATTCTGCTAGCCATCTTCTAGGTTGGACCATTTGTACATTCTCATTAATTGCCTTTGTACGTTGGTTGTTTAAAAATTCAAATGGGCTTGCTTTACGCGCCTGCTAATTGAGTAGTCCACATAGCGTAAAGAATTATTCTTGTATCACGAAGATAGACGCAAAGTGCTGGAGCAACTCAGCAGGACAGGCAGCATCTCTGGAGAGAAGGAATGGGTGACGTTTCGGGTCGAGACCCGAAACATCACCCATTCTTACTCTCCAGAGATGCTGCCTGTCCCACTGAGTTACTCCAGCATTTTGTGTCTATCTTCAGTTTAAACCAGCTTCTGTCTACCTTCATCTGCAGTTCGTTCCTACACATTTATTCGTGTATCACAGTGTATAACAACATCATTGATCAGTTCAAGGCTTACTTTGGTCCTTAATTCTTACGTGTTGGTGCAAAGCAAGTTACCAGACCAGGAGAGTGATTATTTTTAGTTAGTTATTTATACCAACAGATTGTTGGACTTGTTGAAAACAAACTTAGCATCTTCAATATCTCTCCAGCAATCTTCAATAGCTCTCCTTAATGGAGAAGTGGCAATATTAGATGGATTGTGGAGTGAACTGGATGGGTGGTGGGGTGGGCAGGGGTTGTGGGGGGAGAGGGGGTATATTGCTTTATTATTCATAAAACCAGTCTTTGTCAAAATCAAGGAATGGGAGAACGATGGGAGCGGTTCCAAAATGAAATGAGAGGCAGAGAGTCATCAACACGCATTCGACACGCTGCTTTGTGGCTGAAACCACAGATGGGAAATTGCATTTTGTGGTGGGTCGGCATGCACGGCTTTGGTGAGGAGAGATTTAAAAATGTTGGCTGCTGAAGGAACACTGTGGGTCAGGCAGTATCTGTGAGGACCAGTATCTGTCAGGACCATTCATCTGCAGTGCTAAGAGAGATGTCCTGCTCAACACTCCACAAGTTCACAAGTTATGGGAGTAGAGTTAGGCCACTTGGCCCATCGAGTCCACTCCGCCATTCAATCATGGCTGATCACTGCCACCCAATCCCATTTTCCTGCCCTCTCCCCATAATTCTTGACACCCGTTCTAGTCGAGAATTTGTCCACCTCTGCCTTACAAATATCCACTGACTTGGCCTCCACAGCCCTCTGTGGCAATGAGTTCCACAGATTAACTACCCTCTGACTAAAACAGTTTCTCCTCACCTCCTTTCTAAAAGAGCGTCCTTTAATTCTGAGGCTATGACCTCTGGTCCTAGACTCTCCCACCAGTGGAAACTCCAAATGAATGGCCCTGAGCCAAAACATCAACTGTCAATTTCCCTTTAGATAACTGTCCTCCTCGGCTCTACAAGAGGTCCCAATGCCTCACCAACAAGTGGGTTCCAAGACCTGGCATCGGGATGGGTAAGAGGTTGGCACATCTTATGGAACCTGGTTTCACACAAAGTTGGGTGGCAGTGTGAACTGTGAGGAGGATGCTATGAGGATGCAGGGTGACTAGGACTGGTTGGGTGAGTAGGCAGTTGCATGGCAGATGCAGTTTAATGTGGATAAATGTGAGGTTATCCAATTTGGTGGCAAGAACGGGAAGGCAGATTATTATCTGGATGGTGTCAAGTTAGGAAAAGGGGGAGTACAACGAGATCTGGGTGTCCTTGTACATCAGTCACTGAAAGTAAGCATGCAGGTACAGCAAGCAGTGAAGAAAGCTAATGGCATGCTGGTCTTCATAACAAGAGGAGTTGAGTATAGGAGCAAAGAGGTCCTTCTGCAGTTGTACAGGACCCTGGTGAGACCACACCTGGAGTATTATTTGCAGTTTTGGTCTCCAAATTTGAGGAAGGACATTCTTGCTATTGAGGCAGTGCAGTGTAAGCTCACGAGGTTAATTTCCGGGATGGCGGGACTGTCATATGTTGAAAGAATGGAGCGACTGGGCTTGTATACACTGAAATTTAGAAGGATGAGAGGGGATCTTATTGAAACATATAAGATTATTAAGGGATTGGACACGCTAGACACAGGAAACATGTTTCTGATGTTGGGGGAATCCAGAACAAAGGACCACAGTTTAAGAATAGGGGGTAGGCCATTTAGAATGAGGAAAAACTTGTGAATCTGTGGAATTCTCTGCCTCAGAAGGCAGTGGAGGCCGATTCTCTGGATACTTTCAAGAAAAGTTAGGTAGAGCTCTTAAAGATTGTGGAGACAAGGGATATGGGGAGAAGGCAGGAACGGGGTACAGATTGTGGATAATCAGCCATGATCACAGTGAATGGCAGTGCTGGATTGAAGGGCTGAATGGCCTACTCCTGCACCTATTGTCTATTGTCTATTGGTTTGATAGAAATACAAAGCATTGGAGGGATTGTCCACATATTAAGTGGGTACTGTTTCTCCTTGTCTCAGCAAGATACAACAAGAGACAGTCTGCATTTGGAAGAGTTATCACACTCTTGGCTTCCAGATAGTCAAGTCAAGTCAAGTCAAGAGAGTTTATTGTCATGTGTCCCAGAGAGGACAATGAAATTCTTGCTTGCTGCAGCACAACAGAATATTGTAGGCATAAATACAGATCAGATCAGTGTGTCCATATACCATAGAATATATACATACACACATAAATAAACAGATAAAGTGCAATAGGCTGTTATAGTTCAGAGTTTGTTTGAAGTTGTGTTTAATAGTCTGATGGCTGTGGGGAAGAAGCTGTTCCTGAGCCTGGATGTTGCAGATTTCAGGCTCCTGTACCTTCTACCTGATGGCAGCGGGGAGATGAGTGTGTGGCCAGGATGGTGTGGGTCCTTGATGTTGCTGGCAGCCTTTATGAGGTAGCGCCTGCGATAGATCCCCTCGATGGTAGGGAGGTCAGAGCCAATGATGGACTGGGCAGTGTTTACAACTTTTTGCAGCCTTTTCTGCTCCTGGACGCTCAGTTTGCCGAACCAAGCCACGATGCAACTGGTCAGCATGCTCTCTAAAGTGACAATGCAGCAAATGACTGGCGGCCAGGTGTGTGGCACCTGAACTGCTCCGATGTGTCAAACGACACTGTTGGTTTTCACTCCAAAAATCCAAATGACATCTGGTTATGTCCATTGTGTGATGTCATCAACTTTGCTAGTTCATTTTTTGACTCATCAAGCGACCTTACAAGAATGTTCAACTTGAGCAATTCATTTGAAGGTCCTACATCTCGGAGTGATGACTCTGATTGTGACGTATGGAATCATGTGAATTTAAAATCATCCAGCCCAATTTGTACTGGTCACTTACTCAAAATAACGCTTAAAAAAATGCTTCTGGGTCATCTTGTGCAACGACATCCAAAGCAGAGAAAAACGCTCCTCTGCTGAAATGTGTGAAGGCAAAGGATGGCTGGACCGTTGTTTGGAAAGATGGTAAGAGTAATACCCCTGATTTGATGACAATTCCCCGTCCTCCCCCTCCACCAGCTCTCACCACCGTCAACATGTTAATGGACGAAGAAATGTGTGTGACGGTGATGCTCAAAATGAGATTCATGGTACCAACAAAGATAGTGATTGCGACGGTATCAGCAATAAACATGGGATCAAAATCACTGTTATAAATTGCCGCGGTATAAAAGGAAAATCTGCAGTGATAAATTCATTTATTGAAACTAAAAACCCTGATATCCTTATCATGTCTGAATCTTAGCTAGACCCATCAGTCAAATCTGCTGAGAATTTCCATCCTCATCTCCAAATTTTTGGAAAGGACAGAAAATCGCATGGAGGTGGAGTCTTCATCGGAGTTAACAATACCATTCCTTGTTTAAAAATGCATTTCGTTGTCTCTGTACTGTACACTGACAATGACAATTAAAATTGAATCTGAATCTGAAAAGAATTGATATAGACAGCAACTCTTTTAGATCTTGGATCGAACATCTCCAAAATTAACGCCCTGTCACTTATCATCCTGGGGGGTGATTTCAATGTCCCAGGTGTAGATTGGTCTGACGGCACACAAAGCGGACCAAAATGAGCTCTTCAGGAAGCCCTAGCTGGCCTTATTTTGAAAAATCACCTGTCCCAAAACGTCACTTTCCCTACCAGGCGTGATGATTCGTGGCACTGAAAATACTTTCGATTTACTGTTGACTTCGCATTCAGATTTAATTTCCGAGGTTTCATCGTGTGCTGGAATCAGCGATCATTTTATTATCCAAGCAAAACTGCACACAAAGATTAAAGTTCCTTCAAAACACCGCGTAACATTTCCCTCTGGAGAAAAGTGCACAGCGAGGAACTTAAAGACTTGGCAAAAAAACTGGGGAAAGTTTTCTTCAACCTGCAACCAGATAAAAGTCCTGTAAAAGACAACTGGGTGTGACTGAGAGACTTTAAATAACATTGTTACAAATCATGTTCCTCAAAAACTCATTAAGGGCCGTATGCGTCCTCCTTGGTTTTCGGCAAAACTGAAATGTCTCTGCAGTAAGAAAGAGAAGTTTTATATCCGTGCCAAAAAAAGGGGTACAAAACTGGATTGGGACAATTTTACTAGAGTGCAAAAGCAAATTGATCGTGCTATTAGGAATGCTCATAGACAACATGTTTCTTCTATTCTTGAGGGAGAGAAACCCAAGGCTTTTCGGAGACATGTGAAATCTAGACGGACAGACAACACTGGTGTCTAGATGCTTAAAGTGAACAACTGCCTGATCACTGAGGACCAGGCGAAAGCAGACGCTCTTGCAAACCAATTTCAACACGTTTTCACCCGGGAAGATACGGAGCCTTCATAATTTCCAGTCCTTCCGCCCAGCCCATATGCTGATATGCCTGCTATTAAAATTGACGTTGAAGGTGTCAAGAAGTTATTGCTCGACATGAATAAAACAAAAGCTATTAGACCAGACCAGAGACAGAATCAAGCCCTCACGATTGTGGCCCAAGCACTGGCTCCTGTTTTGCAGTTCATTTTCAACAGACGCTTGAGTCAAGTGGTGTTCCGCTAGATTGGAGGCAGGCTAACATCATTCCTCGCTTTAAGAAGGGTTCAACCACCAACCCAGCGAATGAACGTCCTGTTTCATTAACAAGCACTTGCTGCAAGCTGCTGGAGCATTTAATCGATAGTATTCTGATGAGACACATGAGCAAACATAACATTCTTGCTGACAACCAACATGCATTTAGGAGGCATAGATCATGCGAGTCTCAGCTTATCCTGACGACATATGACCTGGCCAAGAATCTAGATGGCAATGTCATCAAGGATTTAGTAGTGTTAGACTTTTCTAAAGCATTTGATGTCATCCCACACCAGAGACTGCTTCGGAAGCATGACTCCCACAGTGTTTGTTCCAACACAAAACAATGGATTTCCAGTTTTCTGACAAAACGTCTTCAGCGAGTGTGTGTGAATGGAAAAAGCTCTGATTGGCATCCAGTGTTGAGTGGTACACCCCAGGGCACGGTACTGGGCCCAAATCTGTTTTTGCTTCACATTGATGACACCCATGAAAAAGTCAAGCATGACCAGACTATTCGCTGATGATTGTTTGCTGTACCGTCCAATTAAGTCAGCTGATGATAAAGATGCTCTCCAAAAAGATCTCGATACTATAGTTGAGTGGTCACAACAATGGGCCATGCAGTTCAATCCATCCAAATGTGAAACCATGCGTGTCACCAGGAAGAGGAAACCAGGCGAAACATCATACAATATCCTTGGTGCCACCCTTGAAGAATCCAAACAGACCAAGTATCTTGGCATCAAATTACAGAACGTTCTACGTTGGAATGGTCAGACTCATCATGCAACGGTGAAAGCAACAGGTGTCCTAAACTTTCTGAGACGCAACTATCATCATTGTTCAACTTCTATCAAGGAGAAGTTATCCTTCACCCTCATTGGACCACATCTGGACTACGCAGTTGCAGCTTGGGACCCATACACAAATAGAAACATTTCTTCCATCGAACGTGTCAAAGACAGGCCGCTCGATTTGTTACTAACACCTATGAGAGAGAAGCGAGTGTTACCAAACTTCTGAACTCACTGGGGTGGAACCCTCCCCAAGACAGAAGTGAAGCTCACCCTTTGACCTGTTTTTACAAAATGTTAAATGGTCAGCTCGACGTAGATTACCAAACCTACACCTAACCCAAACCTATTAGGAGCAGACGAGGGCATTCGATCCAATTTGTGATACCAACTACCAAGACAGATGTGTAGACAATAGACAATAGGTGCAGGAGTAGGCCATTCGGCCCTTTGAACCTGCACCGCCATTCAATGTGATCATGGCTGATCATTCCCACTCAGTACCCCATTCCTGCCTTCTCCCCATATCCCCTGACTCCGCTATTTTTAAGAGCCCTATCTGGCTCTCTCTTGAAAGCATCCAGAGAATCTGCCTCCACCGCCCTCTAAGGCAGAGAATTCCACATTCACCACTTTCTGTGAGAAAAAGTGCTTCCTTGTCTCCGTTCTAAATGGCTTACTCCTTATTCTTAAACTGTGGCCTCTGGTTCTGGACTCCCCAACATCGGGAACATGTTTCCTGCCTCTAGCGTGTCCAAACCCTCAACAATCTTGTATGTTTCGACAATTCATTCTTCCCCCGCACAATTAAAGCATGGAATAGCCTTCACCCTTCCATAGTTACTCAACCAGATGCAACTAAATTTAAGGTAGCTCTTCTTCTCCAACAATCCTTTTTTGCTTAGGTCCACCCTCCGCCACCTCCAGTTTAAATTCCATTTGGAATATTTTGGAGGAACAAAAACCAAGAACCCGGGTTCGATCCTGACTACGATCCTGCTGTTTGTACGGAGTTTGCACGTTCTCCATGTGACCTGCATGGGTTTTCTCCGGGTGCTCCGGTTTCCTCCCACACTCCAGAGACGCACAGGTTTGCAGGTTCATTGTCTTTGGTAAATTGCAAATTGTCCCGAGTGTGTGTAAGATAGTGTTAGTGTGCGGAGATCGCTGGTCGGCACGAACCCGATGGGCCGAAGGGTCTGAATCCACACTGTATCTCTAAACTAAACATGCTGAATTTCCTTAATCTTCTGAGGAAGTAGAGGCGTTGGTGTGCTTTCTTGGCTGCAATGTCAATGTGGTTAAGTCAGGATAAATAGTTAGTGATGTTTACATTCAGGAACTTGAAACTCTTGAGCATCTCCACTTCAGCACCATTGACGCTGATTGGGGTGTGTACACCTCCCATTTGCTGAAGTCAATGACTATCTCCTTGGTCTTGTTGACACTGAGGGAGAGGTTGTGGTATTTATTGTATTTATCATTACTGTGTGTATACAGTTTACAAGGAATTTCATTGTTCACACGAACGGTGCACAAGGTAATAAACTAATCCGAGTTTGAACCTTAATCCGCATCTGATGCCACGGCATCAATGCAAACTTCCGTTGTTGGATGAGACAAACTTAATAGCTTTAGTTAACTTGTATTTGGGTTTTAGATTCCTTGGTGCAGGTCAGTTTATATACATTTATATTTGGGCGGCACGGAGGCGCAGCAGTAGTTTTGTTGCCTTACAGTGCTTACAGCGCCAGAGTCCCAGGTTCGATCCCGACTATCGGTGCTGTCTGTATGGAACTTGTACATTCTCCTGCGACCTGCGTGGGTTTTATTTGAGATCTTTGATTACCTCTGCACACTCAAAAGACGTACAGGTTTGTAGGTTCATTGGCTTGGAATAATGTAAAATTATCCCTAGTGTGTGTAGGGTAGTGTTAATGTGTGGGGATCGCTGGTCGTTGTGGAGTCGGTGGGCCGAAGGGCCTGTTTCTGCACTGTATCTCTAAATTAAGCTAAACATTAATATACAGTACCACACAGTGCGCAGATTATTTAGATCTGTCTGCCTTTACACTTAAAGCATTAATAGCAATAAATATAAGCGAGGAATCACTTTCTAAGTATCACTTTCTAACAAAAATATGAAGTCTATTATACATTGTGATTGCCGTCGCATGTTTATTGAATATTGAGAGCATTCTTATAAAAACCCATTTCACCTAAAGATCTTGTTGATCAGTGGCAGCAGATTCTTCAAAGAGAATGCGTCATGCTATACTCAGAGTATTTTATGACATTTGCACTCTCAAGGCCAATCTACTTATTATAGATAATAATAGCACCTTGCCTTTGGAAGGTGAGTCAAATAAAACTGCTTGGATGTTACTTTTAAATTTCTCAGAAATCTGGATGAACGATGTGTGTGTAACCTAAGAAAGGGTAAAGTTCGGCTAGGGATAAACCGGAATGCCTGATTACTGTGCGACAGTGGTTAAGAAATGACTATGGAAAATATAAAGGGGACACAAGGAACTGCAGATGCTGGAATCTTGAGTAAAACACAAAGTGCTGGATGAACTCAGTGGGTCAGGCAGCATCCATGGAGGAAATGGAGAGGCGACGTTTCTGGTCAGGATCCTTAGTTTAGTTTAGGTTAGTTTAGTTAAGTTTGGTTTAGTTTAGTTTAGTTTAGTTTAATTAAGTTTAGTTTAGAGATACAGCGTGGAAACAGGTCCTTCGACCCACCGAGGCTGTGCCGTCCGCTGATCCCTGCACATTCCTACACACACTAGGGACAATTTTACATTCATACCAAGCCAATTAACCTGCAAACCTGTACGTCTTTGGAGTGTGGGAGGAAACCGAATATCTCGGGGAAAACCCGCGCAGGTCACAGGCAGATCGTTAAAAACTCCGTACAGACAAGCACCCGTGGTCAGGATCGAACCCTGGTCTCTGGCGCTGCAAGGCAGTAGCTCTAATACCGCCGTTCTGTACTTCTTCAGACTCAATAAAAAGGGACAATCCGTCTTATACTTTTCTCATATTCAGTATTCAGGGTGTGAGCATTGCTGGAAATGACAGCATTGATTGCCCGTTGCGCAGTGTCCTTGAAATGATTGGAATGGCCCATCATCTTGAAGTTACATTACAATATCGTGGCGTTGGAAGTTCCAGGATTTTGACCCAGTGATGAACAAGGTGCAGAGATGGATTTTCAAGTAACAGTGATGCATTTCTTGGAAGGGAATTTGCAGATGGTGGAGTCCCTTTGTAATTATTTCCCTTGTGCCAAAGTGCCTGGATTTTGGAGGTGCTTTTGAGCTGGTCCATGCAAGCAGCATAGTCTATCTGGATTAGGGGGTTTTAGCTGTGGGGAGAGGTTTGATTGACTTGGATTGTGTTCTCTGGAAGATCAGAGGTTGCAAGAAGACCTGATAAAGTATATCAGATTATGATAGGTACAGATAGGGTAGACAGTCAGAACCACTTTTCCCAGGATGAAATTTTTAAAACTTTTTTAAAAGGCAAAACTTTTAAGGTGAAAGGGGCAAAGTTTAAAGGGGATGTGCAGGGCAATTTTGTTTTACACAGAGGGTGGTGAGTTGCTGGAATGCGCTGCCATGGCTGGTGGTGTAGGCAGATACAATAGTGGTGTTTAAAAGGCAATTGGACAGGCATATGGACATGCAGCAAAGTGATTACGTGCAGGCAGATAAAAGTTGATCTTGGTATTATTTGCTATTGAGGGAGTGCAGCGTAGGTTCACGAGGTTAAATCCTGGGATGGCGGGACTGTCATAGGTTGCAAGAATGGAGCGGTTGGGCTTGTATACTCTGGAATTTAGAAGGATGAGAGGGAATCTTATTGAAACATATAAGATTATTAAGGGATTGGACACATTACAGGCAGGAAACATGTACCCAATGTTGGGGGAATCCAGAACCAAGGGCCACAGCTTAAGAATAAGGGGTACGCCATTTAGAACGGGGATGAGGAAATACCTTTTTCACCCAGAGAGTTGTGAATCTCAAATTTACTGCCTCAGAAGGCAGTGGAGGCCAATTGTCTGGATGCTTTCAAGAGAGAGTTAGACAGAGCTCTTAAAGATAGCGTAGTCAAGGGATATGGGGAGAAGGCAGGAACGGGGTACTGATTGCAGATGATCAGCCATGATCACAGTGAATGGCGGTGCTGGCTCGAAGGGCCGAATGGCCTACTCCTGCACCTATTGTCTATTGTCTATTTTCTGGCACAGTTACTGTGAATGCAAGGTCCTGTTTCTGTGCTGTTCTATGTTCTAGATGGTACATACTGGAGCCACTATACGTTGGTGGTGGAGGGAATGACTGTTTATGGAGGTGGAAAGTGTGTCAAACAACTAGGCTGCTATATTCTGGATGGTGTCCAGCCAGCCTATTGTTGGACCTGAACTCACAAAGATAAGCAGGGAGCATTGCATTGCACTCTTGCTTGGTGCCTTGTGGAAGAAGGTGAGATGGTCACAGCTCCCGCTGGATCTCCAGCCTCTGACCCACTTTTTGTTGGTTGAGTTTCCAGTCAGCAGTGAGCCTCAGGATGTTGATGGTAACTGGCTCAGTACTGATAATGCCATTGAGTGAGAATGGCAGAGATGTGTGCAATCTCAATCTCAATGGCAATGAGAGATGTGGTTAGTTACTCTGGAGGTGGCCATTGCCTGGATTATGTGTGGCATGAATGTTGCCTGGCACTCTTGAAGCCGACTATAGGTAAGGCGTTGCCATCTGTAGGGTCATTTACTGAAGTGTTGAAAATAGACGCAAAAAGCTGGAGTAACTCAGTGGGACTGGCAGCATCTCTGGAGAGAAGGAATGAGTGATGATTCGGGTCGAGACCCTTCTTCACACTGGACCCGAAACATCACCCATTCCTTCTCTCCAGAGATGCTGCCAGACCCGCTGCGTTACTCCTGCATTTGACATCATCTTCGGTTTAAACCAGCATCTGCAGTTCCTTCCGACATACTGTGAATGTTGAGTTAAGTTGAGTTTATTATCACATGTACAGTGAAAAGCTTTTGTTGCGTGCTAACCAGTCAGCGGAAAGACAATACATGATTCTAATCAAGGCGTCCACAGTAGACTGTTACATGATAAAGGGAACAACGTCAATAATGTTTAGTGCAAGATAAAGTCCAGTAAAATCCGAACAAAGATAGTCTGAGGGTCTCGAATGAGATAGATAGTAAACATAGAAACATAGAAAATAGGTGCTGGAGTAGGCCATTCAGCTCTTCGAGTCACCACTGCCATTCAATAAGATCATGGCTGGTCATCCAGAATCAGTACCCTGTTCCTGCTTTCTCTCCATATCCCTTGATTCCATTAGCCCCAAGAGCTATATCTAACTCATTCATGGCTGTGCATCTAAAATCAGTACCTCTTTCCTGTTTTTACCCCATATCCCTTCATTTCGCTAGCTCCAAGAGCTAAATGTAACTCTCTCTTGAAAACATCCATTGAAATGGCCTCCACTGCCTTCGGCGGCAGAGAATTCCACAGATTCACAGCTCTCTGGCTGAAAACGTTTTACCTCATCCCAGTCCTAAAACTCCTTATTCTTAAACTGTGACCCCTGGTTCTGGACTCTCCCAACATAGGGAACACTTTTCCTGCATCTAGCCTGTCCAATCCCTTAAGAATTTTATATGTTTCTATAAGATCCCCCTCATCTTTCTAAATTCCAGTGAATACAAGCCCAGTTGATCCATTCTTTCATCATATGTCAGTACCGCCATCCTGGGAATTAACCTGGTAAACCTACGCTGCACTCCCTTAATAGCAAGAATTTCCCTCCTCAAATTAGGAGACCAAAACGGCACACATTACTCCAGGTGCAGTCTCACTAGGGCCCTGCATAACTGCAGTTGGACGTCCTTGCTCCTATACTCAAATCCTCCCACTATGAAGTAGTTCACGACCGCTCTCTGGATGTCGGTAGGGTGGTTCAGTTGCCTGATAACAGCTGGGAAGAAACTGTTCCTAAATCTGGAGGTGTGCGTTTTCACATTTCTGTATCCCTTGCCTGATGGGAGAGGGCAGAGAGTGAGTGACCAGGGTGGGACTTGTCCTTGATTATGCTGCTGAGGCAGCGTGAGGTGTAAACGGAGTCAATGGAAGGGAAGTTAGCTTGTGTGGTGGTCTGGGCTGCGTCCACAATTCGCTGCAATTACTTGCGGTCTTGGATGGTGCTGTTCCCAAACCAAGCCGTGATGCATCCCAATAAAATGCTATCTATGGCACTGTAGAGGTTGATGAGAGTTGTTGCAATGGCATTATGTACTGCTCAGCAAATATCTCTATACTTATAAAACTCTGATCTTGGATGTGTATTTTTTTTGTGTGTTTGTGCGTAATCACATCTTCGTGAAAAAGCGACATGGTAATAATGGTTTACATATTCCGGTAGAGATTTTTCCCGTGGAGTCCAAATTCGCCTTATCTGAAAATTTCATGCGTTATTTCTCGAGTTATTAATGAAAATGTTCAAAACTCTGACTAAACTTAGAATTTAAAAACAACTGTCTTTCGCTGATGACATCACAATGGGTCTGCTCCCTGTGCCGTCTTCCACAAGCTGCGAGCTACGTCACCCGATGACCCCCTCCCACCCCCCCCCCCCCCCCCGGTTATTCAAAAGACGCAGAAAGAATGAGCAAGTCGGGCCCTGTATTCAGGGAGATTGCTGCCGCAGATCGAGCTCGGTGACTGGACCTGGGCAGATGACCTGGTGACTGGAGCTGTAGCTGGAGCTGGAGAAAGGGAGTGTTGCATTCGGGAACCAGCCCCCCCTGTGACACCACTCGCCCCTCCTCCATGCTTCTGCACTCTGCCTCTGCCCTATACCTCTGCCTCTGCCTCTGTCCTCTGCTTCTACCCTCTGTCTCCGCCCATGCCCTTCCTCTGCCTCCGCCCTCTCTCCCTCTCCCTTAGATGTGCCTACGAGTTGGGGGCTATGCGAGAGTGGATAGGGCGGGGGATGGGGTAAAAGGAGCAAATGAATAATATTAATATAATATCGAGGGGAGTGGTTAGTGTGTGTGTGTGGGGGGTGGTTAGTGTGTGTGTGTGGGGGGTGGTTAGTGTGTGTGTGTGGGGGGTGGTTAGTGTGTGTGTGTGGGGGGTGGTTAGTGTGTGTGTGACGCCGCAGGCCATCCCAACCCCCCCCCCCCCCACAACCGCGCGTTGCAGGGACGGGACCCAACGGCTCCCACTTGGTCTATTCCCCACTAAAGGTCTGACCAAGGGTGGCCATTTTCTGTCCCCAATAGGCATTAGTCAACCACACAAGTTTTTACAAGAAGAATGGAGATGTTTTGAAGTTATCAGTACTAATAAATCATATAGAAATGAGATGGTTCCTTTTAAATTCCAGATTAATTCCAGAATCTAAAAACCGCAGGAACCATGGCGGGATTTTAATTTAGGTCTCTTGTTTGTTTATCTGAGTCCCTGGTTTCCCTAACTGGTACGTTTGCCACTATTTCCTCGCTGGGGTAAGTCCTGCCACTTTTTTGAATCCCCGCTGATTTAGTCAATGATTACCCATCAGGGTATTTTCCTTACATGAAACTGCAGCCCTCACTCTTCACTGTGAGTGGGTAAGTTGCGAGGGAATTAGAAACTGAATCACTGAAGCAAAGATCAGGACCACCGGAGATGAGCTCAGGTTTATCAGTTTATTAGTTCAGTTTATTGTCACGTGTGCCGAGGTACCGTGAAAAGCTTTGGTTGCATGCTAACCAGTCAGTGGGAAGACAATACATGGTTACAATCGATGCCACTTACAGTGACTGTCCTGATTCTAGGGCCGATGAACATTAGTTCACAGCCTTCTCTAAGGACTTGAGCACAAAATACAAGATGGCATGCCCGAGTATTACTGAGGGAATGCTGCACTTTTGGAGGTAGCATCTTTCTGATGAGATGTAAGGCATTGCTTGTTTTCTTGGATGAACGTACATGTACCCAAGGCAGTATTGTGAAGAAATTATCATAAGCACGATACTGTATGCTCGGCACTGAAATAACACAATTTTTAGTTTTACCAAGACCTGCTGGGTCTCCTGGTTGCTAACCATTTTAACTTCCCTTCCCATTTCCATAGCGACATAGAAACATAGAAACATTCGGCCCTTCGAGCCTGCACCGCCATTCAATATGATCATGGCTGATCATCCAACTCAGTATCCTGTACCTGCCTTCTCTCCATACCCCCTGATGCCTTTAACCACAAGGGCCACATCTAACTCCCTCTTAAATATAGCCAATGAACTGGCCTCAACTGCCTTCTGTGGCAGAGAATTCCACAGATTCACCACTCTCTGTGTGAAAAAAGATTTCTCATCTCGGTCCTAAAATACTTCCCCCTTATCCTTAAACTATGACCCCTTGTTCCCCAACATCGGGAACAATCTTCGTGCATCTAACCTGTCCAACCCCTTAAGAATTTTGTAAGTCTCTGTAAGATCCCTCCTCAATCTTCTAAATTCCAGCAAATACAAGCCGAGTCTACCCAGTCTTTTTTCTACATCTGAAAGCACTGCCATCCCAGGAATCAGTCTGGTGAACCTTCTCTTTACTCCCTCTATGGCAAGTCCCTCTATGTACTCCCTTTATGACCTTTCTGTCTCTGGCCCCCTCCGCTGCCTGAGTGAGCCTCACGCAAAAATTGGAGGACCAACACCTCATATTCTGCTTGGGTGGCTTGCAACCCAATGGTATGAACATTGAATGCTCCAATTTGAATTAGCTAACCAACAACGACCCTTTTCTCTTCCCCAGTCCCCTTCCACCGATATCTGGCTTCATGTTTTGTGTCTCTTCCCTCCATACTTCACAGCCTTTTGCTTTATTCCTATCTCTGGCATTTGTCCATCCATGTGCCATTGAAAACCCCTCTCACCTATATCAACTGCGGAACACCTGCGCTCTGTCCGCCTTGGCTTACGCGATCTCCCGGTTGCCAAACACTTAAACTCCCCTTCCCATTCCCACAATGACCGTTCTGTCCAGGGCTTACTCCATTGTCAGAGTGAAGGAATAAACAAATTGAAGGAACAGTACCTTATACTTCGCTTGGCCAGCTAACAAACCAGCGGTTTGTTAATTGATTTCCCTAACTTCCAGTAAACCGTCTATTCCCCCTCTCTCCGTCCCTCCCCCACCATAGTCGTGAAACTAGTTTCATTGTCAGTCTGATGAGTTTCATTGTTTGTATCACTCGTTATCACCTTCCCCACAGCCAACAATGGACCATTGTGGGCTCCACCTTTCCCTGATCATCGTTGCTGGCTTTGTTCTCTCTTTTTTCCGTATCTTTCATTAATTTGCTCTCCATAGCGTTTCCTATATCTTGGTTCCCACTCCCATGACCCTCAGTCTGAAGAAGGGTCTCGACTCGAAACATCATCTATTCCTCTTCTCCAGAGATGCTGCCCGACCTGCAGAGTTACTGCAGCGTTTTGTGTCCATCTATTTTGCGTCAGTCTTTGTCCCGCCCCAAACCGCTCTTCCAGCTTTCTCCTTGCGTACTATGGTCACTCTGAAGAAGGTTCTGACCAAAAACGTCGCCTAACCACATTTCCCCGGAGATTCTGCTGACCCGCTGTTACTCCAGCAATTTCTCTTTTTTTCCCTAATTTTTGGTCATTTGTCCTGAAGGTTCTTGTCTTTGCTGAGTGTTCCCCACTTCCAACATTTGCTTTGTAACAAATGAACCCAGACTTCCAAGCGTACAACAGAGAGCCAATGCATAATTGCACATTCAGTGCTGTGGATGAAGGAACATTTCTAACTCATTAGAAGTTCATTAACTGGTCATTTGGGAGATTTGCCTTGTGCTCATTGCCTCTCATGTTGCTATATTATAGCCATGGCTACACGCTGGCGCAGCAGTAGAGTTGCTGCCTTACAGCATCAGAGACCAGTTTGATCCTGACTATGGGTGCTGTCTGTACGGAGTTTACACGTTCTCCCTGTGACCACTAGGGTTTTCTTCGGCTGCACTGGTTTCCATATAACCATGTAACCATATAACAATTACAGCACGGAAACAGGCCTTCTCGGCCCTTCCAGTCCGTGCCGACCATTTATTTTCCCCTAGTCCCATCTACCTGCACTCAGACCATACCCCTCCATTCCCTTCCCGTCCATATACCTATCCACTTTACTTTCAAATGTTACAATCGATCCTGCCTCCACCACTTCTGCTGGAAGCTCATTCCACACAGCCACCACTCTCTGGGTAAAGAAGTTCCCCCTCATGTTACCCCTAAACTTCTGTCCCTGAAGTGTAGGCTTCCTCCTACACTTCAAAGACGTGCAGGTTTGTAGGTTAATTGGCTTCGGTAAAATTATAAATTGTCCCAGGTGTGTGCAGTACAGTGCTAGCGTGTGGGGATGGATGGCCAGCGTGTACTCGGTGGGCCGAAGGGCCTGATTCCGTGCTATATCTCTATAAAATAAATCATCTGTGGAACTTAGCAATTTGAGTATTTTGTATTTTGAGTTACGGTGTTTGATTTTCCCCATCCAGGCACAGCGGCCTGGTATATTGTTTTGAATCTTACCTTCTATCCACTAATGATCAATTGCGCAATGTTGTTGCCTTTTCCAAATTGTTCAGTCAGGACATGACTAGATATCTTCTGTTAGCTCAGATAATGGCTCAAGGTCTTGCACTGCTTACCTCCATTGATAGTCAAATAAGTAGAAAATGCCACCAAAAATGTCCCTGGACCTTGACCAAGGATTTTCATTTCAAGAGAGTCGTCCAGTGTCCAATCAAGATATTGTGGCTTGTGGTACTGCGCATAGACTGCGAGACCGTTTTTGTTTTTATATAGTGGATAAAGTGTGTCTCATTTCAGCCCAGCGTATCTGTGACACTGTTGAAGCTAAGGTCCTAAGGTCATGTGATAGGGGCAGAATTAGGCCATTTGGCCCATCAGGTTTACCCTGCCATTCAATCATCGCTGTTCTATTTCTCCTACCTTCTCCCCATAATCCCTGACACCCTTACCATTCAATGTATTAACCATAACAATTAACCATATAACAATTACAGCACGGAAACAGGCCATCTCGGCCCTTCAAGTCCATGCCGAACAGCTTTTTTCCCTTAGTTCCACCTGCCTGCACTCATACCATAACCGTCCATACCCTTCTAAATTCCAGCGAGTACAAGCTATTGATTAGGGACGATCAGGCATGATCACAATGAATGGCGGTGCTGGCTCGAAGGGCTGAATGGCCTCCTCCAGCACCTATTTTCTATGTTTCTATGTCCATCACAGTTTTGTCTCTCTTTGCCTCGTTATTGATTCATAACTTTCAATCTCCATTTCCTTTCCTTTGAACCATGTCTGTTCCAACAAATCAACCCCGGTTTCTAGCATCTTTCCTACAAACAGAAGACTTGGAGACCCTATGTTTCATTTTATTAAATGGGGTCAAGGAAAGAGCGTTCACGTCACGGCTCTGTTTTCACCAATCTTTCCACCACCACGCACAAGAAGTACAAGAGGCGCGAGAAGCTTGGATGCAGATGCAATAGAAGTGTGTGGACTAATCTTGTGTGTGGACTCGAGAGAAGAAGAAGATTTCACTAAATCTTTGCAAACTTCTCAATTGTATTTACATTCTTATTGCACAAGAGCAGCCAACACGAGGCGTAATGGTCATAGATTTCCCTATTTGGTTCTCTTTGAGGAAGAACATTCTTGCTATTGAGGGAGTGCAGAGTAGGTTTACAAGGTTAATTCCTGGGATGGCGGGACTGTCATATACTCAGAGAATGGAGTGGCTGGGCTTGTACACTCTGGAGTTTAGAAGGTTGAGAGGCGATCTTATTGAAACATATAAAATTATTAAGAGTTTGGACACGCTAGAGGCAGGAAACATGTTCCCGATGTTGGGGGAGTCCAGACATTTTATTTATTATTGTCTTTTACCTACCAATGTCACTTTAAGTATCTTTTTTAAAATCTTATTTTTATCCTTGTAATATCATTGCTGAGGTGACCCGTTGTCTTGTCAAACACATTTAATTGTACCGTTGACCCTGTGTTAACCTACATATGACAAATAAAACTGAACTGAACTGAACCAGGGGCCACAGTTTAAGAATAAGGGGTAAGTCAAATCTGAGGAAGGACATTATTGCCATAGAGGGAGTGCAGAGAAGGTTCACCATATTGATTCCTGGGATGTCAGGAGTGTCTTATGAAGAAAGACTGCATAGACTCGGTTTATACTCTCTAGAATTTAGGAGATTGAGAGGGGATCTTATAGAAATGTACACAATTCTTAAGGGGTTGGACAGGCTAGATGCAGGAAGATTGTTCTTGATGTTGGGGACGTCCATGACAAGGGGTCACAGCTTAAGGATAAGGGGGAAATCCTTTAGGACCGAGATGAGAAAGACTTTTTTCACACAGATAGTGGTGGGTCTCTGGAACTCTCTGCCACAGAGGGTAGTTGAGGCCAGTTCATTGGCTATATTTAAGAGGGAGTTCGGGATGTGGCCCTTGCGGCTAAGGGGATCAGAGGGTATGGAGAGAAGGCAGGTACGGGATACTGAGTTGGATGATCAGCCATGATCATATTGAATGGCGGTGCAGGCTTGAAGGGCCGAATGGCCTACTCCTGCACCTAATTTCTATGTTTCTATGTTTCTATTTAGAATGGAGACGAGGAAACACTTTTTCACACAGAGAGTTGTGAGTCTGTGGAATTCTCTGCCTCAGAGGGCGGTGGAAGCTGGTTCTCTGGATACTTTTAAGAGAGAGCTAGATAGGGCTCTTAACGATAGCGGAGTCAGGGGATATGGGCTGAAGGCAGGAACGGGGTACTGATTGGGGATGATCAGCCATGATCATTCGGCAGTGCTGGCTCAAAGGGCCGAATGACCTACTCCTGCACCTATTGTCTATTGTCTGTTGTCTGTTGGTCTGTTGCCACAACTTGATGTGAGATCAGATGAAATGATGTTCAACTGTCTAAAACGTAGCTTAGCACAAGAGCAAAATGAATGGTTTAATAACAGCACTGCATGAAAGATCCATGTGGCAGAAAGCTCCCGTGATGCGTTGCGGAGCTGAACGAAGATGGACCTGGCAGGAACAAGGACAGACTCACCAGCCACTGTGAATGAAGACAAGGTGGGTCGTCCGTGGCCTCCTGCAACAGCACTTTGTGTCTTTTTTTCCCACCTCTTCAGTGGAGGCAGAGTCTTTCAGACTGAACAAGGATTCTGACCTGAACAAGGATTCTGACCATGTTCGCCAGAAATGCTGCTTGACTCGCGGAGTTACTCCAGCACTTTTGCATTATAAACCAGCATCTGACGTTCCTTGTTTGTAAGTGAGAGGTGAGGGGAGAGTTACGGGTGAGGGGAGAGCTAATTTGCAGATGAAGGGACAAAGGCCAGAGACCATAAGGAGGCAAATGGTTGTAAGATAAGGAGAGAAGAGGAATAAATTGTGAAGCTAGAGGAAAGGATCTGGATGGAAGGGAACTGGGAAAAAGGGAAAGGAGGGTGAGATAATAGTGCAGGTCTATATGGAGCACCGGGAATAGATGGGGAAAAGGTTGGGGGTAGCATTAGTAATACATGCTTCATTTCAATGGCTGCACTTCGAAACCAATCAGTTGGCTATGTTGTCCTGAGAAATAATTCAGATATTAATATAAATCGTACTTTCTTCTTTCTACCTTCTCTTCTTTCTATTATTCACCGGACTTCACTCTGCACTTACTTTTCCACTGGGGAATTATGCAATGTCTTCAAAACTTTGTGAGCATAATCCCACATAATTCCGGGGCTCGCCTTTGCAAGGTAAATAACGTCCTTGTGATTCAATTATGTTTCAATTGGTGAGGACTAGGAATATTGCCGCTTCTAAGGTGTTCCTCCTGGAATTGTTGTTGTTCGCTGCATATTTTAAAAGGGGACTCACATGAAGGAGTTAACTGAACCAGTTATGTTTGCTGATAGCAGCAATATATACAGATGAAAGTGTATATTGTTATTAAACATTTTCGCACAACATAAATTGTCCCCTCTCCAACCGTTATAAAAATTATTTCACCTTTATATGGTGGAACGGACTTGAAGACAAACAGGGTCTTAAATTGTTGAAATTCTTTGTAGCTCAGATTCTGTTTTGCTTTTGTTTTCTAGTTTAGGGGGTTTTGTTTTTTCCTTTTTTCTCTTTTTTTCTCTTTTTTTTCTTTTTATCTTTTTGTTTTTTTAAAATATATATTTAAGTTTTCTTTTAAACATTTAACTATATTTACATAGAGACCGGGAGGTCTATATTCAAGGTGTATTTTGACACTGGACTCATATTAAGTTTTCCCTTTTAATAATGTAATCCTGATCCCTATGTATCAATATCATTGTTATGTTTATCATTATTCTTTTTGTTTTGTTTTTGTTTTTGGGAAAAAAAAGCTAATAAAAAGATTTTAAAAGAAAGTGTACGCATCTCAGTCCTCCTGAGCCGACCTGATCTCCCGGTTGCCAAACACTCAAATTCCCCTTCCCTCCTACATTGACCTTTCTGTCCTCAATCTCCTCCATTGTCAGAGTGAGGCTAAACGCAAATTGGAGGAACAGCATCTCATATTTTGCTTGGGCAGCTCACAGCCCAGTGGTATAAGTACTGATGTATCTAACTTCAAGTAGCCCCGGCATTCCCTCTCTCTCTATTCCGCCCCCACCCACGTCGCACCAGCTTCTTGTTTTCACCCAATAAACAACTAACAATGGCCTGTTTCCTTTATCATCGTTACTTTTTTGCATATCTTTCATTCATTGTTCTTCATCTCTCTACATCATCGTCTACATCATCGTCTACATCTCTCGATTCCCTTTCCCGTGACGTTCAGTCTGAAGAAGGGTCTCGACTCGAAATGTCACCCATTCCTTCTCTCCAGAGATGCTGCCTGTCCCGTTGAGTTACACCAGCTTTCTGTATCCACTATTTTCCTAACTCCAGTCTCATGTGATATTCTGAGCTACGTATGAGAAAAGAGTAACTCAACTGGTTTTGGAAGACTGATTGAAAGATACAGCATGGAGGCAGGCCCTTCGGCCCACCAAGTCCATGCCGACCATTGATCGCCGGTTCACAACAGTTCCATGTTGTGCCACCTTTGTACCCACTTCCTACTCGGGATTTCACAGAAGCCAAGTAACCTACAAACCCTCACATCTTTCGTAAGTGGGAGAAAACCAGAGCACCCAGAGGAAATCCGTGCAGTTACAGGCGGAACATGCAAACTCCACACAGACAGCATTTGATAGCATCAAACCCAGAACACTGGTGATTGAGATAGCAGCTCTACCAGCTCTACCAGCTGCACCACTTTGTCAACTGCAGAAGCTGGAAAAATGAAATTAAAATTGAAAATAGAAGCCAGGCAGCATTTACGGAACGTGAAATAGTTAACATTTTAGTTGAAAATTTTCTTCCGGAAGACTTCAGATGCTGGAAGAATTAAACAAACACAAACACCTCGTGCTGGATGCATTCGGCAGGGCAGGCGGCGTCTATGGAGGGAGAAACTGTCAGCATTTCAGATCTGTAACCTTGTTTCACCCTTTTTTATTTTATTTTTTAGTCCTGTTAAAAACCAAAATGTTAGTTGGAGGTCTTTTTTGTGGTGTGTGGGGGAGGGGAAGGGGGAAACTTTATTTCCTAGTCCCTACCTGGTCGGAGAGGCGGCTTCCCTCCGAGCTGCTTCTTCGCCCCGTCCTCGCGGCCTACCTTCGGACTGGAGCGCCGTTTCCTGTCGCGTTCGGCCGAGACTGCAACTTCGGCGGCTGCGCAGCGCTGGGACGCCATCATGGAGCAGGCGATGCCTTACCGGGTCGCCGTGCGGTAAGCTCCGGGGAGCTGTGACCGCCGACTCTAACATCTGAGGAGCTGTGGCTGCGGGCGTCCGGCCGCAGGTGGCGCTGGATTTAAAACACCGCGGAGCCTGGGATCCGACATCGCCAGAGTCGGAGCTCCAGCCGACTTCGGGTGCCGCAGTCTCCAGGGAGGAGGCGGCCGCTCCAGACATTCCAAGCCGCTGAGGAATGTTCACCTGATGCCGGAGTTCTAGCTGCACAGCAAGAGGGCCTGAAAACATCAGACTGGCTGCAAGGCCACAAATGGGCCCCGACCTCAGGTGGTCACAGAAGAAGAGGACTACACTTTCTGTTGCCTTTCCCCACAGTGGAAAATGTTGATTCTGTTGTGAGGGTACGTTTGTGTTGAACTCTATAGTATGTTGTGTCAATTTTTCTTTTTTTAATCTTTTTCTATGGATGTACAGAAACTTATTATTTATTTTATGTAGAGCATAATGCAAGTTTCAATGCAAGTTGATTTAAAATGTGCTATATAAATAAAACTTACTTACTTACTTGTTCAATGGTTCAAAGGTTCATTATTGTCGCTTACGGACAGCCCAGGTCCAGGAGCCGCTCCAAGAGGCCGAGCACGTGGACCGCCCGCGGCCTACAGCGGTGGAGCAGCGGTGGAGGTCACCATGGCTACGCTTGGCCAGGCCGGCCCTGCAACGTCACCAGTTCAACAGACCCTCACAGTCAGGTCACAAACCCTGCACTTACAACAACTGCGACTTAAAAATGGCGCCAAACTGGCGACACTGCATACTGTCCCAGTGAACTGCTCCTACACACTTGTACTGCATCTGTGATGCTTGTCTAAGATGTATCTAAGTGGTTATGTATAGTGTTATTTCTACTGAACTGTGTACAAAAATGAATTTCACTGTATCTCGGTACAGGTGACAACTAACGTACCATAAAGTACCACAGTGAAGTTCATTTGCACAACCCACAAATGCACAGTCGCCATATTTTGGCAGCGTTTACAAATAAAAAGAAAACTGAAAGAAAGTCCCAAGTCCGGTCCACATGTTGGATGTACAGGAGCCCCCCTCAATTCAGGTAAGACAAGCTTGTGTTAGGCAAGAGGTGGCAGACCCGAAACATTGACTGTATCCACCCATTCCCCCAACTATAAAAGGACAAGACTTCCCAGGCAGACTGTGTCCTGGGTAAAACCTGTCGAGGTATTTCAGTCACAAATTCACAGCCGTGTAGTTGGTGATGGAAGAGGAGCATGTACCCAGGATACCTCCGAGTTACTGTCATCGCGACCAACTGCAGGAAAGAACACAAATTCTATTACAAGCGGATACCTTGTTGTCCGCACAGGGTCAGTCAGACAACTGACTTCTCCGAGTGAACGAGCTGTTTCCCAAACCGCAGTCTGGATTCTATCCGTCCGGAGGTACGGTGAACTCGAGCTACTTTATTCAACAAGTCTGAGAGTAATGTGGGCGCAGCCGTAGAGTTGCTGCCTCACGGCGCTAGAGACCCGGGTTCAATCCTGACTACGCGTGCAGTCTGTACGAAATTTGTACGTTCTCCCTGTGACTGCGTGGGTTTTCTCCGGGTGCTCCGGTTTCCTCCCCCACTCCAAAGACGTACAGGTTTGTAGGCTAATTGGCTTGGTATACCTGTAAATTGTTTGTGGTGTGTGTAGGATAGTGTTAGTGTGCAGGGATGGCTGGTTGGTGGAAACTCGGTGGGCTGAAGGGCCTGTTTCCACGCTGCATTTCTAAACCAAACAAAAGTCTAAATGCAAGAAGCAACACCATCCACTAAATTAGGGTTTTTTTTTACCTCATATACTGTAAATTATTTACCACGGTCAATTTGCCTTAAATTCGGCTGCTTGCAGAAATGACCTCCATAAAAAAAAACCAGAAGATAATAATAATCAATGTGATATTTGTATAATTACCGAATTAAGTTGGTATTTGTAAATTTGTTTTAGCATTGTGAAATGCTTACTTCTATTAAAAATATTATTTAAAAAAAAAGAAATGACCTCCATCTTATTTCCGTTGCAACATTACATGGAACCCAAGACCTGGACTAATTAGTCCTCAACACACTCAAGCAAGGCTGTATCACCCCTTCCACATCCATTCCAATCCTTCTCATCACAAGCTTCCCACAGGAGCAGAATTAACCTACAGGGCAACTGTGAATCATTCCACACTGCACCAGCGCCAATCTAGAAGCAAGATCACTGCCTATCAAGCTGAAGATAGACACAGAATACTGGAGTAACTCAGCAGGACAGGCAGCATCTCTGGAGAGAAGGAATGGGCGATGTTACGGTTTCGAGACCCTTATTCAGACTAGGCACTGCAGTGCACACACAAAGTCTGCATATATGCGGGTATGAATGTCAAAACTTACAGTAAGTCATTGTTCTCTTGGTTATAGAAAAGGACGAGGAAAATGGGCCTACGTCAAGTATCTGCAAAACCTAGGTGTTGTACCAACCCACCCCAGATGTGCAGCATTGTCTTCTGACAATAAACAGTCCAGAATGAGACCCTGAAAGAGCATGGACCACCTCCCATTCCTCAGGAGCCTCCTCCTAACCAAGGCAGACACTGATGATGAAATTCACCTTCACCTTAAATGGAGACACAAGGACCTGCACCAACTTCACCCTCAATTGTCTGTGGCAAAGAGAGTTTGAAGTTCAAAACCTCCAGCCCAGTGCAAAGCTGTTGGTCTACTGGCCAGCAATGATCATGGATTACCCACTATAGACACCACAAAGGTGTAGGGGAATCAAGCACCAACGGACATAGGTTTAAGGAGAGGGGGAAAGATTTAATAGGAATCTGAGGGGTAACCTTTTCACGCAAAAGGTGATAGGTGAATGGAACGAGCTGCCAGAGGAGGTGGTTGAGGCTGGGATTATCACAAAGTTTAAGAAACATTTAGGCACGTACATGCATAGGACAGGTTTAGAGGGATATGGGCCAAACACAGGCGGGTGGAACCAGTGTAGATGGGGCATGTTGGCCGGTGTGGGCAAGTTGGGCCAAAGGGCCTGTTTCCGTGCTGTGTGACCCTATAAAACTCTATAAAACACTGGAGAGTTACCACCAATGCTGTCTCTGTAAACGTTTCTAAATTAACACCAACCAACGTCAGCCAGGACATTGTCAGCAGCACCAGGGCGCTACTTACACTCGCGCCCATGAAAAGGTCTTATTTGCCGGTCACGACCAGTCTCAGCCCTGCCAGAACAAGAGGTGATCAGGAGATAGAGGAAAGGATTCAAGGAGGTTCTCAAAGGTTTGTTGAAAATATGCAGCAAATGCACTGACCCTTGGCATCTTTAGCTCTTGATGGAGGAGCATGGGCTGCTGCTGAGAACCTCACTTCCATTCCTCAGGAGTACACAGAAGCCCAGCTTAGACTCCAGAAGGACACTCCATCTCCGAAATGACCAGCTCACTCTGTTATGTACATGTATGGGTCCCACTGACAAAGGGTCTCAGACTTCAAACGTTAACTCTCTTTCTTGTTCTATGACTAATCGTGACTAATTTAGGCATGGGGAGGAACTGCAGATGCTGGTTTATATCGAAGACAGACACAAAAAGCCGGAGTAACTCAGCGGGTCAGGCAAACTCTCTGGAGAAAAGGAATAGAGTGACCTAGTGTGGAAACAGGCCCTTCGGCCCAACTTGCCCACATCTCCCAGCTACACTAGGCCCACTGCCAGCAATTGGTCCATATCCCTCCAAACCTGTCCCATCCATGTACCTGTCTAACTGTTTCTTAAGCGATGGGACAGTCCCAGCCTCAACTACTTCCTCAGGCAGCTTGTTCCATACACCCACCACCCTTTTGTGAACCAGTCACCTCTCCGATTCCTTTTAAATCTTTTCCCCTTCACCTTGAACCTATGTCTTCTGGTCATCGAATAGGCGATGAATAGGTGACGTTTCGGGTCGAGACCCTTCTTCAGACTTCAGCTTTCGGTTTATTATTGTCACAGGCACTGAGGTACCATGGAATGCTTTTGTTTGCATGCTAATCAATCAAATCAGATAATATCAAACGTGAATATAATCAAGCCAAACATGGGTGGAGAAAGATACCAGAATATAGTCTCTCAGGATTGTAGTGTAACAATGCCAGAGAAAAAGTCCAATGTCCGCAATGGGATAGGTTTGAAAATTGGGACAGTACCCTAGCTATGGAAGGACCATTCAGTAGTCTGATAACAGAGTGGAGGAAGCTGTTCCTGAGTCTGGTGGTGCACGCTTTCAAGATAATCTCCCAACGGGAGCAGGGAGACGAAGGAATGATTGGGGTGGGAAAGGTCCTCGATTATGTTGGTTCTGTTCGCGAGGCAGGGTGAAGAGTAGATGGAGTTGATAGTGGACCGTGTAGGAAGGAACTGCAGATGCTGGCTTATACCGAAGATAGACATAAAGTGCTAGAGTAGCTCAGGGGGTTAGGCAGCATCTCAGGAGAAAAGGAATTAAGTTTGAAGAAACTGCAGATGTTGGTTTATACTGAAGATAGACACAAAGTGCTGGAGTAACTGAAACGTAGAAACATAGAGAAATAGAAAATAGTTGCAGGAGGAGGCCATTTGGCCCTTTGATTCATTGTGATCATGGCAGATCGTCACAATAAGTAACCCGAAGAAGTGTTACTGTAACCTGAAGAAGGGGTCCGACCCAAAACGTCACCTATTTCTTTTGCTCCAGATATGCTGCCTGACCTGCTGAGTTACTCCAGCACTTTGGGTCATTCTTCTGTGTGATGGATTGGGCTACATTCACAACTCTTTGGCAGAGCTGTTCCCAAACTAAACTGTGATGCAACCCAACAGTACACTTTCTATGGAGCACCTGTGGGTTGATAAGAGGGTTGATTCCTCAAAGTCTCTTGATTTCTGCCGGTCCCACATTGGTCTCAGAAACCACGGAGTTGGCGTTGAGGTAGAGTTGCTGCCTTACAGCTAAAGGCAGTGCCAGAGACCCGGGTTCGATCCCGACTACGGGTTCTGCTGGTACGGAGTTTTGTACATTCGCCCCGTGACCCGCGTGGGTTTTCTCTGAGATCTTCGGTTTCCTCCAAGATCTTCGGTTTCCTCCCACATTCCAAAGACGGACAGGTTTGTAGGTTAATTGGCTTGATAAATGTAAACATTGTCCCTAGTGGGTGTACAATATGTGCGGGGATCGCTGGTCGGCACGAACCCAGTGGGCCGAAGGGCCTGTTTCCGTGCTGTATCTCCAAACTAAACAAAAGCTGGACTGGAACCTTGTCATCCTTGATTTCAAAGATACAAGTGGGTGTTCTGATATGATTTTAATTCATTTTATTTCTTTCATTTTTACTTTGCAGAAAAATAATTTCCTTTCCAATTAGTTGATTTAAATGTCGATGAACAAAAGCATTTATCTTTTTTTTTGGTGGCCCGGTTGACATTTACTCCGTGATCAACATCAGTAAAATCCATTCATGCACATTCCACCCATGAATGTAAATTCCTCCTACTGGGGGCAGCTTCCACCTGTCCTACTGTATGTTAGACCAATGGCTCAACTCACAGCGAAGATCTTTCTTCCAAGTCTTGGTTCTTCGTGGTTCTTGGTTACTTGGTCCTCCAAAATATTCTAACTGGAATTTAAACTGGAGGTGGTGAAGGGAGGGGTTTAGCCAGAGAGGGTTATTGGGAAGAAAGTGCCACTTTAAATTTAGTTGCATCTGGCTGGGCAACCGTGGCTTGGTGGAGATTATTCCATGCTTTAATAGTGCGTGGAAAGAACGAATTGCTGTACACATCTGTCTTTGTGGCTGGGACCACAAATTGGATCGAATGCCCTCGTCTGCTCCTAATTGGTTTGGGGTAGGTGTAGGCCTTGTGATCTATGTCTAGCTGACCATTTAACATTTTGTAAAAACAGGTCAAACGGTGAGCTTCACGTCTGTCTTGGAGAGGGTTCCACCCCGCCCAGAGAACTCAGAAGTTTGGTGACAAAGTCAGAGAAAATTAGACCCCTTCCACTCCAGCCTGTTCCAGCTGCTACGGTCAGGCAAACACCTCCGTTGCCATGCTGTGAAAACATTGCAGAGAGGATGAGAAGGAGCTTCTTCCCAGAGGCCATTAGGACTGTAAACTCCGATCTCACCAGGGACTAACTTTACTTTTGTGTGATGTCTTTTTTAAATTGCTGTTTTTTCTTTTTTTTCCTCCCACAAATATATAATATGTGAATATGTGGTTCTGTTCCATTCTGTTTTGCAGTTTTTTTTTGCACAATCCGCAGGCATTGCCACTTTTCATTTCACTGCACATCTCATATGCGTATGTAACGAATGAACTCGACTTGACTTGAGATGGCAGGAAAAAATGAGCATGAAATATTAGTTTAGTTTATATTGTTTTGTTTATTTATTGTCACCTGTACTGAGGTAGAAACATAGAAACATAGAAACATAGAAATTAGGCGCAGGAGTAGGCCATTCGGCCCTTCGAGCCTGCACCGCCATTCAATATGATCATGGCTGATCATCCAACTCAGTATCCCGTACCTGCCTTCTCTCCATACCCTCTGATCCCCTTAGCCACAAGGGCCACATCTAACTCCCTCTTAAATATAGCCAATGAACTGGCCTCAACTACCCTCTGTGGCAGAGAGTTCCAGAGACCCACCACTCTCTGTGTGAAAGAATTCCTTCTCATCTCGGTCCTAAAGGATTTCCTCCTTATCCTTAAGCTGTGCCCCCTTGTCCTGGACCTCCCCAACATCGGGCACAATCTTCCTGCATCTAGCCTGTCCAACCCTGTAAGAATCTTGTAAGTTTCTATAAGATCCCCTCTCAATCTCCTAAATTCTAGAGAGTATAAACCGAGTCTATGCAGTATTTGTTCATAAGACAGTCCTGACATCCCAGGAATCAGTCTGGTGAACCTTCGCTGCACTCCCTCTATGGCAATAATGTCCTTCCTGAGATTTGGAGACCAGAACTGTACGCAATACTCCAGGTGTGGCCTCACCAAGACCCTATACAACTGAAGTAGAACCTCCCTGCTCCTATACTCAAATCCCTTTTGCTATGAAAGCTAACATACCATTGGCTTTCTTCACTGCCTGCTGTACCTGCATGCCTACTTTCAATGACTGGTGTACCATGACACCCAGGTCGCGCTGCATCTCCCCTTTTCCTAATCGGCCACCATTTAGATAGTAGTCGGTTTTCCTATTTTTGCCACCAAAGTGGATAACCTCACATTTATCCACATTATACTGCATCTGCCAAACATTTGCCCACTCACCCAGCCTATCCAAGTCACCTTGCATTCTCCTAGCATCCTCCTCACAGCTAACACTGCCCTCCAGCTTAGTGTCATCCGCAAACTTGGAGATATTGCCTTCAATTCCCTCATCCAGATCATTTATGTATATTGTAAATAGCTGGGGTCCCAGCACTGAGCCTTGCGGTACCCCACTAGTCACTGCCTGCCATTGTGAAAACGACCCGTTTACTCCTACTCTTTGCTTCCTGTTTGCCAGCCAGTTCTCTATCCACATCAATACTGAACCCCCAATGCCATATGCTTTAAGTTTATATACTAATCGCTTATGTGGGACCTTGTCGAAAGCCTTCTGGAAGCCCAGATACACCACATCCACTGGTTCTCCCCCATCCACGCTACTAGTTACATCCTCGAAAAATTCCACAAGATTCGTCAGACATGATTTACCTTTTGTAAATCCATGCTGACTTTGTCCAATGATTTCACCACTTTCCAAATGTGCTGCTATCCCATCTTTAATAACTGACTCTAGCAGTTTCCCCACTACCGATGTTAGACTAACTGGTCTGTAATTCCCCGTTTTCTCTCTCTCCCCCCTTCTTAAAAAGAGGGGTTACATTTGCTACCCACCAATCCTCAGGAACTACTCCAGAATCTAAAGAGTTTTGAAAAATTATCACTAATGCATCCACTATTTCCGGAGCTACTTCCTTAAGTACTCTGGGATGCAGCCTATCTGGCCCTGGGGATTTATCAGCCTTTAATCCATTCAATTTACCCAACACCACTTCCCGACTAACCTGGATTTCACTCAGGTACTCCTTTGACCTGCGGTCCCCTGCTAATTCCGGCAGATTATTTATGTCTTCCTTAGTGAAGACGGAACCAAAGTAGTTATTCAATTGGTCCGCCATATCCTTGTTCCCCATGATCAACTCACCTGTTTCTGACTGCAAGGGACCTACATTTGTTTTAACTAATCTATTTCTCTTCACATATCTATAAAAACTTTTGCAGTCAGTTTTTATGTTCCCTGCCAGTTTTCTTTCATAATCTATTTTTCCTTTCCTAATCAAGCCCTTTGTCCTTCTCTGCTGGTCTCTGAATTTCTCCCAGTCCTCTGGTATGCTGCTTTTTCTGGCTACTTTGTACGCATCATCCTTTGCTTTGATACTATCCCTGATTTCCCTTGTTATCCACGGATGCACTACCTTCCCTGATCTATTCTTTTGCCAAATTGGGATGAACAATTTTTGTAGTTCATCCATGCAGTCTTTAAATGTCTTCCATTGCGTATCCAACGTCAACCCTTTTAGAATTGATTGCCAGTCAATCTTGGCCAATTCACATCTAATACCCTCAAAGTTACCTTCCCTTAAGTTCAGAACCATTGTTTCTGAATTAACAATGTCACTCTCCATCCTAATGAAGAACTCGACCATATTATGGTCACTCTTGCCCAAGGGGGCACACACAATAAGAATGCTAACTAACCCTTCCTCATTACTCAATACCCAGTCTAAAATAGCCTGCTCTCTCATTGGTTCCTCTACATGTTGATTTAGATAACTATCCCTCATACTTTCCAAAAAATCCTCTTCCTCAGCGCCCCTGCCAATTTGATTCACCCAATCTATATGTAGATTGAAGTCACCCATTATAACTGTTTTGCGTTTGTCGCACGCATTTCTAATTTCCTGTTTTATACCATCCCCAACTTCACTACTACTGTTAGGTGGCCTGTACACAACTCCCACTAGCGTTTTCTGCCCCTTAGTGTTTCGCAGCTCTACCCATACCGATTCCACATGCTCCAAGCTAATGTCCTTCCTTTCCATTGCGTTAATCTCCTCTCTAACCAGCAAAGCTACCCCACCTCCTTTTCCTTTCTCTCTATCCCTCCTGAATATTGAATATCCCTGGATGTTCAGCTCCCAGCCTTGGTCACCCTGGAGCCATGTCTCCGTGATCCCAACTATATCATACTCATTAATAGCTATCTGCACGTTCAACTCATCCACCTTATTACGAATACTCCTTGCATTGAGACACAAGGCCTTCAGGCTTGTTTTTACAACGCTCTTACCCCTTATACAATTTTGTTGAGAAGTGGCCCTTTTTGATTTTTGCCCTGGTTTTGTCTGCCTGCCACTTTTACTTTTCACCTTGCTCCCTATTGCTTCCACCCTCGTTTTACACCCACCTGCCTCTCTGCTCTTGTACCCATCCCCCTGCCACATTAGTTTAAATCCTCCCCGACAGCACTAGCAAACACTCCCCCAAGGACATTGGTTCCATTCCAGCCCAGGTGCAGACCGTCCTGTTTGTACTGGTCCCACCTCCCCCAGAAATGGTTCCAGTGCCCTAAAAATTTGAATCCCTCCCCCTTGCACCATTTTTCAAGCCACGTATTCATCTGCAATATCCTCCTATTTCTACTCTGACTGGCCCGTGGTACTGGTAATAATCCAGAGATTATTACCTTTGAGGTCCTACTTTTGAGTTTATCTCCTAGCTCCCTAAATTCACCTTGTAGGACCTCATCCCTTTTTTCCCCTATATCGTTGGTGCCAATATGCACCACGACAACTGGCTGTTCACCCTCCCCCTCCAGAATGTTCTGCAGCCGTTCAGTAACATCCCTGACCTTTGCACCAGGGAGGCAACATACCATCCTGGAGTCTCTTTTGCGGCCGCCGAAATGCCTATCTATTCCCCTGACAATTGAATCCCCTATTACAATGGCCCTTCCCCTCTTTTTTCCCCCATCATGTGCTGCAGAGCCACCCATGGTGCCATGAACTTGGCTGCTGCTGCATTCCCCTGATGAGCCATCTCCCTCAACAGTATCCAAAATGGTAAACCTGTTGAGTAGGGAGATGACCGCAGGGGACTCCTGCACTGAATGAAAAGCTTTTGTTGCGTGGTAACCAGTCAGCGGAAAAACAATACATGATAATGTTAAATATGTTAAATATTGGAAGGGAATTGCAGTTAAAACAGGGCATCCCTCGGCACAATGTGTGCTTCACTATTACAGGGAATTGAGTCAAGAGTTATTGTAATATGTCCCAGACGGGATAATGAAATTCTTACTTGCTGCAGCACAACAGAATATGTGAATATGCAAATATTGTATATAATGGGGGAAAAATGCAAAAAGTTCAATAAATAACAAATATAGTGCAGGTAACAAATAATAGTAGAGTCTTTTGCAATTCAGAGCTCATAGCTTATTTGTTGTGTTTAACAGCCTGATGTCTGTAGGGAAGAAGCTGTTCCTGAATCTGGATGTTACAGTCTTCAGGCTCCTGTACCTTCTTCCTGATGGCAGTGGTGAGATGAGTGCGTGGCCAGGATGGGGTGGGTCCTTGATGATTTTGGCTGCCTTTTTGAGGCAGCGACTGCGATAGATCCCCTCGATGGTGGGGAGCTCAAAGCCGGGGATGGACTGGGCAGTGGTCACAACTTTTTGTAGAGATGCGGATCACGTGCAGGCAGATGAGATTAGTTTATCTTGGCATCGTGTTCAGCAGAGACATTGTGGGCCGAAGGGCCTGTTCCTGTGCTTTACTGTTCTCTATGTATATATCAATGACTTGGAGGTAAACATAGGCAGCTTAGTTAGTAAGTTTGCAGTTGACACCAAGATTGCTGGAGTCACAGACTGTGAGGAAGGCTGTCAACATATACAGCAGGATGTAGATCAGCTGCAGAAATGGGAGAAGAAATGGCAGATGGAGTTTAATCCGAGCAGGTGTGAGGTGTGGCACTCTGGGAGGTCAAATGAAAGGGGAAAATATATAATTAATGGCATTACTATTAACATCGTGATATACAGAGGTGTCTTGGGGTCCAAGTTCATAACCCCCTGATGGGCCTGTCCCACTTGGGTGATTTTTTAGGCAACTGCAGGGCGACTTGGCTGTCGCCACATATTCGCCGGGGTGTCGCCTGTATGGTCGTGAGTAGTCTCCTCAGTCGCTCAAAGAGTTGTAGCTTCTTTCAGGTCACCTCCAAACTTTCAACATGTTGAAAATTTTTTGGCGACACTGGGTTGAACAAATGACGTATCTTGACTTCTACTGACGTAGGTGCTATGGTGGGTTGTTGGTAGGTTGTCATCAGGATGACGTAGGTTGTTGCCGGTGCTGACTTCGGCGGATTCCATTGGCGACTACCTACGTCTACCTACGTTAACCGGCGACAGGTGCCGGCGATTGAATTGTCTTATCCTGTCGCAGCTTGTCGCGCTTGGAGGTATGTTGTTGTAGGTGTGGTCGTAGGTGGACATCGTAATGGTCGCCGGTTGTCGGTAGCTTGCCGTAGCTTGACGTCGACTAGGAGGTAGGTTGTCATAGACATTGTCATAGGGGGGGATCCAGTCGCCGGTTTTTCGGTGACCTGATAGTCGCCGGGAGTCGCCGAAAAATTGCCTAAGTGGTAAAGGCCCATAAAAGTAGCAACACAAGTAGGTAGAGTGGTAAAGAAGGCGTGCGGTATGCTTGCTTTCATAGGTTGGGCTTTGAGTATAGGAGTCGGGAAGTCATGGTGCAGCTTTATAGGACTTTGGCTAGGCTGCATTTGGAATATTGTGTGCAGTTCTGGCCGCCCCATTACAGGAAGGTCGTGGGGGTTTTGGAAAGGGTGCAAAAGTGGTTTATCAGAATGATACCTGGGTTAGACGGTATAAGCTCCAGGGAGAGGTTGGACAGACTTGGATTCTACGAAATGCCGGAGGTTGCAGAGAGACCTCTTGAGACACATTGATAGGATAGATAGTAAGAACCTTTTTCCTCAGATGGTAAAATCAAATACTAGAGGCATAATTTTAAGGTGAGAGAGGCTAAGTTTAAAGGAGATGTGTGGGGCAAGGTTTATCCACAGAATATGCTGTGCCTGGAACGCGCTGCCGGGGATTGTGGTTGAGACAGAAACAATAGTGACATTTAAGAGACTTTTGGATAGGTATATGGATATTCAGGGAATGGAGGTATATGGATTATGAGCAGAAACATAAGATATAGTGTAAGAAGGAAGTGCAGATGTTCATCTAAGCAGGGCCAGCCAACAATACAATCCATTTGCTTTCATTTCAGGTGAGCTCAAACAGAGTAAAGCCAAAGCAAAAGCACAGGGTAGGCCAAACAATTAATTTCATTTCATTTCCATTTCCATTTCAATTTCAAGTACAGGGCAGGCCAAACAACTCATTTCATTTCATTAAGGGCTAACAAAACATTTATTGCAAGCATATTACGGGTTAGCAAATCACCATTCATTGCAAGCACATTGCTGGCTAACAAATTGTTTATCGCAAGCACATTAAGGGTTAACAAATCATCATTCATTGTAAGCACATTGCTGGCTAACAAATAATTTATTGCAAGCACATAAAGGGTTTACCACATTAAGCACATAACCACATAAACCACATAACCACATAAAGCACATAAAGGGTAGACTCACAGTTCAGTAGACTCACAGTGCAGTAGACTCACAGCAGAATCAGAGTTGTGGTCTCTCCCTCACGATCTTTCAGAGTGACTGACTCACATCCAGGCATCTGGGGTTTAATAGTTCTGCACCCCCCCCCCCCTCCCCGTAAGGGGCGTTACCTTCATCGCGGTGATTGACAGGTGAGAGGACCAATCAGCTGATCTTAATTTTTCATTCAACCTCGGTACAGGTGACAATAAATCAACAAAACAATATAAACTAAACTAAGATCAGCTGATTGGTCCTCTCACCTGTCAATCACCGCGATTAAGGTATTTTAAACACTCATAACTTTTTTATTTTTCATCAATGGGAAAAATCCTCGGGGCTGGCTCAGCGTAGGAGGACTGTGAGTAAGATGGCCAAAAATCGCAGTAATACAGGGTAGTGTTTTTCCTAAAATCAATATACAGCACAGACAGGAAGTGGTCAAGATGAGACTTTTAATTATATAGATATACTAGACCAAGTGGGACCCAATGGGCCCCGTTCACCCAAAGCAATATTCCACCACCCACCCATTGCCCCAACGCAACCCGTTTCCACCACTCAGCCGTTCCCGCAACACATTCCCCAACATAATATTCCACCACTCACCCATAGCCCCCAACGGCACAGGCCACGCTCATTTGCCCTCATCCCCAACACTCCCTCCCCCTCCTCTTCACCCTCCCTCTTCTCTCTTCTCTCCCCCTCCCCTCTCCCCTCTCCCCGCTCCCCGCTCCCCCACTCATCACCTCTCCTCTATCACACTCCCCCATTGCACACAATGGTTAAGTAACATTTCTCCTCCTCCCCTCCCCACTCCCCCCCTCCTTACAACAATGTAACAAATCTCTCATTGCATTTGGTGGAACACTGTTGATGGGCAGTTTATGTATATGAGATCCCATTGTGATGTCATTGTCAGGTGGAGCACTGTTCACGGGCAGTTTATGTAAATGAGATCCCATTGTGACATCATAGCTGTAACTGCCAGCAATTCTCACTGCAGTGTTCAAGTCATTCTTTCTCAAACTGGATTTTGTAAAGTTGAAAATGTGAAAAACTTGTAAAATATAACATCAATCTGAACGACACTTGATAAAAACACACCACAAGACATTTCTTCTCCTCCCATTCCCCACTCCTACAACTCTCATAGCTTGTGTATTGGCAGCAGAGATCACAATGTGATGTCATTTTGGTTTTGGAATCATCACGGCAGCTTGTGTAAATGAGATCCCATTGTCATTGGGAGACTGTGAGATGCCATTGTGGCATAATCACTGGAACCTGCTATAAAAATCTCACTCTCACAGGCAGTTATTATTTTCAGTTTGCTTTTTTAAAACTTTAAATATCAATAACGTGAAATATAACATCAAATGTAAAGAAACTTGATATTAACGACCACTGGAAAAAGTAGAGTAAGAATCTTTAAAGATTTTCACGCTATTGTGTACTGTTTTGGCGTAGTTCCTTGATCTCACAGACAGACAGACAGACAAACAAGATGAGATTTTTAATAGTATATAGACTAGACCGTGGGACCCGTTGGGTCCAGTCCCCTAACGCAATATTCCACCACTCACCTGTTCCCCAACGCAACATGTTCCCCCAACACAAAATTCCACCACTCACCCATAGCCCCCAACTGCGCAGGTGCGGCTCACATCCCCTCATTCCCAGCACTCCTTCCCCCTTCTCTTCATCCTCTCTCTTCTTTCCTCTCTCCTCCTCCACTCCCTCCTTCTCGTTTCCCCTACCCTCAGTCATTCCCTCCCTCCATAACCCCTCCCCCCTCTCTATCCCCCTCCTCTCCCTCTATCTGTTTAAATAACATTAAACAACAAACCTCTCCTCGTCACCTCCCCCACTCCCCCACTCCCTCCCTATCCTTGCAACAATGTTACAAATCCCTCATTGGACGGCGAGTCCTGTCTTTGTTAACATTGTCCATTATCTCTCTCCCCTCCCTTCTACAAGTGGGAACTGTTGAGCCTCGTTCCCCCAACGGAATATTCTGATCTGGAGCAGCAGGAGGGGGTGGGAGGATGTGGCTCTGGGCCCAGTCAGTGTCTGTGTCCGTGTGTGTCCAGCATGCTTTTATCAGGGACAGCAAGTTTTTTTATGTAAATGAGATCCCATTGTGATGTGGTGGTGCTCACCTCCCCCCATTTCATCCTCTCACAATGAAAATCTTGAAAAAAAAAAATTTGTAAAGGACCAGGCAGTTTATGTAAATGAGATGCCATTGTGACGTCATATGCTGCTAAGAGCAAGTGTTTAAATGTTTTTTTAAGTTTTAAATTATGCTATGTCAATAGCATAAAATATAACATCAATCTGAACCAAACTTGATACAACAAAATGCAATTGTACTTGCTAGGCTGGCAGGACTCAGTGTCCTGCGATAGTATTGTAGAGAGCAGGGCTACAATCCCATTGTGACATCATAGCTGTAAGTGCCAATGCAGAGGGGAGAATTTTTTCTCAAATTGCGATTTTGTAAATTAAAAAATGTGAATAACTTGTGCAATATAATATAATCTGAACGAATCTTGATACACCACACCAAAGGACAATTATGAGTAAGGTGGTGCAAAAATTGTAGCGCCTTCATGTACCGTTTGGCCGTAGTTCCGGGATCATGTAGGCACGCAGACAGACACAGCCACACACGCACACACGCATTGAAACAAACAAGATGAGAGTTTTTGTAATAGATAGATAGATGGGCCAAATGCAGGCAAACAAGACTAGCTTAAATGGGGCAATTTTGTTGAAAAAGAAGGGTTGGGCGGAAGGGCCTGTTTTTGTGCTATATGACTCTACTGTTCAAAATATAACTGCTTGACTCTCTGCTTATCGGAAACCTCAAATTTAACTGTGCCTGGTAATATTATAGCTCGGACACCTACAATGTAGGAGAGGTTTAGGGGGATGTAGGCCAAAGGTGGGCAAATGGAACGAGCTTAGATGGGGCATCTTGCTCGTCATGGACGGTTTGGGCTGACGGGCCTGCTTCCGTGCTGTATGACTCCGTGACTTAATCACAAGAATTCCTGTTAAAAGCAAACGGAACAATTCCCCATTTGTGATCCGATTTAGTATGAAGGTTATATCCACTTGATCCATTACTGGTGTCATGAAGCTGTTGAATGCAATGTGTTGGCAGGTGATACTCACAGCGTCAGCACTTTTGCATGCCTTGGAGTATGTTGTAACTGATTAAAGGGTATATACTGTGACCCCAGTGTCCTTCTTCTACAAGGTGATCAATGGGTAAGCTGTTTAAAGAGGTTTGCTCTATGTGTTTGTATCATGCCTGGGTAATATCATTACTTATAGTCGCACTGAAGTCATCAGGGGATAATTACAATCTGAAATCACCCAAAGACTGTACATCGTAGACTATTTATAATGTGTGAGTATACTTGCAGAGTTTAAGTGATTCCAAATAGAGTGTGTTAACATTGTGAGTTGTTATATTTATTTGTGACTCCTGCAGTGAAGCGTGTAACGTTCACTGACCGATACACAGCCATAAAAGCCCCGCAATTCATACGCAAGGTACTGTTTCAACAACACCTTGTAAATGGAGAAGGGTTATCTCGAGAGAGGAACATGATTGCGATGGTGTGCAGGGTACGTTGTGGTACTCTGAAAATTGGACTGGACGTTTCCAGCCACAAACTGTGCTTGCTCCAACACAGATCATAGTCACAATTAGACAAAAGTTTCCAGCATCTGCAGTTCCTTCTTGAACATAGAGTCACAAGTGATAGGAGTAGAATTAGGCCATTCGGCCAATCAAGTCTATCCCGCCATTCAATCATAGCTGATCTATCTCTCACCCCTAAGCCCATTGTCCTGCTTTCTCCCCATAACTTCTGACACTGTACTATTCAAAAATCTATCTATCTCTGCCTTAAATATATCCACTGACTTGACCTCCACAGCCTTCTGTGGTAAAGAATTCCACAGATTCACCACCCTTTGGCTAAAGAAATGTCTCCTCATCTCTTTCCTAAAAAGGACGTCCTTTAATTCTGAGGCTATGAGCTCTCGTCCTAGACTTCCACTAGTGCAAACATCCTCTCCACATCTGCTCTATCTGTGCCTGTATTAATAACATTGTGATGGTATTCTGCACACCATGAGAGGTCTTGGAACAACCATGGTCTCATGGTGCTGCTCTGGTCTGAGCTGGTGTGAGCCTGGATCTGGAATCCACGCGACTTATCCACACTCGATGAGTGCACAATCTCGAAGTTTAATGCTTCTCTTGCGCGAGCTCATTGTAGTGGAAGCTGCGATCACACCTATCAAATGCCATGGCATGGTTCCCAATTGATCTGACCACCATGTAAAAGGCCTTGCCCACAGTGATGAACCCGTGCCTCAGTCTCAAACGTTTTCACGTACATGTACATCAGCTCTCGCGGAGACGTTCCCTCTGGTGTCGGGGGCAGAGCAGGGTGGAATCACAGCCCTGGTGCAGATGCTCCCTGTCCTCTCTGGCCAATAGCAACTGTTCACACCCCTGGCAACTCCCCACGACTGCATCTCTGAATTACCCTTCACCATCAGTGGGCCGCACTATTGGAGCTGGTGGGTGTGATTGTCAGATGGAGATTGGATCTGGCATAAGTTCATTAATTCATGTGATAGGAGCAGAATGAGGCCATTCGGCCCATCAAGCCTGCTCCACCATTTAATCATGGCTGATCAACCTTTTCCTCTCAACCCCATTCTACTGCCTTCTCCCCATAACCCCTGACACCCGTACCGATCAAGCATCTGTCAATCTCTGCCTTAAAAATATCCACTTACAAAAATATCCTCCACAGCTGCCTGTGGCAAAAAAAATTCCACAGATTCACCACCCTGAGACTGAAGAAATGGCTCGGAGGTTGGGAGTCTAGGAGAGAAGAAGGGAAAGAGAGGTACCTCTTCGGTTTCTGTAAAAGTGAAGGGCATAGATACGGTAAGTAGGCAGGGAAGCGAAAAATACAGTGGATGCAAACTATCAGATTCTTATCAGACAAATGAAAGTATGAAGTATTGAGAAACTTGTATTGGTATTGGTGTATTATTGTCACGTACAGAGAGGTACAGATAAACTTTGTTCTCACGAGTGCCAAGAGTTAGTGGTGTTTAATTGTCTTAAGGGCCTGACCCACTGTATGAGGTAATTCAAGGGTTCTCCCGAGTTTTCCCCTGATTCGAACTCGGAGAATGTCCGTAGCGGGTCCGTAGGAGTTCGTGGATGTATCGTAGCGGCTCGTACGAGTAAAAAGTAACAGTTTTTTTCATCACGAGTATTTTTTCACTCGTGGACATTTTCGCAGTGCTGAAAAAACGTCACGAGTTTACCGGATTTCCTGAGTACCTACCGTTACATGTACGAGCCTCTTGAATTACCTCGTACAGTGGGACAGGCCCTTTATACAGAGTCAAGAGTCGAGTCAAGCGTGTTTTATTGTCATCTGTCCCAGATAGGACAATGAAATTCTTGTTTGCTGCAGCACAACAGAATATGTAAACATAATACATAATGGAGAAAAAAAGTTCAGCATGTATATATACACACATGCACACACACACTCAATAAATAACAATTATAGTGCAATGATAATAACAGTCTGTACAGAGCTTATTTGTTGCCGTGTTTAGTAGCCTGATGGCTGTAGGGAAGAAACTGTTCCTGAACCTGGACTAGACAGTTTTCAGGCTCCTGTACCTTCTTCCCGATGGCAATGGCAAAATGAGTGTGTGGCCAGGATGGTATGGGTCCCTGATGATGTTGGCTGCCTTTTTGAGGCAGCGACTTCGATAGATCCCTTCGATGGTTTGGAGGTCAGAGCCGATGATGGACGGGGCATTGGTCACAACTTTTTTGCAATCTTTTCTGCTCCTGGACATTCAAGTTGCCGAACCAGGCCACGTTGCAACCAGTCAGCATGCTCTCTACTGCACACCTATAGAAGTTCAAGAGAATCCTCTCTGACAAACCGACTCTCCGTAATCTTCTCAGGAAGTAGAGGTGCTAATGTGCCTTCTTTATAATTGCATCAGTGCTGGGTCCAGGAAAGATCTTCGGAAATATGCCAACAATGGAAATGCACCCATTTACACTAATCCTACTCTAATTTTTAATGGAGAATGGCGTCATAGGTAGAGAGGGTGGTCAAGAAGGCTTTCGGCACATTGCCCTTCACCAGTATTGAATATCGAAGTTGGGAGGTCATGTTACAGTTGTATAAGAGAATGACGAGACCATATTTGGAATACTGTGTTCAGTCCAGGTCACCTTGTTATCGAGAAGATGTTGTCAAGCTTTAAAGGGTGCAGAGAAGATTTATGAAGATGTTGCCAGGACTCAAGTGCGTGATCTACAGGGATAGGATGAGCAGGCTAGGACTTTATTTCTTGGAGCGCAAGAGAATGAGGGGTAATCGTGTATAAGATCATAAGAGGAATAGATCGGGTAAACGCAAAGAGTCTTTTACCCAGAGTAGGGGAATGTAGAACTAGAGGTTATAGGTTTAAGGTGAGGGGGGAACGTCTCAATAGGAACCTGAGAGGCAACTGTTTTACACAAAGGGTGGTGGGTGTATAGAAGGAGAAGGTAGTTGAGGCAGGTACTATCGCAACGTTGCAGAAACATTTAGACAGGTATATGGATAAGACAGGTTTAGAGAGATATGGAACAAATCCAGGCAGGTGGGACTAGTGCAGATGGGACGTGTTGGTCGGTGTGGGCGAGTTGGGCCAAAGGGCCTATTTTCACGCTGTATCATTCTATGACGCTACGACGTTCCCATTAATGTCCCCAGACTCTATCACTCATCAGACACTAGAGGCAATTTACATCCGGCACAACCTACCAAGCCGCATATCTTTGGGATATGGGAAGAAACTGGAGCAGGGTGAACGTGCAAACTCCACATACGCAGCAACACAGGTCGCTGGAGCTTTGAGGTAATGGCACTACTAACTGCGCAACTGTGCTGTTTGGAAATAGAAACATAGAAAATAGGTGCAGGAGGTGGCCATTCGGCCCTTCGTGTCAGCACCACCATTCATTGTGATCATTGCTGATCGTCCCCAATCAATAACCCGTGCCTGCCTTCTCCCTATATCCTTTGATTTCACCTGCCCCTAGAGCTCTAACCCTAATCCTAACTCTCAACCTAGCTTGCTGCCAGTGATCTGGATTTCAGCGTTTGATAAGGGTCTGTGAATTTCTTCTCCATAAGATTCCTCAGAACGCTGGCGAAAGATTCAAGAGAGAGAATGAAAAGTGTATCATTAACATTTGTCGGCACTGGGCCTGTACTCACTGGAGTTTAGAAGGATGAGGGGGGGACCCCATTGAAACTTACCAAATAGTAAAGGCCTGGATAGAGTGGATGTGGAGAGGATGTTTCCACTAGTGGGAGAGTCTAGGACCCGAAGTCACAGGCTTTGAATAAAAGGATGTACCTTTAAAAAGGAGATGACGAGGAATTTCTTTGGACTGAAGGTGGTGCATCTGTGGAATTAATTGCGGCACAGATAGATAGATTCTTGAATAGTACAGGTGTCAGTGGTTATGGGGCGAAGGCAGGAGAATGGAGTTGAGAGGGAAAGATAGATCAGCCATGGTTGAATGGTGGAGCGGACGTGATGGGCCTAATTCTGCTCCTTTAACTTATGTACTTATGAACTTATGACATACGACATATGTACCAACGACAAAACACTTTTTCTCACAGAGAGTGGTGAGTCTGTGGAATTCTCTGCCTCAGAGGGTGGTGGAGGCGGGTTCTCTGGATGCTTTCAAGAGAGAGCTAGATAGGGCTCTTATGAGTAGCGGAATCAGGGGATATGGGGGGAAGGCAGGAATGGGGTACTGATTGGGGATGATCAGCCATGATCACATTGAATGGCGGTGCTGGCTCGAAGGGCCGAATGGCCTACTCCTGCACCTATTGTCTATTGTTAATAAATGTACAATGACATTCTTACTTGATGGGTATAACTTATGAACTTCTGAACTTCTGAAGACAGTGTGTGTCAAAATCCACCGAACGAGTGCCTGAGCACCCAAGCCGCAGCTGCCTTGTGATGGAAAATAAGCGTTGGCAAGTGTTTGCCTTGCACCTTGTGTGACGCATGCTGCTGCCATTGAAATGTGACAGGGCGCTGCATGGTGGCAGCTATAGTGCATTCAGCCTTCCAGCCCGCTCTATTGTTCAGTCAAGTCATGATTGATACCTATTGCATTGTAATACCTACCTTAGCTCCATCTCCCATTGCATGGACACACACACTCTCGCCCGACAAATCGTATCACTATCACTAACAAACATTTGAAATGATCCCCGACGTTCCATCGACATTAAAGCGGTTCTGCATTTGCCGAGGCAGCTTCCATCGTAAATGCACATGTGGAAATTTATTGTAGTGAACAAATGACAAGAAAAGAATAGAGATGTGAGATAACTAATATATTGTGTTTTATAATAGAGTTTAGGTTAGTTGTTAGTTTGGAGATACAGCGCGGAAACATGCCCTTGGGCCCACTGAGTCCGCACAGACTAGCGATCCCCGCATATTAAAACTATCTTTTACACGCTAGGGACAATTTACAATTTTACCAAGCCAATTAGCGTACAAACCCGTAGTCTTTGGAGATAGGGATGATACCGGAGATCCCGGAGAAAACCCACGCAGGTCATGGGGAGAACGTACAAACTCTGTACAGACAGCACCCTTAGTCAGGATCGAACCCAGATCTCTGGCACTGTGAGGCAGCAACTCTACCGCTGCGCCATTGTGCTTATTGTGCTTAGACAAATATCTTATGCTTTCGTTGAAATAAAGGGGCTGTCCCACTTGGGCGACCTAATTGGCGAGTTTAGAAGAGTTTGAAAAAATGACATGTTGAAGACCTCCTTCGACTATGTTGAAGACTAGCTTCAACTAGCCACGACTAACTTCGGGAAAATTGGACACCGAATAGTGGAGAGTGAAGGCGATGAAGATTATCTACGACTATCTTCGACTGCCTTCGACTACCCTTGGTTACCTATGACTAACATGCCGACCTACTATGACCTACTATGACTACGAGTAAAGAAAGTATCGATATTTTCCATGGCGACCTATTTTTACTCGTGGGCATTTTGTAACATATTTAAAAAACCGCCGCGACCTAGCTGAGGCCTTGAGTATGCGGAGACCACTCTCAAGCTTGAAGGAGAGTTACGAAGGCCTCCTACGACCTCGTGTCGCCCATGCTGTGAGTATGAGTCCAGGGCAAAGTCGCCAGAACTCATGGATTAGGTCGCCCAAGTGGGACAGGCCCTTAAGCACTTTAATTTTGCCCTGTCCATTTTTGGTGCAGTCTCTGAATTATATTACTAGTGTCCAAACACTCATCTTGATGCTGAACTTTGCACCAGTAAATTATTGTCAGGTGATGTTGTCAAAATTAAGACGCCAATATACCTCATGCTGTAGCTGGCAAAGCAGACTACTTGTGACTACTTGAGCTGTGCCCTTTACTCTGTTCAAGGTCTCCTGCTCCCAGCCTCAAACTTAGCTTAGATGGGGCATCTTGGTCGACAAGGAAGAGTTGAGCCTGTTTATGTGCTATATAACTCTACTGTTCAAAATATAACTGCTTGACTCTCTGCTTATCGGGAACATTAAATTTGACTGTGCCAAATAATATTGTGGCTGCGAGACGCAAGGAACTGCAGATGCTGAGTTTCTGAGTTTCGTTTATTGCCATGTGTACCTAGAATCTTGACTGGAACACAAAATGCTGGAATAACTCAACGGGTCAGGCAAATTCTGTGGGGGCAATGGGCAGAGAATGGATAAGCAAATGGATAGGGGGAATGGATAGGCAACGTTTCTGGTCGGCACCCTTCATCATACTGTGAGTCAGTGAATCAGTCTGAAGAAGGGTTCCAACCTGAAAGGTCACCTATCTATTCCCTCCGCAGATGCTGCCTGACCCGCCGTTACTCCAGCACTTTGTGCTTTGCTTAATATTGTCGCACCCCATGTTTGCAGAATACGTCTTCAATTAAAATATGTTAACAATAATGACAAATATTTATCTTGTACCTTCAATGAAGGTCTCCAAAGCACTTCACATTTGTGTGATTACAGAAATGTGGGTGCCATGCTGGGGAGAGAGGCTTTGAGATTAAATGTTTGGCCAGGAGTGGGTTTTAAGCAGTATCTAAATGGAGATGAGTGAGGTGAAGGAAAGTTGGGAGTTTTAAGGGGTAAATTCTGTGGCAGTAGATGGAGAAGAAAAAGCAGGGGAATGTGCTGTACATGGTGGCAGACACATTTGAGAAACTCAGCATTCTTGGCAAGTTGGGGTTTTAGAGAGATAATCTGAACCAGAACCATTTGATTGTGGTTGCCATGTTGTAGGAACGATGTTGTCAAGCTGGATAGGGTGCAGAGAAGATTTACTAGGATGTTGCCAGGATTCGAGGACCTAGAGGTTGAGCACGCTGAGAGTTTAGTCTTTGGAGCGCAGGAGGATGCGGGGTGATCTAATAGAGGTGCACAAATTCATGAGAGGAATGCGGGTAGACGCACGGAGTCTTTTGCCCAGAGTAGGGGAATCGAGAACCAGAGGACATAGGTTGAAGGTGAGGGGGGAAAGATTTAATAGGAACCTGAGGGGTAACTTTTTTAGACAAAGGGTGGTGGTTGTATGGAACGAGCTGCTGAAGGAGTTAGTTGAGGCAGGGACCATCACAATGTTTAAGAAACATTTAGAGAAGTACATGGATAGACCAATGCTGGCAGGCAGAACTTGTGTAGATGGGGCATGTTGGTCGGCATGGGCAAGTTGGGCCGAATGGCCTGTTTCTGCGTTACATGACTATGCCTATGATTTAATAGGAATCTGAGGGGCAACATTTTCATACAGAGGGTGGTAGGTATATAGAACGGGCTGCCAGAGGAAGTAGTTGAGGCAGATACAATAACCACAATTAAAGGACATTTGGACAGGTACATGGATAGGAAAGTTAAACGAGCGGGACAGGAGAGGAGGAACGGGTAACTTTTTGGATCAAAATCTTTCTTCTGACTTCTTTTGACCCGAAACGTCACCCATTCCTTCTCCCCAGAGATGCTGCATGTCCCGCTGAGTTACTCCAGTTTTTTGTACCTATCTTCAGTTTAAAGCAGCATTTGTAGTTCCTTCCTACACATTGTATGTCTGCGTTCACCCGAATCAAATATTTTTAAAGTAAAACATAAAGCCCATGTCCCACTTTCACGACCTAATTCACGACCTTTTTTACTCGTGGACATTTTTCATCATGCTAGAAAACCCCCCCCCCGACCTACTTGATGCCACGAGTACCTACGACTAGCATCACGACCTACTTACGATCTCCTACGACATCCTACGACCTCATGTCGACCATGCTGCGAGTCAAGGGCAAACTTGGCAGAGGTTGTAGAAACATAGAAACATAGAAAAATAGGTGCAGGAGTAGGCCATTCGGCCCTTCGAGCCTGCACCGCCATTCAATGTGATCATGGCTGATCATCCAACTCAGCATCCCGTACCTGCCTTCTCTCCATACCCCCTGATCCCTTTAGCCACAAGTGCCACATCTAACGCCCTCTTAAATATAGCCAATGAACTGGCCTCAACTACCTTCTGTCCAGAGACTCACCACTCTCTGTGTAAAGAATGTTTTCCTCATCTCGGTCCTAAAGGAATTCCCCCTTATCCTTAGACTGTGACCCCTTGTTGTGAATTAGGTCGTGAAAGTGGGACAGGGGCTTAAGGAGGGCGAGGAATCTCTTACAATCACAGTTTAATTCTGAGTTTTATTCTACCGCTAAGTACACTTTCTGATTTGTAGCATGCTTTCTGAAAGTGCATTTTGTTCTAGTTGAAATAGCCATTGTGTAAACAAAAGGACATGTATCCTCATGCTCCATGACAATCACTTTGTTTTATGGTCCACAATTATATTAGGAACAGCAGGAGATCATTCATTCTCTTGAACTTGTTTCAACATTCAATTACATAGATCACGGTCAATCTGTGTTCCAGTTCATTCACCCACCTTTGCTTTTAATCTCTTCTGAGTCAAGTAAAGAATGTTTTATTGTCATATGCCCCGAAATGGAACATTTAAATTCTTACCTGTAACAGCACAGCTGGTTTGGAAACAAATTACTCAGTAAATACCTTAATAAACTTCAAAAAGCTCAATAAAGTAATAAAACAATAGAGTGCAAAAACAAAATCAAAGCCCAAAGTTCCCAGTGCAACCGTGGCAATTTGCAGTCGGAGTTTAATTGGAGTATGTGCTGTTTAATAGCCTGATTGCTGTAGAGAAGAAGTTGTTCCTAAACTTGGACGTTACAGTTTCCGGGCACTTATACCTTCTTGCCGATGGCAGGGGTGAAATGAGAGCGTGGACAGGATTGTTTGAGTTTGATGATGATTGGTGCCCTTTTGAGGCAGCGCCTCCTATGGTTCCCTGCCACGTAGAGAGGTCAGTACCCGTGATGGACTGGGCAGTGCTCACCACTTTGTTTTGAGTTCCTGGGCTTTTGAGTTGCTGAACCAGGTCATGATGCAGTCAGTCAACATGCTCTCTACCTGTAGAGGTTCAAGGGAGTATTCGTTGATGTACCGAATCTCCTCAATCCTCTAAGGAAGTAGAGCAGGGGTGGGGAACCTTTTCATGTTGGAATGCTGCATTAAGCTAGCTGTAATCTAATAAGGCCGCATCCACGAAACTACAATTAGATACACTTGAAAATGTACATTATTTTGTAAAAATCTAACTACTATGTACCTACTTCAAGAAATTTAAAAAAAATTGTTAATTCTAAAGTTAATTAACCTTTTAATGACTTTGTTGTGACTGCTTTTTGTAGGAAAGCATTTGAATATTTGGTTGCTACATGGAGGTATCAGTTTCAGCTGATCTTCCAGATGGGTATCTGTCATATGTGACCTTAAGGGCGTCTTGATTTGGGTTAGTTAGGAGAACGTAGATTCGCAGCAATAAGTGGTTGCACAATAAGGAAGAAAGCATTTTTTCGTGCATGTTGCCAAAGACGTGGGTATTCTATAGCGTTTTTCCATATTTCAATCGGATCTTTCTTAGCACCAAATAAGGACTTTAAAATGTCATCTTCTGAGAGCTCAATCAATTCCACCTGTAGTTCTATAGCAGTCTTGGAGACATCAACTGGGTGAGGTTGAAATGCTAATTTGAATGCTAAAAAATGCTAATTTCGGTGAATCTTCTTTTACTCTGGGTATTTTAAATACTTTCACTTTAAGATTAAAATGAAAATATTAAGATGAACAAAAACATATTAATAAAAATAAAAGGATTTGTTCTACAAAATTTGGATTCATTCAAAAGGCCGCACTGAATGGCCTAGAAGGCCGTGGGTTCCCCACCACTGAAGTAGAGCCTTGGTGGGCTTTCTTTCAGATTGCACCAGTGTGCTGGATCCAGCACAGATCTTCAGACATATGCACGAGTATGTGTCTGTCTAAACGCCTCTTAAATGCCTCTATTGTATCTTGTCCCCCACCATTACCCCCAGGCAGTACATTTCAAGCACCCACCATTCTCAGTGTAAAAAATGTGCACCGTACATACATCTCCTTCAAACTTTACCCCCTTGCATCTGAAAGCTACGCCCTATAATCCTTGACGCTGGGTAGAAGGCCCTGTCTGTCTATTGTATCTATCTTTCTAACCTATTCATACATTTACACAGAATAACCACATCGTTTGTTTATCTTCACAACACAGATTATCCCTGGGTTATGAACGTCAGACTTATGAATATCTGTACATATGAGCGAACTCTCATAATATTGTTAACTCAGATATCTGACATATTTACATATGTTCGTTGGTAAGAATAGAACTAGTTTCCTCTAAAGTCGTGAGGTCTACTCATATTCATTGAGGTCCAGGTACAATGAAAGCCTTGCTTGTGGCAGCATCATGGACACAGAGACTCAGACAACATACAAACGACAAATGGTAGGTAAATTACACATTAGGTTGAGTATCGTCACGTGTACTGAGGTACAGTGAAGATCTTTCTTCTGCCGGCTAACCAAACAGATCAGATACACCGTACATAAAGACAATCGAGGCAAGCTTAAATACACCAGATTCAGCAAAGGGGAAGATACAGAGTGCAGAATGTAGTTCTCAGCATTGTGGCACGTCAGCTTCAGAGACAAAGCCCAATGTCCGCAGTGGGGTAGAGGTGAATCGGACAGTGCCCCGGCTTATGGAAGGACCAAGAAAAAGCCTGACAACAGAGGGGAAGAAGCTGTTCCCGAGTCTGGTGGTGCGCGCTTTCAAGCTTCTGTACCTTCTGCCAGACAGGAGCAGCAAGAAAGAACAAAGGAGGAAGATGACTGAACTTTATTGCCTTCCATCACAGTGAGGAATGGGGATTCCACTGTGGTGGATGTTTATATTAAACTTTATTTTATGTGCTATGTGTATTTTTTGCTTTATACTTAGTATGGCTGTATGGTAACTCAAATTTCACTGTACCTTAATTGGTACTTGTGACAATTAAATCGAATCTTGAATCTTGAATCTTGAATGACTGGGGTGGGACAATTATGTTGGCTGCATGAAGTGTAGATGGAGTCAATGGTGGGGAGTCTGGTCTGTGCGATGGACTGCACTACATCCACAACCCTCTGCAGTTTCTTGCTGTCTTGGGCAGAGCTGGTCTCAAACCAAAACATTGTTTAAGAAGGAACTGCAGATGCTGGAAAATCGAAGGTAGACAAAAGTGCTGGAGAAACTCAGTGGGTGCAGCAGCATCTGTGGAGCGAAGGAAATAGGCAATGTTTCGTCCCGAACCGTTGCCTATTTCCTTCGCTCCATAGATGCTGCTGCACCCGCTCAGTTTCTCCAGCACTTTTGTCTCCCCCCAAGCCAAAAAACATGCTTTCTATGGTGCATCTGCAGAAGTTTCATTGCTGATATGCTGAATTTCCACAGTCCACAAGGAAAGTAGAGGTCTTGATGTTTCGTCCCGGATGTCGGATCAGTATGGTTGGTTCACGACAGACCGTTGGTAATAATTACGCCAGGGAACTTGAAGCTCTCAACCATTTCCACTTCCACCTCATTGATGCTGTTTGGAGCAACGCTGCCGGAAGTCTACAACTAGCGCCTTCATCTTGCTGACATTGAGGGAGAGGTTAACGTCCTGACACCATTTCACTACCTTCTCTAACTCACTCCTGTAATCCATCTCCTCGTCGTTCATGATTCGGCCCATCACACTGGTGTCATTTGCAAACCTGTAGATGGAATTTGAGAAGAAGATGTCTGTACTATCGTGAGTGTACGGGGAGCACAGCAGAGGACTGAGAACAATTCCTTGGTAATGCCAGTGTCGAGACTTATTGTGGAGGAGGTTGTTGTCACCTATCTGCACAGATTGATGTGTGTGAGTCAGAAAGTCGAGGGTCCAGAGGCAAAGACAAAGATTTATTTGTTCTTAAGAGTTTAAGAAGGAACTGCAGATGCTGGAAAATCGAAGGTAGACAAAAGTGCTGGAGAAACTCAGCGGGTGCAGCAGCATTTGTTCTGCTGTTGCCTTAATGGGCCTGTAACACTGCAGCAGGATGTCCATGTTCCGTTCTTGGTGCATAAGACAAATAAACGGCCTCAACACTTGACTTGAATCCACTAACCAAAAGGTTTCAAACCACAGGTCACAGTCTCAGAAGACTAGGTGAAACATTGGGACTGAGATGAGGAGAAATGTCTTCACATGGAGACTGGTGAAACTACAGCCTTCAACACCACAGAAGGCAGTGAAGATTCAGAAGAAGATAAATAGATATGTAGACACGAGAGAGAGAGAGAGAGAGAGAGAGAGAGAGAGAGAGAGAGAGAGAGAGAGAGAGAGAGAGAGAGAGAGAGAGAGAGAGAGAGAGAGAGAGATTCAGTGAGTGAGTGAGTGAGTGAGTGAGTGAGTGAGTGAGTGAGTGAGTGAGTGAGTGAGTGAGTGAGTGAGAGAGAGAGAGAGAGGGAGAGAGAGAGAGAGATTCAGTGAGTGAGTGAGTGAGTGAGTGAGTGAGTGAGTGAGTGAGTGAGTGAGTGAGTGAGTGAGTGAGTGAGTGAGTGAGTGAGAGAGAGAGAGAGAGAGAGAGGAGAGAGAGAGAGAGAGAGAATATAGTAACACGCGGTGTCCACGGGGACTCTGGAGGCCTTCCGTCAACGCTGGTCACCGCATGGGGTTGAGAGTATTGTAAACAATGAATGTACTGTTGTACTACAATGATTTGTTTGTTATAGTGTTATTTTTGATTACGTTTTGATGTGTTATATTATATGATTGTGTCGAATAAAGTATTTGAAAAAGGAAAAAAAAAAGAGAGAATATAGTATTGAGTTGGAGGATTGCTGAAGTAGGCCAGAGGGGCTGAATAAGCTAAATAACCTACAAACCTGCACGTCTTTGGAGTGTGGGAGGAAACTGGAGATCCCGGAGAAAACCCAGTGAGGTCACAGGAAGAACGTGCAAATCCCGTGCAGACAGCACCCACTGTCAGCATCGAATCCAGATTCTTGAAATCTTCTTGAGTCAAGAGAAATGGGAGGTCAATCTTAGACTCCCTGATTACGCCTAAAAAATGGAACAATCTGTCAAGACTTAGCCTCTTTCAGGTATGCGCTCTTGCTTGTAACTTTAATAAACTCATTACCTCTGACTCAGAGGAAAGATTACAACACTGAACTGTTAACACTGGAGGGTCCGCCCCTTGGTGGCACGCCTTGCGTGAGATTTTGTTCCTGTGTGTTACTTTGTGTTTCCTTTCCATTGTGAATCAGACTTGCCCACACGTCCTTTCTCACCTACGCACTGATATTATCTTCCTTCTGCAGTCCTTTAATAAGATAGCTTGTTTAGTTTAGTTTAGTTTAGAGCCAATCAACCTGCAAACCCATACGTTTGTGGCAGGCACGTGCCGTCAGGGTAGGCAAGGTTGGCACTGCCTACCCTGACTAAAATTACAACCTAGTAATATCTAAATATAAATAATAAAGGCATGGGAGAATTATGCCGTTGTAAGAGACCGATCTCTTAGGTAGGCATCATTCTCCGTGCCTTTCATCCGCAGCGCTTGTAACACGGGAAGCTCTGTGCAGCCCACGTGCCGTCAGCGCTGCCTGAAGCCGTCAGTTTCAAGCGGGGCTGAAGGCAGCAGTAATTCTGCCTTTGCTGCACTGCTCATGCGTATCGGTCTACTGCGCATGTGCAGCGCAAGTTTCTTGGCGGGGTTTTCAACTATGGTTTGTCGTGTACCAATGATGTGGTAAGTACATTTTGTGTTTATGGTTTTTAATACCGTATTTCCCGGGGTGTGTGGGTGGGGAGAGAGCTCCTTTCACAGCGTTTGCGGAGTCTGGCCCGGGGTAAAGTTGCGGGGAGGGCACGAATGTTATGAATGAGGGGTCGGGAGCATCCACTTGCGACGCTCCTTGCACAGAGGGGTGGAATGCCACCGCATTGAGGCCTGGGGGGGGGGGGGGAAGAGAGAGAAGTAGCTCGGTTGGCTGAGCGGCCGCCGGGCCGGACAGCGGAACCAGCCGCCACCTTAGCTCCTTCTGCCGGTCCCCGCTCACCTCTGGCAGCTCTCTGTCTAAAAACCTCTATCCTGCCGCTTGAGGTTACTCGGCTGTGGGAATTTAAGGATCTGCAGGAAGCCGCTGACATGAGCGAAGTCGGCGAACGGCAGGTGACAGGTGTTCCGACGGAGAGCACTGCCAGAGGTGAGCGGGCCGGCAGAAGGCGCTGAAGTGGTGGCCAGTTCTGCTGTCGGGTCCCGGTAGCCGCTCCCCGAGCTGCTTCTATCCCCAGACACAGTGCGTGGCTTCTCGCCCAGAGAGCTGCGGTAGCAGTGAGTGAGTGAGTTACTGGCAGTATCCCCGACACCCTCCTTCTCAACACTTGTGCCCTCCCCACAACTTTACCCCGGCACAGACTCTCCACACGCTGTGAAAGGAACTGTTCCCACAATTGGTCTAGGACGAGGAAGCCTTGGGCAAATTGAAATGTCAGTTTTTATTTATTTATTTATTTAACGGAGAGAATAATCTGCGCATGCGCGGTATAATTTTTTTTTAAAGCGGACCGAGTGCCTACCCTGAGTAATTACTCACGGCACGTGCCTGGTTTGTGGAATGTGGGAGGAAACTGAAGATCTCCGAGAAAACCCATGCAAGTCATGGGAAGAACGTACAAAATCCATTCAGACAGCTCCCATAGTCAGGATCGAACCCGGGTCTCTGGCGCTGTAAAGGGCCTGTCCCACTATACGAGTTTACCCAAGAGCTCTCCCGAGTTAAAGAAAAAATCAAACTCATGTTAAGTACGTAAAATGTACGTAGAGGTTACATCGGAGCTCGTGGATGTCTCTTAGCGGCTAGTAACGCTAACGGCAGGTGCTCTGGAAACGCGGTAAGCTCGTGAAGATTTTTCAACAGTGCGGAGAGTGTCCACGAGACTCCCCGAGTACCTACGAACGGCTATTACCATAATTCTCAGAGTTCGAATCAGGGGAAACTCGGGAGAACTCATGAATTACCTCGTACAGTGGGACAGGCCCTTTAGGCAGCAACTCTACCGCTGCACCACTGTCCCACCACTAATGCAATCTGCCAAAGCATAACCCAGATAAATAACAGGCCTGTCATTGTTTGGGGATTACGTATAAACTTTCTGCTCTGCAGTCATCCTGATTCAGATGATAATTAGTATCAGTCACACTAGATGATATCACAAGAAGCTAAACAACCAAACAGATGTATTCCCCGAGAAGAATTTATAATTGCTAGCAATAAAATAATGTTAGAAAAGTGTAATCTAGCAAATCGCAATAAATCAAAATAATAGATTTTACTTCGGAATCATGTGAGTGACTACGTGAAGAAGGCTGTCCCCACGCATGCACGTCATTACGTCTGTCGCATTGCGCACCGACTGACTGGTGGGCGCGCGCTGCTCCTGCCAGTGGTACGTTTTTGTACCTGGAAGGTAAGTTTAAACGTATTTCTAGGGCTGTTTTTTGTATTGCAGGAAGCTCTTTACAGAGTTTGCCTGCTGGATTCGGGGCGATGTCCGGATGGGCCGTGGGGAACCTTTACGGACCGCAGGGAACCCCAGTCACGGATCATAGGGAATCCCGGCCATGACCTCGGGGAATCCCGGAAATGGAGCGCGGGGAACCCGCTATGGAGACCGCGGAAATGCGGGTAGCGGGCGGCGGTCGAATTCGCCTTCCGAGTCGCAGGCGGTGGAGCCAGCGGCTTCAGACTGGTGCCGGTAGCACCTAGGCAACCCCGTTTGGAGGATTCGCCACTAAATTATATCTCCCTCTCTGCGGAGGGGAGCATAGGGAAGAGGCCCGTTCATTCAAACAACTCAGGCCAGGGGCACCTTGGCAACCCCGCTTGGAGGGTTAGCCACAAAATTATCTCCCTCTCTGAGGAGGGGAGCGTAGAGAAGAGGCCCTTTAACTCAAACGAGTCGGGCCAGGAGGAGGTGAGTATCCCCTCCTTCATGGGTAACGTTTTAAACGTTCAAACCCACATGGAGCAGCTGATGGAGAGGTGCTCTACAATGATGTACTCCAAAGGAGGGAGTTATCAGCCCGGGTATTATGGAGAACCCGCAGGCAGCGGTACCTGTTTCAGGGCTGCACAATGTCTCCCTCTCCGGGTCAGTTTTCAGTCTGACCCAGAGCAATAAGCCTGATATAGGGCCGCTGGAGGGGCCATGTCAGCGCAGGTATCCTCAGGGGCCTGCGGCAGCACCTGTTTTCAGGGCTGCCTACGAATCTCCCTCTCTGTGGAGGGGAGTGCGAGTGGTCAGTATGTAACTGACTTCAAATTCGAAGTATGTCCGAAGAACTTCCAAGGAAATTCTCGCAAACAAAAGGGTTACTGCCGTGTGCAGAAAACCCGGAAGGGGCCAGAGTTCCCCTCACGGCCGGCAGTGAACAGCGCTATCAGGGGTGACGTTGGCAGAAAGAAACCAGCCGCCGAAGCTCCTCTTCAGGTAAGACCTATCCAACAGGTATACCTGGATGAGGAAGCAAAAGCTGTCGGACTAATCCAGGCGACGAGCAAAGCTTCCTCTTTTGGGCGACAACACACCCCACGCCTCATTGGCAAGTAAGCAGTTTACTGAAGCTGGTGGCAGCTTGAAAGCTGGCCAAGGTCCAAGCCGGTCTCAGGAAATATGGAAACCACACACCCGACCAGTCCTAGTCCTCACTCAAGGACGGGAATAGAACCCACATCAGGGGCCTTTGGGCTTACCATAAGACCACCGGTAGCCATGGAGGTAGGTGGGTCTGGTTCTTCCAAAACATGTTGGTCCATGTGGTCCATTTACATGTTGGTAATAGTTACGCTTGTTTTCTGTACAAATGACAATAATAAGATTCAGATTTATTGCTAACATGTGAGAGTCAGATATTATGGCCTGAGTTGTTTTTTCAAGGCAGGCTCAATATTATGGCCTGGATCACCTTTCGAGACAAGCTACTGGAATCTGGCCAGAGATGTCATTCAAGGCAGACACGGAATTATGGCAGGCGTGGCCTGTTCATTGTAAAAGAAGCCGGATGTCGGTCTATACTTGATTTAACTTGCATGTACACCATAGATTTGCAGTATGGAACTTTGTTCCTGACTAACAAACTTATTTCCTTTGAATCTTTAGAGAAACATGGAAACATAGAGAAGCGGGTGCAGGAGGGGCCATTCGGCCCTTCGAGCCTGCGCTGCCATTCAGTGTGATCATGGGTATAGCCAGTGGACTGGCCACGACTGCCTTCTGTGGCAGAGAATTCCAGAGACTCATCACTCTCTGTGTGAACTCTTATAACATGCATCGATTTCGAAGGTGAATTCCATTCAGGTCCCAGTCACAGGGATACTAGGAGAAATTTGGAATTTATCTGGATGGAGCAATGATAACAGTTAATGCGTTGTAAATGGGCTACTTCAGCTCCCAGGTCATCTACCAAACTACTAAACCGGTGCTGGGACTGCTCAGGGCTCAAAAACACTTGTTATGGCTTATCTGGATGATATTCTAAAGGCTGTGTTGCAAAAATCAACTATTTCAGCCGCAACTATATTTGAGAAATTGAGGTCCTCATTCATCCAGTTACTTTAAGTTGATACCAACTATAGTTATTGATTATTCCGGTTTACCTTTTAACTATAAATTTATCTGTGACTCCGCCCTGCTGCAAGAGATTTGAATCAATAGAAGCCTGTAACAACCTTGCTATCAATCAGTCTTCTATTCATCAAGTATAATTGGCAATATAGCAGCTGTGTTTCAGCTGTATGTTTGGGCTTTGCATCATCAGGCCCTATAACGAGCAAAGGAGTAACCTTTTCAGTGCCATATAGGTCGTTATTAGCATCATGACCTATCCTATTACCAGCTGAAGCTCTCAAAGTCACAATGGTGGACAAACTATATTCAACATTGCTCCTGTACCTTTGCTCAGTGACTCTTTAATTATACTACAAACTGATACTAGTACTAAAAGATGAAACATTTATGAATTCCATCTCTAGTTACGGAGGCAGATGGGTTTTGCATGAGTTAACTATTTTCAGCTATATGGTATCAACTACCTATAAGACACTAGCTGTATTCTATGAGTTGAAAGTCTGTGCGAATATGCATAATCTGCATGCTCAACTCCAAGTTGATACACTATGGTGGTGGCATGTTAATTACATGGGTGCAGTCAAGTTAAATATCCTGTGATCATTTACCGAACCTCATTTGACGATGGTGTATCATCACGTAAGAATCTATGACAACACATTATGGATGTTGCATCACTATGTATTTAATGACATTGTTGTTCGATGGAACACCAAATATCAATTTGTTTGCATCCAGGCTCAATCACCAGTTGCAAAAATATGTGGCACAGTGGCAATAGATGTATTCTCGCTAATCTGAGGAGGAATGTTCTTTATGTCGTTCCTCCATTTTGCCTCATCAGTCGGGTCTTGCACAAAATTCAGCAAGATCTCACCTCAGGCATTTCATACTGCCTGACTGGCCTATGCAGCCATAGTTCCTGCTAAATGTTGGTAATGATTATAGGAACTTATATGGTGATCCTAACACAAACATTTGGTGGTTCACTCCATGACTGAGGAAACCATCCTCTGCATGATAAAGTCAGTTATAGAGTTGAAGTCTCTGAGAAGCTGATCTAGGTACGTGCCTGCTGCAGAGTGCAGGGATAGCACCGAGAAAGCAGCACAATTTTTCTCTCATCGGAAGAGGGGAAGTGTTTTGTTTTAATGCCGATGTTCCATATATACGGCACAGATAACTAACATCTCGGAGTTCACTTCAGATGAGTCTTGACAATATTTAAGTGATAGTACCATTAACAGTACCAATGTGCATTCTCATTACAGTTGCTGCAGTGATCAGGACCCACTCTGTCAGGTCTCACTCTTTGATATACAGATTTATAAAGATATCTTTAACACTAATTCTCCCAGGCCCAGGTACACGAAGATATGGGATGTTAGCATTGTTCTTAAACTGCTTCGCCAGTGGGGTCCAGCTACATCTCTACCCCTGATCAAACTCACTTACAAAGTGTTTATGCTCGTGGCGCTCGTCTCAGCACAATGTGTCCAGCCACTACTTTATTGTGACTGGACAAGATGGTTACATCTGCTAATAATTTTGTATTTTATGTTTATGCTGTGGTTAAGCAGAGCAGACCAGGGCGTCAGGTCCCAAAACTATTCTCATGGCATACCCCATGGACCTTCGGTTGTCTGTAGTCACCCATTTACAGCAGTACGTCAATGTTACCAAGAAGCCTTAGAGGCTCTGCACTAGCAATGTTTGTTAGTTACTAACAACCTCATAAAAGATATCTATCCAGACCATCTCTAGGTGGTCAAACGGGGTTTTGGCTAATGCAGAAGTAGATACTAATATTTTCCATCTCACTCCACTAGGGCTGCTACTACATTAGCAGCAACTACATGTACGTTCCACTGGACCACATCCTAGCGGCTGCTGGATGGTCAAATGAACAAACTTTCTTATATTTATAAAACCCATTGCCAGACCAGGGGCATTTTCCAAACGCGGCCCATTTATGTTTTGTTTCATAGTTTCCCCAGGATGGGAGCGGTCACTATTATGTTTTCCTTTGATGCTTAAAGCATCAGCTTTTTAACGAACTATGTCTAGGCTGAATGCATTAATTTCTCACTCATCCTTGTCAATTGATGCAATTGTGACGTGTGGACTCATTGCTCGCCATGAAATCACAGACCTTCAAAGTCTTCAGGTAGTCACTCATGTGACTCCGAAGTAAAATAGTAAGATTAAACGAGAGTACATAAAAGGCTGGAGAAACTCAGCGGGTGCAGCAGCATCTAAGGAGCGAAGGAGATAGGCGACGTTTCGGGTCGAGACCCTTCTTCCTCGACCCTCGACCCGAAACGTCGCCTATCTCCTTCGCTCCTTAGATGCTGCTGCACCCGCTGAGTTTCTCCAGCCTTTTGTGTACCCTTGATTCTCCAGCATCTGCAGTTCCTTCTTTAACAAGATTAAACGAGAACTTACCAGTTCGAAGTTTGATCGTTATTTTATGAGGAGTTATGATGAGGGATTACGTGCCCTCCGCTCCCTACCCTCGTAACATAACAATCATCTGGTAGTTCTAGTCATCTATAATCTTATCTGTTATCTGTGATTTCACACCGCTGCTTTGAAGATTGACGCACATGCGGGGGAAGGCCTTCTTCATGTAATCCATCATCGTAACTCCTCGTAAAATAAAAATCAAACTTCAAACTGGTAAGTTCTCTAATCTTACTATTTATCTTCCCCCACTATTCATGGGGTCTCACCTGGACTCGTTCCTATTTCTCCCATTTCTCACCCCCCCCTCCCCCCCCCCGCCGCTTATATTCCATCCTCTAACTTCACAATTTGTCCCTCTTCTAGCCTTATCTCACTGTATTTGTCTTTTCATTCCTGGCCTTTGTCCAACCATCATGCCTACCAAAAACTTGCTGAACCTGTATCCACCCATCACTTGCCAGGCTCTGTCCTGCCCCATCTCTCTTCCAGCTTTCACCTCCTCCCCAACCAAAAAATGTTCCCGATGTTGGGGGAAGTCCAGAACCAGGGGTCGCAGTTTAAGAATAAGGGGTAGGCCATTTAAGACTGAGATGAGGAAAAACCTTTCCACCTAGAGAGTTGTGAATCTGTGGAATTCTCTGCCACAGAAGGCAGCGGAGGCCAATTCACAGGATGTTTTCAAGAGAGAGTTAGATTTAGTTCTTAGGGGTAATGGAATCAAGGAATATGGGGGAAAAGGAGGAACGGGTTACTGATTTTGGATGATCAGCCATGATCATATTGAATGGCGGTGCTGTTCAATTTTCTATGTTTCTATGTTTACCTTTCAAACCAATGCCTGCCTCCACATTTACTGCATCTAATAAACGATCAGATATGAAACCTGATACACATAGCCTTTGGAACCTTTGAAATACGGCTTCACTTTAACTTAGCTCAAGGGATAAAGAATATTTCTGACAAACAATGAACAACCAACCCTGTGACTGCACACAAACAAATTGCTGACTGCCTTCAGTGTTTGCCAAGTGCTATCTATGTTAGACCAACTGATCAGATTACACCGTTGAGTTTCTAAGGCCGTGTTAACACTGAATGTACTGTGGGTCTTAACTAACTCGTGCGTTAAGCAGTAAAATTCTCTCCAATTTTCACGCACTAGGAAGATTATTAACATCGAAGAGAATGAAAGGAATCAAGATTATCCCAACCATGGGCTTCCCAAAAAGACCTTGTATTACGGTAAAATATAGACACAAAGTACTGCAGTAGCTGGGCGGGGCGGCACGGTGGCGCAGCGGTAGAGTTCCTGCCTTACAGCGCTTACAGCGCCATAGACCCGGGTTCGATCCTGTCTATAGGTGCTGTCTGTATGGAGGTACAGCATCTGTACGTTCTCCCCGTGACCTGCATTGGTTTTCTCTGAGATCTTCGGTTTCCTCCTGCTCTCCAAAGACGTATGGGTTTGTAGGTTAATTAGCTAGATATAAATATAAAATTGTCCCTAGGTATGTGTTAATGTGCGTGGATCACTTGTCTGTGTGGACTCGATGGGGGGGGAGGGGGGTGTGTGAGGGAGGGGGGTGTGTAGGGGAGGGGGGATGTGGGAGTGGGGTGTAGGGGAAGGGAGGAGTGGGGGAGGGGGTGTGTAGGGGAGTGGGGTGTAGGGGCAGGGAGGAGTGGGGGAGGGGGTGTGTAGGGGAGGGGGGTGTAGGGGAGGAGGGTGTGGTAGTGGAGTGTGTGGGCTCACCGGTTCCTGGCGCCGGCTCCGACCGCACTCCAGGCTCCAGGAACCGGCTCCGGACTCACTCAACTGCTCCCGTCCCCAAGTGCTTGTCGCGCTCACTGCCACCGTCCGCAGAACACAGCCCACACGCATCAGCTTTATGCTTGCCGGCTCCTGGATGGGCGGCTCCTGGACGTGCTCACAGACTCAGCCCCGCCTCCGGGACTTTATTCTCCAGCGGGTGCCGGAAGTGGCGCTACCTTCATGGTGACTAACAGACGAGAAGACCAATCTGCTGACTTCACGACTTTTTAAACCATCATAAGTTTTATAATCTTCCACCGATCTGAACAAAACTTGATGGCTTGGAGCAGAGGAGGGCGGTGAATAAGGTGGCGAGTAATCCTAGCGATATAGAGTAGCGTTTTTGTTCAAATTTAAAATCACCGCAGACCGGAAGTGGTCAAGATGAGAGTTTTAGTAATAGTATAGATATAACTAATATAGTGAAGACAACAGTGACAAGCACATTTCACAGGGAGAGGATGTGCGGTTTAGTTTAGTTTAGAGATACAGTGCAGAAACAGGCTCTTCAGGTCACCGAGTCCACGCCGACCAGCGATGCCTGTATACTAGCAAGATCCCACACACTCTAGGGGCAATTTACTATCTTTACCAAAGCCAATTAACCTACAAACCTGTATGCCTTTGGAGTGTGGGAGGAAACCTGAGCGCCCGGGGAAAACCCACACAGGTCTCGTGGAGAACGTAAAAACTCCGTGCAGGCAGCGCCCACAGTCAGGAACGAACGCGGGTCTCTGGGGCTTTGAGGCAGCACATCTACCGCTGCGCCACCATGCCGTACGATTATTATTATTACGGTTGACTTCCATTCATTTCACTCGGACTCTTTGACCAGTCAATGCGATGAAGGGAGCATCATTTACAGGGGTAGCAACTCGAACTCCAAATCATCACCCGGGGAAAACCAACGCGGCCACAGGGAGAACGTGCAAATTCCGTACAGACAGCACCCATAATCGGGATCCAACGCGGGTCTATGGCGCTGCGAGGCAGCAACTCTACCGCTTAGGCAGCAACTCTACCGCTGCGCCACCGTGCCGTCCCCCATAAGTTGTAACAGAGCTGCTCGGTGGCAGTTGATGTGATGGTTGTGACCCGTCAAAATTCATTCCTTTCCATAGCAGTGCCAGTTAATTAGCAAACAGCCATTCATAAAAAAGAGAGAGGAAGGAAGGAACTACAGACCAGTTAGGATGAATCAGTCGCCAGGACAATGCTGGATTCCTTTAGTGAGTGGAGGACATTGACATGGTGTTGTGGGGCTAATAGACAATAGTCAATGGTCAGATTTTTTCGTCACATACACAATGAAGTGCAGTGAAATGAATTTGCCAGCAGCGGTACAATAAAAAAGAACACACAAAAACACGAGAAAAATTCAACACAAAACATCCACCACAGCATTCATCCCAATTTGGCAAAAGAATAGATCAGGGAAGGTAGTGCATCCGTGGATAACAAGGGAAATCAGGCATAGTATCAAAGCAAAGGATGATGCGTACAAAGTAGCCAGAAAAAGCAGCATACCAGAGGACTGGGAGAAATTCAGAGACCAGCAGAGAAGGACAAAGGGCTTGATTAGGAAAGGAAAAATAGATTATGAAAGAAAACTGGCAGGGAACATAAAAACTGACTGCAAAAGTTTTTATAGATATGTGAAGAGAAATAGATTAGTTAAAACAAATGTAGGTCCCTTGCAGTCAGAAACAGGTGAGTTGATCATGCGGAACAAGGATATGGCGGACCAATTGAATAACTACTTTGGTTCCGTCTTCACTAAGGAAGACATAAATAATCTGCCGGAATTAGCAGGGGACCGCAGGTCAAAGGAGTACCTGAGTGAAATCCAGGTTAGTCGGGAAGTGGTGTTGGGTAAATTGAATGGATTAAAGGCCGATAAATCTCCAGGGCCAGATAGGCTGCATCCCAGAGTACTTAAGGAAGTAGCTCCGGAAATAGTGGATGCATTAGTGATAATCTTTCAAAACTCTTTAGATTCTGGAGTAGTTCCTGAGGATTGGCGGGTAGCAAACGTAACCCCTCTTTTTAAGAAGGGGGGGAGAGAGAAAACGGGGAATTACAGACCAGTTAGTCTAACATCGGTAGTGGGGAAACTGCTAGAGTCAGTTATTAAAGATGGGATAGCAGCACATTTGGAAAGTGGTGAAATCATTGGACAAAGTCAGCATGGATTTACGAAAGGTAAATCATGTCTGACGAATCTTGTGGAATTTTTCGAGGATGTAACTAGTAGCGTGGATGGGGGAGAACCAGTGGATGTGGTGTATCTGGACTTCCAGAAGGCTTTCGACAAGGTCCCACATAAGCGATTAGTATATAAACTTAAAGCATATGGCATTGGGGGTTCAGTATTGATGTGGATAGAGAACTGGCTGGCAAACAGGAAGCAAAGAGTAGGAGTAAACGGGTCCTTTTCACAATGGCAGGCAGTGACTAGTGGGGTACCGCAAGGCTCAGTGCTGGGACCCCAGCTATTTACAATATACATAAAAGATCTGGATGAGGGAATTGAAGGCAATATCTCCAAGTTTGCGGATGACACTAAGCTGGGGGGCAGTGTTAGCTGTGAGGAGGATGCTAGGAGAATGCAAGGTGACTTGGATAGGCTGGGTGAGTGGGCAAATGTTTGGCAGATGCAGTATAATCTGGATAAATGTGAGGTTATCCACTTTGGTGGCAAAAATAGGAAAACCGACTACTATCTAAATGGTGGCCGATTAGGAAAAGGGGAGATGCAGCGCGACCTGGGTGTCATGGTACACCAGTCATTGAAAGTAGGCATGCAGGTACAGCAGGCAGTGAAGAAAGCCAATGGTATGTTAGCTTTCATAGCAAAAGGGATTTGAGTATAGGAGCAGGGAGGTTCTACTTCAGTTGTATAGGGTCTTGGTGAGGCCACACCTGGAGTATTGCGTACAGTTCTGGTCTCCAAATCTCAGGAAGGACATTATTGCCATAGAGGGAGTGCAGCAAAGGTTCACCAGACTGATTCCTGGGATGTCAGGACTGTCTTATGAACAAAGACTGCATAGACTCGGTTTATACTCTCTAGAATTTAGGAGATTGAGAGGGGATCTTATAGAAACTTACAAGATTCTTAAGGGGTTGGACAGGCTAGATGCAGGAAGATTGTTCCCGATGTTGGGGAGGTCCAGGACAAGGGGTCACAGCTCAAGGATAATGGGGAAATCCTTTAGGACCGAGATGAGAAGGAATTTTTTCACACAGAGAGTGATGGGTCTCTGGAACTCTCTGCCACAGAGGGTAGTTGAGGCCAGTTCATTGGCTATATTTAAGAGGGAGTTAGATGTGGCCCTTGTGGCTAAGGGGATCAGAGGGAGAGAAGGCAGGTACGGGATACTGAGTTGGATTATCAGCCATGATCATATTGAATGGAGGTGCAGGCTCGAAGGGCCAAATGGCCTACTCCTGCACCTAATTTCTATGTTTCTATGTTTCTAAACGTGCAAACTCAACACAAACAGCACCCATAGTCAGAATCAAACCCGGGTCTCTGGCACTGTTAAGGGCCTGTCCCACTTTGCAATTGTTTTCGGCAACTGTGAACATCAGTGACTGACGCCCTAAAAACCGTCAAGTTATACGACACCCGCCTTCACAACACAAGAAGGTTACACCGATGTATAATAATCACATTGGAAATGATCTTATCTATGATAAATCTAAGGACCAATAACTTTTTAATGGATAAGTCAACGCTTTATATAGCAATGTTACAACATTTTGAGATTTAAAAAATCAAGTCTGCAATTTATCCCATCCGATAAAGCATAAAAAGAAGTTTAATTTGACACCAAATTCACTTTCATATCTTCAGTATTAAAACATTTATGGACATTTTCATACTCGGAAATTAGCATCGTGTTCCCCATTGCCTTTCCATTGACTCAAAAGCTGTGATCTAGGACAGTCAAAAGCCCATAACTTTGTTAAACATTAAGAGAACTTAATGAAATTTTCAGTTATTATAGATTGAAGCATTCTGAAACAAACATGAAACAATCTTACTTGGATGACCTGAAATTAAAGCATATAATTAGTTATCTATCCATTTCTTAAGAAAAGATAAACCTTTTTTTAATTGCCTAAGTGTCCAAATAACACTCACACAATAATTCACAATATAACATGATTTTTAAATCTCATTTTCATGAATTTATAGGCCAAATGGAAGGAATTTAGTGTTTGATTCCTGTAAATTAATGGCCATTTAAATCAACTTGCGAGTGGATTTTAGTGGAACGCAGTGGATTGGAACGTTGCGGTTTGTGGTGAATTTAACCCACAGTCGGCAGGAAAAATACTGCCGGTTCGTATATTTTTTTGTCGCCTTTTCGCAACATGAAAATTTGATTAAAGGCTTCCTAAGAACCACGTTATTATGTCAAAATAAACTGTGTAGCTTCTTTTATCCCCTACGTAAAATCCTTCCCGTTGTCGGCGTTCACGGCTTATAAATTACTCTAGCTAATAAATGATCTAGCGTAGTTTAAAAATACCTTCATAAAACAAACGTCGGAGCAATTTCTCTTCAGCAACGAAATCCCCTGAGATGGATCGATTAGAAATGTCTGGAGAAAAACAGCATTTTAAACCCGCCCCCCTCTGAAAGGCGCCAAAGTCGCACACACGGGGAGTGGCAGAACTGCAGCGCCGCTCAAGGTAAGTTTTGTAACATACCTACTTTATATACCCGCATCACAGGGCGTCACCCGTCGGACAGCGTAAGTCAGCGTGTGACATGATAAGATACCCAAATGTCGCCTAAAGATTTTGAACATTCCAAAATCCAGGGGCGACAGGGAGACACCGCGCATCATTACATGCGTTACCCCGTGTCACGCCGCGTCACACCCCGACCACACAGCGCCTACCTCTTTTCAGGCTGTCAGCGAAAATGTCGCCCAAGTGGGATAGGCCCTTAAGGCAGCAACTCTACCTCCGCGCCACCGTGCCGTCCCTATTGTGATCTGGTTACCTAGCATTACTGATCATTTATTGTATAATTCTTTATCTTAGACTTATCTCTTTAGTTGTTGCATGAATGGGCCTGTAAAGCTGCAACAAGTAAGGATTTCATTGTCCCGTTCTTGGTGCATTCAACAAATAAATGGCTTTAGACCACGGGTCACAGTCTCGGAAGACTAGGTGAAACATTAGGACTGAGACGAGGAGAAATTTCTTCACCTGGAGACTGGTGAAACTACAGCCTTCAATACCACAGAAGGCAGTGGAGATTCAGAAGCAGATAAATAGATATCTAGACGAGAGAGAGGGAAAGAGAGAGAAGGAGAGAGAGAGAGAGAGAGAGAGAGAGAGAGAGAGAGAGAGAGAGAGAGAGAGAGATCTGTGAAGGGGTTGTTTCTCAAGTTCTGGTTGCATTTTGGTCGAACGATCCTGGTGTTTGGACACAAGGTGGGGAGTGGGGAGGAGCTGATTAAGGGGGGGGGGGGGAGGAGTGGGACCTCCCTGTCGGTTTGCTCCTGGGCCTGGCCAAGATGGCCATTCGCGGGTCCAGGCAGTGGGCGGTCGATGGTCACACCAGAGTCGGTTGCGTGCCCCTCTTCCGGGCTTACGTCCGTGCTCTCAAGTCCCTGGAGCGGAGACACACGGTGTCCACGGGGACTCTGGAGGCCTCCCGTCGACGCTGGTCGCCACGGGGGGGGGGGGGGGGGGGGTCGAGTGTATTGTTAATATTGATTGCACCAATGTATTATAATGATTGCTTGATGTATTGTAACCGTTGAACGTTTATGTACTTTTGGTACGCTGTAATGTGCAATTGCTGAATAAAGTCCTTGTAAAGGAGAAAAGAGAGAGAGAGGGAATATAGTATTGAGTTGGAGGATTGCTGAAGTAGGCCAGAAGGGCTGAATGGCCTATTCCTGCCGCTGCTCTTCTATATTTCTATGTTTAGTTTAGTTTAGAGATACAGCGCAGAAACAGGCCCTTCGGCCCACCGAGTCCGCGCCGACCAGCGATCCCCGCACACTTACACTATCCTACACACACTAAGAACTATTTACAATTTTACCGAAGCCAATTAACCTACAAACCTGTACGTCTTTGGAGTGTGGGAGGAAACCGAAGACCCCGGAGAAAACCCACGGAGATCACAGGGTGAACGTACAAACTCCGTACAGACAGCACCCATAGTCAGGATCGAAATTGGGTCCCTGCCGCTGTAAGGCAGCAACTCTACCGCTGCGCCACTGAGGCACCCATATGTTTCCACTACAGACTGTACACATTAAGGATCCCCTTGTTTCATGCTTGCACCCCAGCTATTTGCTGTCTACAATAATGAGTTTGGATAGGACCAGTTGTGAGTCACCAGTGTCCACATCCATTAAAGATGCAGAGCGAAAAGGAAAGATATTAAAATGGTTCCAGAGCGCGGCATTTCCATGGGCGAAGAAAATGTATTCACTTCCTCCTGAACCTTTTAACAATTCGCTTCAAATGTTAGACCATTGACAATTCATCTTTCTACTAACTAGGGTTCACATACACCTCTATTAAATAATGTTATGTACTTCATCAAGAGCTTTACAATACTTGCAAATGGTATGTTAGCATTCATAGCGAAAGGATTTGAGTATAGGAGCAGGGAGGTTCTACTGCAGTTGTACAGGGTTTTGGTGAGGCCACACCTGGAGTATTGCATACAGTTTTGGTCTCCAAATCTGAGGAAAGACATCCTTGCCATGGAGGGGGTACAGAGAAGATTCACCAGACTGATTCCTGGGATGTCAGGACTTTCACATGAGGAAAGATTGGATAGACTCGGCTTGTACTCGCTGGAATTTAGAAGATTGAGGGGGGATCTTATGGAAACTTACAAAATTCTTAAGGGGTTGGACAAGCTAGATGCTGGAAGATTGTTCCCGATGTTGGGGGGAGTCCAGAACAAGGGGTCACAGTCTAAGGATAAGGGGGAATTCCTTTAGGACCGAAATGAGGAAAACATTCTTTACACAGAGAGTGGTGAGTCTCTGGAATTCTCTGCCACAGAGGTAGTTGAGGCCAGTTCATTGACTATATTTAAGAGGGCGTTGGATGTGGCACTTGTGGCTAAAGGGATCAGGGGGTATGGAGAGAAGGCAGGGATACTGAGTTGGATGATCAGCCATGTTCACATTGAATGGAGGTGCAGGCTCGAAGGGCCGAATGGCCTACTCCTGCACCTATTTTCTATGTTTCTATTTCATGTGGACTGCTTCAAATAAATTACCCTCAGACACAACCTAACCTTTAAGTCCATATTGAATCAATTGAATCAAGTCCGTATGAATTAATTAATATCTTTCAAAATGATGGGCAGACCCTCTTTAGTTTAGAGTTTAGTTCAGAGATACAGTGTGAAAACAGACTCTTCAGCCCACAGAGTCTGCACTGATAAGCAATCACCCGTAGACCAGTTCTATCCAACACACTAGAGGCAATTTACAGAATTAATCTACAAACGGACACGGACTTGAAGGGCCGAGAAGGCCTGTTTCCGTGCTGTAATTGTTATATGGAAAGTGAGCTTGAAGTAGGATGAAGAGATTGCAAAGGCATTGATGCAGATCGAGCAAGTAAGTGGTTGGCAGGTTTGACTTTAAGTTTGAGTTTAGTTTGTTGTCACGGGTACCAAGGTACAGTGAAAAGCTTTAGTTGCGTGAGAACGGAAAGACAATACAGAAAGACAAGCCATTCACATGACGAAAGGAATAACGTGAATGACATTTAGTGCAGAATAAAGTCGGATCTCTCCAGTGAGGTAGATGGTAGCTCAGGACTGCTTTCCGGTTGTGGTAGGATAGTTCAGTTGCCTGATAACAGCTGGGAAGAAACTGTCCCTGAATCTGGAGGTTGTGTGTTTTCACACTTCTGTACCTCTTGCCTGATGGGAGAAGAGGGAGTGACCGGGATGAGACTCAATCAATCAATCAATCAATCAATTTTATTTCTATAGCACATTTAAAAACAACTCACATTGACCAATGTGCCGTACACCAGTGCAGGTACTAATGTGCTACATACAACGGTACACAGACCTAACAATACATACATACACGGTTTACAGCGCCCCCTCAGAGGGGCTCAAAAACGCTAGGGAGTAGAAATAGGTTTTGAGCCTCGATTTAAAGAAGTCGATGGAGGGGGCAGTTCTGATGAGAGGAGGGATGCTGTTCCACCGTCTAGGTGATGCAACCGCAAAAAGGCGCGGTCGCCCCTGAGCTTAAACCTGTTGCTGAATACTGTTACTCCATCATTGTGGCTGAAGTAGCCTCAACTGACAATAGCACATGGTTGTTAGCAACGATCTAATTGCTACTTACACAATATTAGTTCCTTGATTTGCTCAGCTGCAACACAGCTGCTATATTGCCAATTACTCTTAATGAAACTACCTCAGTTTTGTAAGAGATTGCTATAACCCCAATCTCTTGCCACAAGGCGGAGACAAGGCTAATAATAATTAAAGGTAAATCCCAATGACCAACAAACAGTTTATCCCATACTGCAAAGCTTTACTGTTACAGTACAGTTATATTGTCTTTGATAACCTTTGTAATGGGATTTGTATAACATGTATCTCACACCTTATGAAGCTGTTGAAGTCAGGAATAAGTTTTTACATTCAGTAAGTTCATATGCCCGATATTCTCCATTCTTCATAATAACATGCCAATCCTGCCTTATTGCATGGATGGTTTGCATGAGAACTTCTGCCCAATTTCCAAACCCTGGCCATAATCCAACTTACTTGGAATGCTCCGGCAGTGCCTCAACCAAATATTTTTACCCTTTGTGTGTTGTACAAACAAATGTAAATATTACAACTTGTGAACGGTGCACTACCCAAATTTTGGAAGTGCTAGACCCATTTAGTTGAGCATGATTGGAAGGTGCATGGAATTTCTGAGCTATCATGCTGCCCCCAGCTCCAGTGAACCGCTACTGCAGATGAGCACCTGGGGTGCATTCTGAACGATGACTTTTGCCTGTGGTTGGCCGAATTAATTCATCTGCCAGGTTTCTTCCTCTGTAGAATAGACCTACCTGAATAACTGATTCAGCGGCTGGCTCTCACATCCCCCTGTTGGCGTTGTTCACTCCCGGCACATATGTGCTTGAGTCTGTTATATTGACATCTTTAGAGCCCGGAGTCATCATGACCTTTTGCTCTTCCCCCCTAAGAGAGGGTGATTCGTAGGCAACTCTAACAGGCGCTGCCGCAGGCCATAGGATACAAATACTGATACAAACCCATTGGCCTTAACTCAATAGAATATTTTACTGAGATGGCAACTTTATTGTCAGGAAAGGTACCTCTGACACGTGCCCTTCATCCCTTTGGGTATGCCCCACGGCCATACCCTGAGACTCAGTGTCAGCAGGATACTGACCCATCTTGGTCTCTGCCTCCGAGAGGGAGACCTTTACAGCACTGTATACAACAGTTGCTGTATTTAGGATAGTTGTTTCAACGCACTTTCCAGCCCCGGTGAGGAATTCATCCCCCGACTCCGTGGGCCTTGTTCTCTAGCCCCGGTGGAGAATCATATAACCATATAACCATATAACCATAGAACAATTACAGCACGGAAACGGGCCATCTCGGCCCTTCAAGTCCGTGCCGAACAACTTTTTTCCCTTAGTCCCACCTGCCTGCACTCATACCATAACCCTCCATACCCTTCTCATCCATATGCCTATCCAATTTATTTTTAAATGATACCAACGAACCTGCCGCCACCACTTCCACTGGAAGCTCATTCCACACCGCTACCACTCTCTGAGTAAAGAAGTCCCACTCTCTGAGTAAATCATCTCCTGACTCCATGGGCGAGCAGATATGTATGAATTTGAGCAACCCTGTCCCAGCCTTTCATAAAGGCTGGCGCTTTTTGACATGAACAGCCCTGCATCAGGCGCTGTTGGAACGGCTCTCCTGTAGGCCAGCACTTCACACATGAAGCAGCCCTGTCAGGTGCTGCTGGCATGGCTCTCCCATAGGCCGGTAATGTCACAAATGAAACAGCCCTGTATCAGGTGCTGCTGGCACAGCTCTCCCGTAGGCCAGCACTTTCGTATATGAAGCAGCCCTGTCACATACTGTCCCATCGGCCCGTACATTTTACACATGAAGCAGCCCTGTCAGGCGCTGCTGGCGCGACCTGTCCCATAGGCCCTCGCTATTGCTGTGTAAGCTCACTAAATCAACATTTAGTGTACAGCTTTACCTGTGAAGGGTAAAATTAATATAGCAACCTGTGCTTAAACAATGATAATATTGTCAGAACATATAACAATAATTTTTTACTTTGCCTTTAGCTTTTACTTAAAGAAAAAACACTATAAAATACATATTTATTATAAGGAGACACCCTTTATAGCCCGACTCTCCTGAGTCCAAATAGGGCTGAATGAGTCCCAGTAATTTCTTGACTGGGGACCAACGTCTGTGAGCGATTGACCCCACTGTCAGTGGCTCCAGCGTTGCTTCCTTGCTGTTCCAACGGCATCCCACAGGCTGGGGAGCCGCTGACCCCCCCTGTCAGCGACTCTGCTTAAATTTCTTGCCGTTTTTACGGCATCCCTGCAGGCTGGGGAGCCACTGACCCCCCCTGTCAGTGATTCTGCTTAAATTTCCTGCCGTTTTTACAGCATCCCTGCAGGCTGGGGAGCCGCTAACTGCACTGTTATCTCACAACCCGATCAATTTTGCCGGTTTATCCCCATTTGTGGTCGGACTGGAATTTCCCCACAGTCCATAACCAGCAACTTGTCGGGCTGTGAAACTGGCAGGAAAAACCTCTGTAAAAAGAGGCTCCTGCCTAAAAACCCCTGGTAAGTAAAAAACCAAACTTACCTTTTAAGTTTAACTTACCACGGCAGGAGCTCTGTCCTGCCAGACTGGTGCTTGCGCCAATGCAGCTGACATAATGCTGCGCATGCGACCTGGCGGGCCTTCTTCACGGAATTACTCACGTGACTCCGAAGTAAAATTGTACAGAGGTTTTATGAGCTTATGCCTGTAGGACAAGTGCACGTTATTAGTGTCTTTGTCACAGGAGGGGTTAACATTGCCATGAAGATTAAGCAACAATGCTTTTACAAGGGTAATTTCTCAGATGAGAGTATTTTTCGCCCAGGATACGTTGAGTGGAATGGGCCACAATGTCCATTGGGACTCTGTAAGGAATAGGAATTAAAAGGACATTTTGGGATCAAAAATGCCTGGAATGCAGTAGACACAAAATGCTGGAGTAACTCAGTGGGACAGACAGCATCTTTGGATTGAAGGAATGGGTGACGTTTCAGGTCGAGACCCTTCTTCAGACTTGGACCTGATACGTCACCCATTCCTTCTATCCAGAGATGCTGCCTGACCTGCTGAGTTACTCCAGCATTTCATGTCTATCTTCGGTGTAAACCAGCATCTGCAGTTCCCTTCCTACACATTATACCTGAGATGGAGTAACCATTATAGGAGGAGAGGAAAGGCACAAAGTGCTGGAGTAACTCAGCGGGTCAGGCAGCATCTCTGGAGAATATGGATAGGTGACGTTTCAGGTTGGAACTCTTCTTCAGACATCTTGGGAAGGGTTCCATCCCGAAACGCCACTTGTCCGTGTTCTCCAGTGATGCTGCCTGACCCGCTGAGTTACTCCAGCACTTTGTGTCTTTCCTTGGTAAAGCAGCACCCGCAGTTCCTTGCTTCTACATGTGTAAGCCTGAAGAAGGGTCCCGATCCGAAACGTCACCCATTCCTTCTCTCCAGAGATGCTGCCTCACCCGCTGAGTTACTCCAGCATTTTGTGTCTACCTTGTTTCTACATGTTGTAGGAGGCTGGTGGGTCAATTAAGCTGTTTTAGGTTTAGGTTCAGCTCTTATTATTGTCACGTGCACCGAGGTACAGCAAACAGCTTTGGTTTGCAAGCTACCCAGTCAGATCAGATAATCCCATACATTAATATAAATCAAGTCAAACTCACGTACAATAGATAGAGCAAAGGGGAAGATACAGAGTGCAGAATATAGTTCTCAGCATTGTAGCGCATTAGTCCCAATGTCTGCAATGGGGTAGAGGTGAGGTGGACAATAACTAGCTGAGATTCTTGTGGAACATCAGTAATCACATGCTGCAAATCACACATCATCCATGTCCTGTGTCTTCTGACATTTAGCCAAACTCCTATTTAGGTCACAAGACCTTGTAAGAAATTTGAGCAGAAGGAGCAAGGTTCCCTGCACGTTATCATCCAGTTTCCTTTGCAATAAAGTCCCTTATTGTGGCACGGTGGCGCAGCGGTAGAGTTGCTGCCTCTCTGCGCCAAAGACCCAGGTTCAATCCTGAATACGGGTGCTGTCTGTACAGAGTTTGCACGTCCTCCCCGTGACCTGCGTGGGTTTTCTCCGGGTACTTCGGTCTCCTCCCACACTCAAAGATGTACAGGTTTGTAGGCTAATTGGCTACATTAAAGATTGTAAATTGTCCCTAGTGTGTGTGGGATAGTGTTGGTGTATGGGGATCACTGGTTGGCATGGAATCGGTGGGCCGAAGGGCCTGTTTCCGTGCTGTACCTCTAAACTCAATAAACGAAACTAAACTACTCCATTGCCTGCCTAATTACTGCAGGGTAACTTTATGCCCCCCCCCTCCCCCACCCCCCATTCAGTCACATTTGGACTTTTCTTTCCATTTAAAGAAATCCTCCAATTTTTCTCATCTCTCTAAAGTGAGTAAACAATATTATTTTGATTAGACAATCAATTTTACATCGGAGTCACGTGAGTGACTACGTGAAGACCCCGCCAACACGCATGCGCGACATACCGTCTACCGCATTGCGCATCGACAGGCTGTGCAAGCGCTGCTCCACCAGCGGTAAGTTTGAAACCTGAAGGTAAGTTTTTCAACTTAACTCCAGGTCTGTTTTTCTCCTTGCAGGAAGCTCTGTGCACAGAGTTCCTGCTGGAGATATTGCGTTCCCCGGCTGCGAGAATCGCGGGGATGCCCGTCTGGAGGGGGAACCCCAGCACAGACTTCGCGGGGAATCCCGTCTCCAGGGACCGCGAGGGAATCCCAGCTGTGGTAAACCGCGGAATGGATTCCGGGACAACACGAGAATCAAGCCGCGAGGTGAACCCGGCTCGGGGGAAACCCGGTCGCGGGGACCGCGGGAAGATTCTGGCCGCAAGGTGAACCTGGCTGGAGGGAAAACCCGGCTGCGGGGACTGCGGGAAGAATCTCCACAGGACAAACCCGGCTCGGGGGAAACCCGGCCGCAGGGACCGTGGGGAGAAGCCTAACCGTGGGGTGAACCCGGCTCGGGGGGGAAAACCCAGTTGCGGGGACCGCGGGAATACCACGGGATGAACCCAGCTCGGGAGATCCCGGCCGCAGGGACCGCGTGAGGGGACCGTGTGAAGACACGGCTGCGGACCGCAGAAGTGCGGATAGCCGGCGGCATTTTTCAGACTCCAGCGGCCCAGAGAGGTTCAATGGAGTCTGGAGGCCTGGGCAGGCCAGGAGGATCCCCTCCAATATGGGTACGTCCTCGGCCGTTTACCCATATGGAGCATGGATAGCGTCAGAGCTCGCTCATCCCACTAATGCCCCCTCCTGATATGGTCCATGTATGGCATATCAGTAGAGATATACCGCCTACGGTAAGCCCAGAGACCTGCAGTGCCCGGGCTGCGTATATACCACCGGCGGATGAGCCCGTAGACTCGGCGGGTCCGGGCTCTAAGATTACCGCCTGTGGAGGAATTTCCCGTCGGCGGATAACCTCGGAGACTCAGCATGGGTCTGGGCTGGAAGGAACACTGCCTACATATCCCGCATGAAGCGGAAGACTCAGATGTATATCCAGGGAACATACTGGAGTACAAACGTGATGGTCCAGAAATTCTGGCGTGGCATCAAGACCTTCGCGAAACGTAGCCTGAAGGTTAGAGTTCCCTTCATGAAGGAACGGCCACCTCACGCCACATCACAGGTGCAGGCGGTGGGATACCATACACCTGCAAAATTGTCCCTGAAAGGACCAGCAGTGAACAGCGCTATATGGGGGTACAATGCACTTCAAAATGAACTGCTTCCAGAAGAACGCCATCGAACCTGCCTTAAATTTTCAAATCTGGAGGTTCAAGTGAGGCCAGCAATGTCTAGCCACCAAATCCTCTCTTCAAGAACCTGCACAAACAGGTAAGACCGTGATGAAGAATTAAAGCTGTCCGGATTATCAAGGTACCACGGCAACACACCCCACGCCTTCATCGGCAGCAAGCTTTTCACTGAAGCTGGTGGCAGCTTCAAAACTGGGCACTGGCTTTTCAGGCCAAGGCCAAACCCGGTCCACAGGGAATTGGGTCCACACACCCCAGCAATCCTACTCTCCAAATCTGGGACGGAATTAGAACCCGCGCCAGGGGCCTTTGGCCTTACCACAAGACCACCAATAACCATGAAGGTAGGTGGGTCTGGTTCTTTCCGAAAAATGAGGTATGTGGACCATTTACAAGTTGGTAAATTTACACTTGTTTATGCAAGACGAGTTGCCTTTCAAGACAGGCCATAGTTGCGGGCCGCTCATTGTCACTATGAAAGATACCGGGTTCAACTCGTATATGCAGTATAGACTTTTTTGAATAGAAAACTTCATTACTGTCTAACAACAGGGGGACAGTTTCCACTGGGCTCACCTAAGATATTATATTATGGGCTATCTGGATGATGTTCTATAACACTGTATTTTGCCAAATCAGCGGTATCAGCCACAAACCATTCTGCAGAAATTAGATTCTCATCCATCCAGTAAATTTGAGTTGATTCCAACTGAAATTATTAAATTATCCGGGATTGGCAATATATTGGTCAGCTGTGCTATTGCGCCTTCTGAGCTCTACAGCGTGCAAAGGAGCAAGCTCACAGGCTATTCCCAGCAGAATTTATCAAAGTCACCATGGTGGACAAACAGTATTCAGCATTGCCCCACTAACCTTCATTAGTACTCGTCAGTTAATTACTAACTGATGCTATGCTTAAAGAAGGATAATTACTATATACCATCTTTAGTATGGAGGCGGATGGGGTTTGCATGAGTTACTAATTATTCAGTTATATGGTATCAACTACCTATTCACATAAGGTGCATTCTGTGGATAAAGGTTTGTGTGAATATGCATATCTGCATGCTCAAGTCTAACTTGATACACTCTGGTGCTATTATATGTAAATCACATGGGTGCAATCAAGTCAAAGTATCCGGTAATAGTTTACCTAACTTCATTGGCATTGGCGTATCAGCAGGAGAATGGATGTGGAATCGCAAGGATTCAAGGACATTAAGGCTCGATGAATACACCTAAAGATCAAAATGTTGCATCCAGGCTCAAACGCCAGTTGCAAAATACGTGGAGTATCAGTGGCGATGGATGCATTCTCGCTACACTGAGGAAGTATGTTCATTGTGTCCCTCCATTTTACCTTACCAGACATTTCTTGCAAATTCAGCATTTCCCGCTTCAGGCATTTTCGGAATGCCGGACTGGCCAATGCAGCCATGATTCCCGCTGATGTTGGGAATGATGATGGAACCTTATATGGATTCCAGGCACTAAATGGCTGGTTAGCCGTGACCAGGGAACCATCTTCTGCATACTTAAATCTATACATTGACTTGCAGACTGGGAAGGCCGCTTCCTGCGGCTTAGAATTGTCAAACAAAACTAAGGACGTGCTCGCTGCAAATGCAGGGATAGCACCAAACAAACAATGCTTCCCTCATAGGGATGGGGAGTATTTTTTGTTAACACAAAAGTTGACACGATTGACTGACGTCTTTAGTTCAGTTCCATATGGGGTTGACAATCACTTCAAGAGTGCCATTACTGTGCCGCTTGTGCCTTCTCAGCATATTGGCTGCGAGGAGCAGAATCCACTTTGTCGGGTCACCTTCTGTTATCGAGATTATGAAGGGTATCTTCAACTCGGCACCCCCCTAGGCCAGGTACGCAGAGATATGGGATGTTAACATTAGACCATTCCTGCCCTTGGCTCACTAACCCAAGTGGTTATGCTCATGACGCTGAGTCAGCACAACGGGTCCAGTTTGCATAGCTGTGACTGGACAAGATGAATATTCTGCAGGGAATTACATTTATGTTATCACTTAATCAGCAGAAATCACCAGGGACATTAGGTCTCATACTAGAATTGCATATCCCATGGACCTTCAGTTGTATGTGGCCACCCATCTACACCAGTATGTTAAGGTCACTAGAGTCTTAGGGACTCTGAACTAGCAATGATTGTTAGTCACATGAAGCCTCACTGGAGAATCACTACAGACCTTCGGCCGGTGATTAATATGGGTTCTGGGATACAGGAGTGAATACTGACATACAAGTCTCACTCCATCCAGGCTGCAACTATTTCAGCAGCAGGGGATGGACATTCACGGGACCACATCCTAGCGGCTGCAGGATGGTCTAACGAACGATTCCAAACATTAGATATACCCTTGCCAGACCAGGGGTATTTGCCAACTCTTTTTAGGTCTGTGTTATAGTCCTCCCGGGTGGAGGAGGTACTATTATCACTATGTGTACATTAATAGCATCAACATGTCTATACCTATGTCATGTCTGAATGCATTATTAAAATTAGCTCTTCACTGATGCAGTGTGTGATGCATGGACTCGTCCACGGCATGAAATCACAGAGCTTTGAAATCTTCACGTAGTCACTCACGTGACTCCGAAGTAAAATAGAAAGATTAAACGAGAACTTTGGTAAGTTTGAAGTTTGAAGTTTGATGCCGTTTGAAGTTTGATCCTTATTTTATGAGGAGTTACGATGAGGGATTACATGCCCTCCCAACCCTCTATATAAGAATCAACTGGTATTTTAGTTCTCTTATCTTATCTTAGTATACATTCAGTCAACTTCTGTGTTCTGTGATTTCACGCCACTGCTTTGAAGAATGTCGCGCATACTGACGGGGTCTTCACGTAAGCCCTCATCGTAACTCCTCATAAAATAAGGATCAAACTTCAAACTGGTACGTTCTCGTTTAATCTTACTATATTTTATATATTGTTGGAAGGAACTGCAGATGCTGGTTTACACCAAAGATATTATGAACCAAACTATATTATGCACTCTGTCTCTTCCCCTCTGCTCTATCTATTGTACTTGAGTTTATATTAATGTATGGCATCATCTGATCTGACTGCATAGCATGCAAAACAAAGCTTTTTACTGTACCTCGGTGCAGGTGACAATAATAAAAGCTAAACCCAAAGCAGCTTAATTGACCCGCCAGCCTCCTATAACTTGTAGAAACAAGGTAGACACAAAATGCTGGAGTAACTCAGTGGGACAGGCAGCATCTCTGGATAGAAAGAATGGGTGATGTTTCAGATCGAGACCCTGACTTCTTACATTTTGCAGTATTACTAAAGTGGGTAACTTCATATTTCTCCACATCACCCTCTCTCGAGACCGATCGAAACTGCTTTCCAGACTTCCGATCCGCGTCACAATTTGTTTTTTCCCACCATATTGGCAAATTTAGCTCCAGAGCACTTGATCCCTTTGTAAAGTTGTAAAAGTTGAGACCCAGAATTGATCCCGGTGGGAGCTCGCATGCCACAGCTTCCTTCCCCCAAAGTGATCTTTTCAGGGAGGGAAGTGCAGGATCTTATTGAAACGTATAAGATTATTAAAGGGTTGGACACGCTAGAGGCAGGAAACATGTTCTCGACGTTGGGGGAGCCCAGAACCAAGGGCCACAGTTGAAGAATAAGGGGTAAGCCATTTAGAAAGGAGATGAGGAAACACTTTTTCACACAGAGAGTTGTGAGTCTGTGGAATTCTCTGCCTCAGAGGGCAGTGGAGGCTGGTTACTTTCAAGAGAGAGCTAGATAGGGCTCTTAAAGATAGCGGAGCCAGGGTATATGGGGAGAAGGCAGTAACGGGGTACTGATTGTGGATGATCAGCCATGATCACATTGAATGGTGGTGCTGGCTCCAAGGGCTGAACGGCCTACTCCTGCACCTATTGTCTATTGTCTATTGTCTGCTGATCCATTTATCCCAACACCATCTTTGCTATTGTTAAAGAAGGAACTGCAGATGAAGGGTCTCGACCCGAAACGTCGCCTATCTCCTTCGCTCCTTAGATGCTGCTGCACCCGCTGAGTTTCTCCAGCTTTTTGTGTAACCATCTTTGCTATTTGTTAGCCAACTATATATCAGGTGAGGCAGAGGTTATATCGGCAAGACCAAGCGCAGACTGGACGATCGTTTCCCTGAACACCTACACTCTGTCGCCTTGGCCTATGCGATCACCCAGTTGCCGGAGCCTGAAGAAGCTGTTCCGACCTGAAACGTCACCTATTCCTGCTGCCCATTATTATTATTATTTAAATTATACTTAGTAGATTTCTATAATGCTCCTAATCTTCTGGCCTCCATCTAGTTTAGTTTAGAAATACAGCGCGGAAACAGGCCCTTCGGCCCACCAGTCTGTGCCGACTAGCGATCCCCGCACATTAACACCATCCTACACACACACTAGGGACAATTTTACATTCATACCAAGTCAATCAACCTACAAAAGTGTACGCCTTTGGAGGGTGGGAGGAAACCGAAGATCTTGGAGAAAACCCACGTAGGTCACAGGGAGGATGTACAAGCTCCGTACAGACAAGCACCCGTAGTCAGGATCGAACCCGGGTCTCTGGCGCTGTAAGGCCAGCTCTGGAGGCAATAGAGGGATATGGAGTACATGCTGGCAGATGAGTTTATCTTTGATATTGTAGATCGACACAAATTGCTGGAGTAACTCACTGAATCAGGCAGCATCTCTGGAGAAAAAGGATGGACGACGTTTCGGGTCGAAATTCTTCAGAGTCCCGACACGAAATGTCACCCATCCTTTTTCTCCGGAGGTGCTGCCTGACCCGCTGAGTTACTCCAGCATTTTGTGTCATTGGGTACAAAGCAGCATCTGCAGTTCCTTCCTACACTTGGAGTTTCATCCTGTTGTCGTCATTCTTCCCCAGAGAGCCTTCACTGTGAGATCATTAGTTCATTCTGTCTCATTACACAGGGCAAGATTAAATTAGCCTGCACGATAATTGTGTTGAAAGAAACCGTGCTCCTCAAGGATATCTTTGCAACTTGAGTAGTCCAGTCAAGTAAAGGTTAAAGTCCTTCAATGCTTTTCTTGAAAAGTTTCCAATAATTCTTGATGTATATGGTAAAACTCCAATTTTCGATCTAATAGCCCTGTCCCACGGTACGAGTTCATTCCAAGAACTCTCCCGAGTTTGCCCTGATTCGAACTCGGAGATTTACGGTAATGGCCGCTCGTCGGTACTCGGGGCTCTCGTGGACATTTTTCAACATGTTGAAAAATCTTCACGAGTCTTCCCGTGCTTACCTGCCGCTAGCGAGTCTTCCTGAGTGCCTGCCGTTAGCATTAAAATTGGGCGGCTTACAACCAAGCGTTGATTTCACTCATTTCCATTAACCCTTACATTCCCTCTTTCACTGTCCCTCCCCCACTGTAGTCGTCCTGTTAGTTTCACTGTTTGTATCCTCTTCTACAGCCAACAATGGACCTTTGTGGGCCCCACCTTTCCTTGATCATCGGTGCCGGCTCTGATTTGTTCTCTACCTTTTCACATCACTAGTTTCCCTCTCCCCTGACTTGGTCTGAAGAAGGGTCTCAGCCCGAAACGTCATCTATATGTTATCTTTTCTCTCGAGATGCTGCCTGACCCGCTGAGTTACTCCAGCATTTTGTGCCTACACGATGAAGTTTTACTAAGGGTGGCAGGGTGCACAACGGGTAAAGTTGCTGCCTAACAGCGCCAGAGACCCAGGTCCTGATCAGGTCCTGTCTATATGGAGTTTGTACGTTCTGCCCGTGTCCTACATGGGTTTTCCTCGGTAGTTCCAGTTTGCTCCCACACTCCAAAGACGGACAGGTTGGTAGGTTAATAGGCTTCGGTAAAAATTGTCAATTGTCCCTCGTGTGTAGGATAGTGTCAGCGTGCGGGGATCGCTGGTCGGCGCGGACTCGGTGGGCCGAAGGCACTAAACTAAACTAAACTAACCATGGTAATAAACTAAACTAAAACTTAACTAACTAAAACTAAAACATTTGTTTAAGAAGGAACTACAGATGCTGGAAAATCGAAGGTAGACAAAAATGCTGGAGAAACTCAGCGGGTGCGGCAGCATCTATGGAGCGAAGGAAATAGGCAACAATTCCAGCTGGCCAGCATTTTTGTCTACCTAAAACTAAAGCATTGAAGTTTTGCTCTGCTTGGTTCTGCAGTGTTGCAATTATCAAGCGATGCCAGTAGCTGAGGTCCACTCCTTCCCAAGCTATCTATTTTAGTTTAGTTCAGAGTTCCCTTCACACTAATGGCCCTGTCCCATGGTACGAGTTCATTCCAAGAGCTCTCCTGAGTTTAAAAAAAAAATCAAACTGGTGGTAAGTCGGAGAATGTACGTAGCGGGTACGTCGGAGCTCGGGGATGTCTCTTAGCGGCTTGTAACGCTAACAGCAGGTACGCAGGAAACGCGGTAAGCTCGTGAAGACTCGTGAAGATTTTTCAACGTTGAAACATGTTGAAAAATATCCACGAGAGCCCCGTGTACCTACGAGCGGCCATTACCGTAATTCTCCGAGTTTGAATCAGGGGAAACGCGGGGGAACTCGTGAATTAGCTCGGACAGTGGGACAGGGCTTTAACACTATCCTCCACACACTCGGAACAATTTACAATTTAGCCCAAGCCAATTAACCAACCTAGTCTTTGGAGTGTGGGAAGAAACCGGAGATGTCAGAGAAGACCCACGCAGGTCACAGCGAGAACGTACAAACTCCGTACGGACAGCACCTGTGGTCAGGATCGAACCCAGGACCCAGGTCTCTGGCTCGGCATGGCCGCATCTTTACACCTGCGCTGCCGCCCTTTATTATTTCAGTCGAAACTGGTTGTACAACTTGATTTCCAAGCCATTGTTGCCTCAGCAATGATCTCATCCTTCACTAACAGAACCATTCCTCCTCCCTTCTTCTTCCTTCTGAACAACTGGTTCACCTCTCACGTTTGCATTCTCATCTCCTACGGGGCTGTCACACTGCAATCATTTATCAAGATCGTTTTCAATAGAGAGTTAGATATACAGTAGCTCTTCGGGCTAACGACATCAAGGGATATGGGCAGCAAGCAGGAGCGGGGTACTGATTTTAGATGTGTAGGGAAGAAATCAATCAAAGGTAGACACAAAATGCTGGAGCAATTCAGCGAATGCGGCAGCATCTCTGGAGAGAAGGGATAGATGACGTTTCGGTTCGAGACCCTTGTTCAGATTGATGTCAGGGGAGTGGGCCGGACAGAGATAGAATGTAGTCAAAGACAGTAAGACTGGTGGGAGAACTGGGAAGGGGGAGGGGATGGAGAGAGAGGGAAAGCAAGGGCTATTTGAAGTTAGAGAAGTCAATGTTCACACCGCTGGGGTATGAGCTACCCAAGCAGAATATGAGGCGCTGTTCCTCCAATTTGCGCTGGGCCTCACTCTGACAATGGAGGAGGCCCAGGACAGATTGGGAATGGGAGGGGAGTTAAAGTGCTAAGCAACGGCGAAATCTGGTAGGTTTAAGATGACTGAGCGGAGGTGTTCAGCGAAACGACCGCCGAGCCTGCGCTTGGTCTCACCGATGTACAGGAGTTGACACCTGGAACAGCGGATACAGTAGATGAGGTTGGAGGAGGTGCAGGTGAACCTCTGCCTCACCTGGAAAGACTGTCGGGGTCCTTGGACGGAGTCGAGGGGGGAGGTAAAGGGACAGGTGTTGCATCTCCTGCAGTTGCAGGGGAAAGTACCTGGGGAGGGGGGCGTTTGGGTGGGAAGGGACGAGTTGACCAGGGAGTTGCGGAGGGAACGGTCTCTGCGGGAAGCAGAAAGGGGTGGAGATGGGAAGATGTGGCCAGTGGTGGGATCCCGTTGGAGGTGGCGAAAATGTCAGAGGATTATATGCTGTATTATGCGACGGCTGATGGGGTGGAAGGTGAAGACAAGGGGGACTCTGTCCTTGTTACGAATGGGGGGGAAGGGGGAGCAAGAGCGGAGCTGCGGGATACTGAGGAGACCCTAGTGAGAGCCTCATTTACAATGGAAGAGAGGAACCCCCGTTCTCTAAAGAATAAGGACATCTCCGATGACCTGATTTTAGATGATCAGCCATGATCATATTGAATGGCGGTGCTGGCTTGAAGGGCCGAATGGCCTACTGCTTCTATTTTCTGTTTCTATGTCTTTATCTCCATTTGTGTCATCCATCTATCTTGCTATTTGTTACGTTTTAAAAATAAGCCTTTAATTTGACTTCTTTACATTTCCTGTTTTTAAATCTTTGCCTTCCCCATCACTGTGTGGATAACATTACCCAGTTTGCTACCCGGCATTGATGCACTCTCCTTTCTTTTTAACTGTTTACTGTTCCACCACACAACATAGTTGAACGTTTCACTCCCCCAGCCCTCACTGTTCAGTCCCCAGGGCTCTATTCTCTGTCTGATTCAAGTGAAGCCCTCCGTTTAGTTTAGAGAAACTAGCATGGATACAGGCCCTTCGACCCACGGAGCCCGCGGCAACCAGCGATCCCCGCACACTAACACCGATCGCGATTCACACACACACACACACACACGAGACACAATTTACAATTTTTATTGAAGCCAATTGGCCTACAAAGCTGTACGTCTTTGGAGTGTGGGAGGGCGAAAAGAGCTCCCGGAGAAAACCCACGCAGGTCACGGGGAGAACGTGAAAACTCCCTACAGACAGCACCCGTAGTCAGGAGAAGAAGAAGGAAAAGTGCTTTTTGTAACTTTATCGGCACTTTTGTGGCAACTCTTTTGTGTACTTTGTTTGCAGGTTAAGGGATTGGACAGGCTAGATGCAGGAAAAATGTTCCAAAAGTTGGGGGAGTCCAGAACCAGGCATCACAGTTTAAGAATAGGGTTTAGCCCATTTGGACTGAGATGAGGAAAAAAGTTGTCACCCCGAGAGTTGCGAACCTGTGGAATTCGCTGCCACAGAAGGCAGTGGAGGCCAATTCATGGGATGTTTTCAAGTCAGAGTTAGATATAACTCTTAGGGCTGACAGAATCAAGGGATATGGGGAGAAATCAGGAACGGGGAACTGATTTTGGATGATCAGCCATGATTATATTGAATGGCGGTGCTGGCTCGAAGGGCTGAATGGCCAACCTCTTTTCTATGTTTCTATGTTTCTATAAAGAAATTTCACTGTACCTGGGTAGGTACAAGTACTAGTAAAGTAGCATCACCAAACCACCAGGGGCGCTACATGATTAGCAGCCCCGCCAACAGTCTGTCTGTTTTTTCGTCCTTTTCTTTAATTTTTAGTGTGTGTTAAAAGTTTATGTAAATGTTCTCCGGTTTGTTTTATGTCGGGGGAGGGGGAGGGGGTCGGGGGAGCTTTTTTTCAGGTTCTTACCATACCGGAGATGTGATTATTTTCCGGGTCGCATTCTCCAGTCGCTCTGCGGCCTACGATCGCTGGAGCTGGAGGCCTCCTCGGCCTGATGTTGGGCCCCACCACGGGGCGCGGACCTAACATCGAAGCCGATCCCCTGCCTGGGGTTGCTCCAACCGCTGACTTACCATCAAGGGCTCACAGTTTCTGGACAGACTAGTCGGGAAGTTCCAACGTCGCGGGAGGTTCGACCAGCCCCGACGCGGCGTTTGATTGCCCAGCGTGTGGGAGTTGACATCCCCCCCCCCGATGCAGGAGCTAATCGCCCTGATGCGGAGGGCCCAAACGCCGCTGGCTACGGGAGTCAAGATCTTTCCTTCAACGGAAGGCTCGAGGCCTCCGACCGCGAGAGAGCAAAGGGAAGAGGTTTGAACTTTTTTCGCTTTCCATCACAGTGAGGAATGTGGAGGAGTCACTGTGGTGGATGTTTATGTTGAAATGTGTCTTTTGTGTTCCGTTGCGTTTTATTTGTATGACTGACTCGGCAAATGAAATCCTTTGTATGTTGCAAAACATACCTGGCTAATAAAGTATTATTGTGATTGTGATTGTGATCATCAGTCGAGGCCATTCAGCCCATAAAGGGTATGCTAGCTTTCAGTGTACTCCCACCAATTTCCCTGTAAGCTCTCTGACGAGCCCACCAACTACCCCTCCTCTCCTCCCTTGCACACAGGAGAGTGCAATATTACAGTCGCCATGTCGCCGGCTTTAAAATAAGCAATGACATGCTCCGTGTTCCAAAATCATATCGTCATCCCCAAATTGAGAAATTAAAGTAAATAGAAAATGGGAGCTATTTCTAGATATCTATTTATCTTCTTCTGAATCTTCACTGCCTTCTGTGGTATTGAATGCTGTAGTTTCACCAGTCTCCATGTGAAGACATTTCTCCTCATCTCAGTCCTAATGTTTCACCTAGTCTTCTGAGGCTGTGACCCGTGTTTTGAAACCTTTTGGTTAGTGGATTCAAGTCCAGTGTTGAGGCCGTTTATTTGTCGTATGCACCAAGAACGGAACAAGGACATCCTGCTGCAGCGTTACAGGCCCATTAAGGCAACAGCTAACGAGAGAGGTTTAAGAGAAACAATTATACAATAAATGATCAGTTATGCTCGGTAACCAGATTATAATAGGCGCAGCGGATAGAGTTGATGCTTTCCAGCGCCAGAGACCCGGGTTCGATCCTGACCTCGGGCGCTGTCTGTGTGGAGTTTGTACGTTCTTCCTGTGACCACGTGGGTTTGCTCCCGAATGTGTTCCAGTTTCCTCCCACACTCCAAAGTCGTGCGGCTTTGTAGATGAATTGGCTCTCCAATTTGTCCTTAGTGTGTAGGATGTGAAAGTGAGATAACATTCGAGTGTGACGGGTGATCGCTGGTCGGCATGGACTCGATGAGAGAAGGGCCTTTTACATGCTATCTCTCTAAACTGGACATATTTTTAACTGCTACCCTTTCACCATGAGATGGAAACAATCTAAACTTGAGGATCTGCTACTTTTTTTGTCAGATTTATTTTCTTCCGTTCTTTTCCATTGCTTGCGGTAATTTTGGCAATTTTACTTCCCGAATCAATTTCAGCCAGACTTCAGCACTGTTATCTCTCTCTACAGATGCTGCTTGATATGCTAGTATTTCCAGCAGTACTCTTAATAATTTGAAAGGCTTGCATTAAATCTCCCTCAACATTGCACTAAGGTATTAAAGAAGGAACTGCAGATGCTGGAGAATCGAGGGTTACACAAAAAGCTGGAGAAACTCAGCGGGTGCAGCAGCATCTAAGGAGCGAAGGAGATAGGCGACGTTTCAGGTCAAGACCCTTCTTCCATTGCACTAAGGTATGTGGTCAGAGAGCAAGGTCCGTCGAGAGAGAGAGGGGGCTGTCAGCGAGCAGGGGGACCCGGGGTCTGCTGCCACGTGCCGCGGCGGTCAGTAGAACTGTTCAGTGAACTTTTGTTACTTTATCGGCACAAAAACGTGGCGACATTTGTAAACTGCCTGGTCGAGGTCTGCTGCACAATTTTACCTGGTTGTGTACAAAACAAAGCATTTCACTGTACCTCGATACATGCGACATTAAGGTATCATTGAATCATTGAGGAGATCAAGGCCAACTCTTACAGTCCCCAACTTGTAACATAACTGAAACTCTCACTCCGAACTACACCTTGCTGGGGCATTGATGATCTTCTAAAAGTGGGTGTCCAAGATTGGACGGGTGTTCTTGTGAAGCCTAGTCATCGATTTTTATAAATGCTGTTGTGCTGCGTGGAACCGGGAGGAGAGCAGTTGGAGAGGGGTGATTTGTCGATCAAACAGCTCAAAGTAAGATCAACAAGGTTCAGGGATTGGAGGGATATGGAGCGCCTGCAGGCACAAGAACTTGTCTTGGCATCGGAGATAGACACAAAGTGCTGGAGTAACCCAGCAGGTCAGGCAGCATCTCTGGAGAAGAAGGACAGGTGACGTTTCGGGTCAGGTCTCCGAAGAAGGGCTCCAACCTGAAGCATCACCCATTCTATTTCTCTCGAGATGCTGCCTGACCTGCTGAGTTACTCCAGCACCAGCTCGGTCCAGAGCTACTATCTACCTCATTGGAGACCCTCGGACTATCTTTTGATCGGACATTACTGGCTTTATCTTGCACTCAACGTTATTCACATTATTCCCTTTATCATGTATCTGTATACTGTGGCTTAATTGTAATCGTGTGTTGTCTTTCCACTGACTGGTTAGCACAAAAGCTTTTCACTGTACCTCGGTACACCTGACAATAAACGATACTAACTAAACTAACTATGAAGTAAAGAAAGCCATGCACTGTTTTTAAAATATATTTCTCGCACATTTTTTTCTGACTAAAGTATATATTTATAATAAAAGAAGCTAACTTCATACTCTGACCAAACACCAACAAGGTACTTTTGATTCTTTCCACTTACATTAGGATTCTTTGCAACACTGTGCAGTGTTCAGAGCGGGTCCTTTAGGAACTGAAGGTGTTTAAAATGTGTTGAACCAGAAATATAAAGAGATGGATTGTAACTCCTAACAAGCTTTTATTATCTCGTGCTGATTCCTATTTCTATTGCTCTAATGCCCCTGTTCCTCTTAGGAAACCTGAACGGAAACCTCTGGAGACTTTGCGCCCCACCCAAGGTTTCCGTGCGGTTCCCGGAGGTTTTTGTCAGTCTCCGTAATGGTCGAAAGTGGTTTCCGCTTCTTCTTTGTTCCAGCGATTATTTCAAAACATTCAAAACCGGCCACGACTAAAAATAGGTTGCCGTTTTAAAAATCGGTAATTTTATAGTCGAAGCCAGTTGCGATGCTGGTTGAAGGTGGTTGCTGGAGGTTGCAGGTAGTGGAAGGTAAGACCTTTTTTTCACCCAGTTTTATTCCACCAGGGAGGTCTTACCTTCCACTACCTGCAAGCTCCGGCAACCACCTTCAACTAGCATCGCAACCGGCTTCAACTAAAAAATTACCGATTTTTAAAACGGCAACCTATTTTTAGTCGCGGCCGGTTTAGAATTTTTTGATATAATCGCCGGAACATAGAAGGAGTGGAAACCACTTTTCAACCATTAGAGGAGACTGACAAAAAACCTCCGGGAACCGCACGGAAACCTTGGGTGGGGCGCAAAGTCTCCGGAGGTTTCCGTTCAGGTTTCCTAAGTGGGACAGGGGCATTAGAGTAATAGAGTGTCATACAACACGGAAACAGGCTCTTTGACCCAACTTACCCATGCTGGCCATGATGACCCATCTGCACTAGTCCCATTAGCCCATGTTTGGCCCCTATCCACCTGAACCTTTCCTATCAATGTACCTGTCCGACTGTTTTAAATTTGTTATCATACCTGCCGCTTCCTACTACTTCCTTTGGTAGCTTATTCCATTTACCCACCACCCTCTGCGTGAAAAAGTTGCCCCTATTAAATCTTTTTCTCAATTTACACCTATGCCCTCTGGTTCCTGATTCCCTTACTTTGGGTAAAATACTGCACCTATTCCCCTCATGATGTTATCCACCTCTATAAGATCACCCTTCATCTTCCTGTGCTCCAAGGAATAAAGTTCCTACCTGCCCCACCTCTCCCTATAGATCAAGCTCTCAAGTCTTGGCAACATCCTTATATATCTTGTCCGCACTCTTTCCAACATCCAACATCCTTCCTATAGCACGGTGACCAAAACTGATCACAATACTCGAAATGTGGCCTCACCAATGTCTTGTCCAACTGCTCCATAACATCCCAACTTCTATACTTCATACCCAATACCATGATTGATGAAGGACAATGTTCCGAAACACTTCTTGGCCACTCTATCTACCTTTGACACCTCTTCAAGGAACTACAGTGGTATGTACCTGCACTCCCAGAAACCCTCTGCTCTACAACACTCTCCAGAGCCCTGCCATTCACTGTGAATCTGGTCTAACATGTTTAGAATCAAGTCATAGAAAAAACATAGAAAATAGGTGAAGGAGGAGGCCATTCGGCCCTTCGAGCCAGCACCGGCATTCATTGTGATCATGGCTGATTGTCCCCAATCAATAACCTATGGCTGCCTTCACCCCATATCCCTTGGTAGCAACTCAAACTACTAGAGATATTCACTGAAGATAGATACAAAGTGCTGGAGTAACTCAGTGGGACAGGCAGCATCTCTGGATAGAAGGAGTGGGTGACGTTTCGGGTCGAGACCCTTCTTCAGACTTTTATGCCATGCATGTGATTTTACTTTCTTATCGGTGCTTTGCCTACATGTGATGCTGTGGAAAAAAATATTGAATATAATTTACTTAAAAGGAATCTCAAGCATTGAACCAAGGCCAAACATGTATTGTTCTCCTGTTAAGGACATTCCAACAAATGATTGCTGAACAAATGTTGGTATCAAAAAGATTAGATAAGTGCCCTGAGATATCTGCATCTTTTAAATTACAATCCAGAACCAAACAATAATGGCTTATGGCCACGACCAATTATTGGCAAAAAAATAAGATCAATGAGAAAACATCAATGCTCTCAAACATCTTTCGAAAACCTCACTTTTGCAAGTTTTAGAGCCATTTTCTGCAACTTAGACATTTTAATCTTTAATTGCAACGTGGTTGTTTGATTCATGCAATTTTTTTGCCTAATACATACGGGCCAATTGACATCGAGAAATTACCCGGCGCAGTTTGATCAAACGTTATCTGAAATCCAAAGAGGGCAAGCAGGTACAAACATCTCCTCACTGAAGGTTGTTGATAAGGGCAGAGGTTTGGGGAGGAGTGAAGGCTGATCGGTCGCCTGCAGATGTACCAGACAAATAATGGACAATTACGGCCACATTCACAGAAAAGCAAATTGTTCACCACCTCCGCTCAGTCGGCCTTCGCAAACTCAATCTCCTGGTTGACACACACTTTAACTCCATTGACTTTTCTGTCCTAGGTCTCCTCCACTGTCAGAGTGAGGCCTCATATTTTGCTTGGGTAGATTACAACCCAGGAGTATGAATATTGATTTCTCTAACTTCAAGTAACCCTTGCATCCCATCCCCTCTCTCTCCCTCCCCCGCCCTAGTCACTGAACTAGTTTCACTGTTGTCCTGGTGAGTTTCACTGTCTGTATAACCCGTTTACACCTAGTCCACAACCAACAATGGACCTATTCCTTGATCATCGTTACTTTTTTTGCAAATCTTTCATTCATTTGTTCTATATCTCTCTATATCTCTTGTTCTCCTTTCCCCCGACTCTCGATCTGAAGACATGCTTCGACGCAAAACGTCACCTATTCCTTCTCTCCAGAGATGCTGCCTGACCAGCTGAGTTGCTCCAGCCTTTTGTATCTATCTTTGGTTCAAACCGGCATCTGTTGTTCCTTCCCACACAATGTCCATCAGTGTAATGGACGTGGCAATTACAGGGTCATCCCAATACCCTGTCTCCAGCCCTTGTTAGTATTCTTTCGTGCAATCAAAATCCGACAGAATATTGTAATTTTGACACTGGATATTTATTCATTTTGACCCAGATTTCAATCAGGGCTATGAAAAGTCTCAATAATACCCCAGCACTTAATATTCAGCCACTGCCACAGGTAGAATCACTGATACAAAATGGTGCTGGAAACATGGCTATTCTTGTGTACTGTCTCAGTGTAAGACACTATTGCACAACCTAGTACTTAAGTATGACTGTGTTTAAGTATAGGAAGATTCTCTCTGAACTGTATGTAAAAAATGAATTTAACTGTAGCTAGGCACATGTGACAATGAAGTACTATTGACCCATTTCACCATGTAGTGTCATCATGTAGTACTATGGAGTATTATTGTGTAGTATCACCATGTGGTGTAATCATGCCGGGCAGATGGGGCTCGTCAGCCTGGGAAGGCGGTCCACCTAGGATCTAAAACCTCCACTGCCTTGAGGCCATATCCAGTCATGGAAAAGGCTCCTGGAGTAAACCTCAAGGAAACCCGGAGTCGGAGCCCCTAAGGCAGTTTGTCCTTGTCTACAACCTCGCTCTGGCAGCTCCTGCGACGGCGCTGGTGCCAAACTGTAACGGCCCTGCTGTTCCTTTGGATCAATCAGCGACGTGGAGAGGGGGGGACGTGCCGCATGGGTAACAGCCTGTCCTCCATATGACATCGCCCAGGCTTGCATCCGACCAGGATGCATCACCCATGGTCAGTCATGACTGAGAGGGGCCTACTCATACTCAATCATGCAGTATCATGTAGTAATACCATGGAGTGTTATCATGTAGTATCATCATGTAGTATCATCATGCAGTATTATGTAGTATTATGTAGTAGTACCATCATGCAGCATTATCATGCAGTATCAACATGCAGTATTACCAAGGAGTATTATCATGTAGTATCATTATGTAGTATCATGAAGAGATTCAGTAGCCATGGGAGGCAGAGTGAGATGGATGTGGTTAACAGCATCACCTCACATCTCAGTCAGAGGACTGCGAATACAAACGGTTTTGCTGGAGCAATGTCTGCATGAGAAGTGAAGACATTTTCTGCCCAAATTTGAATATGCAATTAAAAACTAATGGCAAAAATAAACCCTTTTGCCAAATTTGCAATTTTCAGTCTGGATGGAAATAAGCCAAAGAGGAATCTGCAGAAGTTTCTGACCACTCTCTTTAATAACCTCATCAATCAAATTAGTGGATACATTGCTAGTCTGTGGATGTTGTTGATTATTTGAGCGAGCAGTTTGGTCAGCATTTGCTGAATGTTTCACAAGATCAGTAATAAACTGACCTTCTTCTCCAATGTTCATCAGCAAACCTCCGAGAAGATCTTTGAGAAGTTTGTTGGTTCCTCTGTGAGCAATGTAAGTATTTGTGTCCGATCTACCACTCAAGAGTCCAGAGTCGAGAGACATTGTTCAACTGTGATGTTCTCTCAGTTGTTTCCAGGGAACTTACAGTGAAAATATAGTGGTCTTTCGTTTTATAATCAACATTTCAGATTTAGTTTTATGGGCCTGTCCCACTTACGTGACTTTTTCGGTGACTGCCGGCACCCGTCATAGGTCGTTACAGGTCGCCGAAAATTTTCAACATGTTGAAAATACAGCGGCGACCAGAACAAGGTGCGACTCTTTGGGTGACTACTCACGACCGTACAGGCTTCACCCCGCAATATGTCACCGGGGTGTCGCCTGTATGGTCGTGAGTCGTCTCCTCAGTCCCCCAAAGAGTCGTTGCGTCTTTCTGGTCGCTGCTGGATTTTCAACAAGTTGAAAATTTTCGCCGACCTGCAACGACCTATGACCGGTGCTGGCAGTCGCCGAAAAAGTTGTGTAAGTGGGACAGGCCCATTAGAGATACAGAACGGGAACATGCCCCCAGGCCCAGGCCACCGAGTCCGCGCCAACCAGAGATCCCCGCACACTAACAATATCCTACACACACTAGGGACAATTTACATTTATACCAAGCCAAGTAATCTACAAATAGCAGACATATAGAGTAATTGGTGGGATTAGAGAAATATATATTTTACCCAGATGATGAAGGGGAGCGAAACATGTTCCCATCAACTCCCCCAAACTCTACCACACAGTCACAATGGCCAACTAACCTGCCAACCTGTAAATCATTGGGCAAAATAGGAAAGATGGTGTCAAGCTTGAAAGGGTTCTGAGAAGATTTACCAGGATGTCGCCAGGACTCGAGGGACTGAGCTACAGGGAGAGGTTGAGCAGTCTGGGACTTTATTACCTGGGCATAAGAGGATGAGAGGTAACCTCACTGAGGTGTACAAAACCATGAGAGGATTAGATCGGGTAAATGCACAGTCTCTTACCCACAGTAGGGGAATCGAGAACCAGATGACAAAGGTTGAGATGAAGGGGTGAAGATTTAATAGAAACCCAAGGGGTAATTTTTTTACACAGAAGGTGGTGGGTGCAAGGAACAGGCTACCGGAAGAGGTAGTTAGAAACATAGAAATTAGGTGCAGGAGTAGGCCATTCGGCCCTTCGAGCCTGCACTGCCATTCAATATGATCGTGGCTGATCATCCAACTCAGTATCCCGTACCTGCCTTCTCTCCATACCCTCTGATCCCCTTAGCCACAAGGGCCACATCTAACTCCCTCTTAAATATAGCCATTGAACTGGCCTCAACTACCCTCTGTGGCAGAGAGTTCCAGAGACCCACCACTCTCTGTGTGAAAGAAGTCCTTCTCATCTCGGTCCTAAAGGATTTCCCCCTTATCCTTAAGCTGTGACCCCTTGTCCTGGA